>CM068358.1:39349915-39449915 GCA_034769755.1 Odontamblyopus lacepedii
ATGCAGACGTTTACACAAATGTTTGAGCAGGAGGAGCGTTTGATACAACATCAGGTTTACAGTATCGTGAAAGTCATTTCTCAGTGACAAAGACGAAGGGCGAGACTCTGGAGGAGGGGATCATGTCCCACATCATGTGACAGACTCTTCTTCACACAGACGTAACAGGTCTGACGCTGGATTATATTAGTTTATTAAAGACTCTGAGCGATTCTCTGGTCTCAGGTAAACTCTGTTTCCCAGAATCCTCCACAGACGACAGGAGCTCGTTAGGTACAATAAACCCCCGTGTGGGATCAGGTCCAGGGTCCGTGTGGCACCGAGACTCTTCAGCGGGTCTCAGACCAGAGTTCAGTGGTTTTTATTCGAACCAAAGGAGCAAACGAACTCTGGTTCTTTTTAAACAAACCAAACAAAGCAGGAGATCACTTTGATTCACGTTAAACCCTGAAACCTTCATCCTAAACTATTGGAGGAGTTTTGTTTTGCACAGGGGCTGAGTGGCTAAACACAAGAATGTTGCGTGTTTGATCCCCGGGCGTTTCTGTGTGGAGTTTGCATGTTCTCCCCGTGTCATCAAGGACCATGACGTCCACCTCCTGTGGCTCCTCACAGAGGGGCTCATGGGGGGAGAAATAAAGAAAAGAAAAAAGAAATACATACATATATAAAAATAAATAAATAAATACATACATATATAAAAATAAATAAATAAATACATGCATAAATAAAAACTAAATAAATAAATAAATAAAAATAAATAAATAAATAATAATAATAAATGATAAATAAAAATGCATGTTTGAGTAATCCTGTATCTTCCTCCACCTGAGGCTTGAGTTTTCACACAGTCTCCGCCCTCTGCGCTGTGCTTATTTGCAGTTTCCCTAAACTCTCAGCACAGCTCGTGCAGGACTGTAAACTGTTATTTCTTTACCTGCAAACACGGCGTTAAAACGCTGTGAAAAGCCTCTGAGCCTCTGAGCCCCGCGGTTCAGAGCAGGAAGTCGGTGCATCTGTTTTCATTACTAAGTGGTTTTAGATCAATACTGACGTTTGCAAAGGAAGAAGATCAACCAAATGTCTATAAAACTGCAAACTGTTATTGTGTCCTCAGGCAAGACACTTCCCCCACATCACCTCGTGATCAGAGACGCACCGATACGATACTGAAACATCTGCAGGACAAAAGGAGTTTCTATCATCGTTAAACCGACTTGAATTAAGCAGATTCATCTTAAAAGACCAATTTAAAGATTTTTACTTAATAAGATGAGATTTTTTTGACTTGTTTCAAGATATTTCATCCTGATTTATCTTATCTCGATATTACAACTTATTCTAAGCACTTTTTATCTTAACTCAGTCCAGGTTAAGCCTCTTTAACTTCCTTCTCAAACCAATAAGGTGAAAAATCTTACCATAAACACTTGAAACTGGTGTTTTCTGCTTAGAACAAGATTCGTATTCGTAAGTGAAAATTTCTTCCTGCACTGGCAGAAAATTTCACTTAAAATAGGGCATTTTTACCTCAAAAGTGGTATTTTTTTCTTATTTTTGATCGGCCTTTTTTGCAGTGAGCTTCCAGATATCGGTTCATTCGATATCCTGGTTAAACATAAACAATGATGTAAAAAAGACTCTTTACTGGTCAGAGTCGGGCCCCAAAGGTCAAGTTTTTTACATTTTTATTTACACGAAGATGTTCAGGAGTTACTTGAGAGATAAATAACAGCTTCATCACGTGTTTGGATCCGTTTTTTTCTCATTTTATTTTTGTTTTAAGAAAATAAATGCAGTTTTCAGTCTGTGTGTTTCCACAGTGCGACTTTAAACAGCTCTAACTTTACATTTATTCAGTTACAGGTGGTTTTAGAGCGAACAAATACCCAGAAAAACAGACCAGCGGGGTCGCCTCTCCACAGATCTGACCCGTAACTTGGTCTGGTTTGGTCTCCGTGAAGACAGAAAGGTTTAAAGCCACACTGCGGAACATTCCAGACAAAGAAATCACTTTTTTCCAAGTTTTCGACGGAGCCTCCACCAGAAAACCTACACAAAGCTGCTTTAAGTCTACAGAATCAGTATCGAAACTGAAACATTTTGAGTTAGATGAGTTTGGTAGATTTATTTTAACACAGAGAACAAACAAACAAACAAATAAATACAAGTAAATTACATCAGAAATAAACATAACATTATAAGAAGTGTTTCATTTCATGTTCTTGATCCAGGTCACGCGGGGACGGCGTTTTTAAGGAATAAATATTCTCGTTTCTGTGCGTTGGAGGAGAAACACTCACTCCTGTTTTTTCTTTTATTAATACGACGTTTCGGAAGTTTTCTTGAAATACAGTTAAGGAATAAATCTAAAAACTTCCTCTTTGTGGGAGCAGCCCCTTCATTTCTCCTCAGAGGTTTAGAGGAACGTTTTGTGTCGCATTTTTTGTGTGAAAAGCATCTATAAATAAAGTTTGATTGACTGATATGGCAGTGGCACAGAGAAAACTGTGACCTGACGAAGATCCACTGATCCAAACGTCGTTAAATGGAGTTTGGGAGTTTGTCCTGATCAAGATTTTTTAGCTTCCGATCTGATTTTTTATTTTAAGGAAGTTTCCGATACCTTTTTGTGTAGAGTCGTGAAGGAAGTTCGTACCTTCGCTCCAAAAAGTCCTTTAGACGACAAAAGCCTCTGTTTTCCACGACAGACAGCGGCCGATCGTCTAAAGCAGTGGTGCAGTGGTCCCCAACCTCCGGGCCGGGGACCGGTCTGTGGATCATTTAGTACGGGGCCACCGGCCGCCCAAGAAATAATTTATTATTTCCGCTGTATTTTTATTATATTTATTATCTGAGTCTGAACAATCTTTTATTCGAAAAAATCTTTAATTTTGATGTTATACACGTTATGTTCAGTGTGCGAAATACGACCCCCGATTAACCCATCACACCCCCTAAAAAAGCTGTAACGTTAGAAAAATGACACGATCTGGTTGTAAACAGGAAGGAAAACAATTTGTACGAAACTGAGACGTCCCGTTTGGAGGACGTGGACCAAAGCCCGACACATCTGCACTGATGCCCCCGAGGAAAACACCAAACAAAGTCCACTTCAAAACATACAGAGAATCCACGACAAGGACCACGGACAGCTCCTCTCCCCCCGCACCGCCACATCCACAAACACACGGAGGAGCAGAACACACACCCGCCCCACCAGGAAACACACACCCCCTGGACCCGCCCTCCCCGACAAAACCACAGCTCCACCACACGACCCACAAACAGCGACGCCCTGTCCACAGCCCGACAGGCGCAAACACAGAACTCCAGGAAACTGCCTCCGAGCACGACACGACCCCAAAGTCCCAGCGCGAGGCCCCGGGTGCAGCAGGAGCTGGGGCGACAAACACAGACTCACTGCAGATACTGGACGTCCCTCAGTCATGAAGCACCTCAGGTCACAGCTCATTTCACCCGTTATGCGACTGTTCTGTCCCCAGTTATTGTCTTAAACCCTCGTCCTTGACAAGTCACTGACATTTATTCCCTCATTTGCTCTCACACTGTAATACACAACTCTGCACAGGCTTCTGCATATTGAAAACGTAGATCTGTGTTGCTCAACAGTTCGGGGATGACGGGTATTTCACACGGGTCATGTTGCTGTTAGGAGGAAGCCGCTAATAAAGCTGCAGACGACGACACAGTGGATTCACCTTTATTATTAAATTCACAGTATAAACAATCTACTCCCCCGTCCACGGTGATAAGAAGGTCGGGGACCACTGATCTAAAGCGATGAGTCCGACAAATCCTCTGTGATATGTTCTCGGTCTCGTCGCCATTTCGAGGCTTTGTCGTCTTGTGAATCTCAAACTCGTCCGGACGATTCTTTTGTAAGCGACGAATCAAATTGTTCGCGTTAAAGCGGCTCTGCTGGTTCCTCCGGGAGAAACTGTTTGACTCTCGTTTTGTTGTAGCAGAATTTAATATTCTGAAAATGACGTATAAGGCACAGCAGAAAGCCTCACCAACCTGCAAAACAGATTTATAAAACGACAAAGTATTTATCATTTAAAAGGAGCTGAGGTTTTGAAAACACCCAGATTCAGAACAGCGACAACGGAAAAGTGACAGTGAAATCTCTAAGAACTCCAAATCTATGAATGTATTTTTAAAAAGTGTCAAATATTATATCCTGAAAATGTACGAAACAGCAGAGGAGTCGCTTCTGTTACGTTATATTCTGTGTCACGGTTTTTATGATTTGATGAGAAAAGTTAAATGGTGAACAGGGGGCAGACACGACAGGTTTGTACGTCTTTCTGCTCCTTTTCGTCCGTAATATTTCATTGTTAGGCTGTTATAATTGTTTTTAAATGAATGAAACAAATAATAAAAATGAACAAGAGCTCCTCCAGCGGGGCAAAATACACCCGTACTTGTATATTATTGTATATAGAATGAAGTTAGAATTTGTCAAACCTAGTTAAAGATGAATTGTTGGTGCAGTTTGGAAGATTCCAATACTGACAAGGTTTTCGCAAAGGGTCGGGCCGTGACCTTGACCTTTGACCCTGTGACCTTGAAATCAATAGGGAACATCCTTGACCCATGGGGTGTCCAGCCATGAAGTTTGACATTCCTAGGTGAGACGGTTGTCGAGCTAGAGCGCGGACAAGGTAATGTGTAGTTGTCTTGTATTCTCTCTCTCCCGTTGCCTAGCAACCGCTGCAGCTGGAACTGTGTGTCACCTTTGAACTTTAAACTTCAAAGCTTTGAAGTGTCCACGGACGGACGGACGGACAGACAGACAGACGGACAGACAGACAGACGGACAGACAGCGCCATACCATAATAGGTCCCGTCTTCAAAACGGGCGTATAAAAATGGCGGCGTTTCGATTTACGGCGCCGTAAAGCGCGACGGTGCTGCGAAAACACGTGCACCTGGATCGATCGCGCGAATCCGATCCTGTCCGATACTCATAAACGATACTGAACACGGGATCGGGACGTCGCTGTTTGCAGGACGTGTTTTCTGACTCGTACTGTCGTTTATTCCGGCGATATTCATGACTTTTAGGTCCAGACGGAAGCGGCGTCGTCATATTTCCACATCCTGAAAGTCGTTTGACGTTGGATCAATTCGCTCCTGCTTCAGTGAGGCTATTTTCACCCCGGGCTATTTTTAACCGTGGAGCTATTCTCGTCCTCCGCCTTATTCAGATCTCTCTTCTTCTTCTTCTTCTTCTTCTTCTTCTTTCTGGTGGTGGGTTTGTGTTTAAATAAGTCATGAATCCTACTTTTTCACAAGCTTTTATGACACTGTTTATGATGTATATGATGCAAAAAGAGCTGGAGTTGTGCTTTTTGCCTCGTGAATGAAACAAAACACAACTCCAGGTCTGTTTTTGAGGCGGTTAGAACGCGACTTCAAGCTCATAAGAGTCAGTTTTGTGTAATCTCGGACCTTTAAGGTGAGAATTATCCCCGTGCTGCTCTAACAGAGGCGTTCACACGTCTCCGATGGATAATTAATCTCTATAATAAGCTCCCGTGCTGCGGAGGGCAATTTTATCCCGGGCAGAAGACGCTAAAGGTGGAGCGAACGAGAAATAAGAAGGATTTTGAGGTGAAATCGGGGGCAAATTTGGCTTTTTATAGAATTACTGCAGCATCAGACGTTCAAAACTCAAAATAAAGCACCCGCACGACACTGTTTGTGGGTTTAAAGGTGCATTGTGTCACTTTTTGGTTGGGGGTTTGTCACCTGCTGGTTTCTATGGATACGTCATCGCTCTGAAATGTTCCACAGTGTTAACGTAAAGTATTAAACAGCTCTACTTTACATGTATTCACTCATACTGTAAAGAAAAGTATATGAAAACGTACACAATGCACCTTTAGGCTTCCTGTCATATGTATTTTGAGAACTTTTTCCCATTCAAAATCGCCGATAGTTTGTTTTAAATTGTAATTGCAGTTCTAATATGTTCTAATATGTCATAATTCTGAAACAAAGGAAACACCAAAATACCATTAATATTCTGTTCAAACCGATATAAAGCCGGACACGCACCGTGCCGATCCACATTTAAGGCGGAAACGATGAAAAGATGTTATTGGATTTTAAATTACAACAAGTGAAATTTACAAGAGATAAAGAAAACCACCGGCTTCCTAAAGACAGAGAAGGAGAGAAGATGTATAAGCAACTTCATAAACTATCTCCAAACTTCCTGACATGAAGTTAAAAGAGTTTAAGTCAGTGGTTCTTAACCTTGTTGGAGGTGCTGAACTCCACTAGTTTCACCTGCACATTCACCGAACTCTTCTTAACTGGAAAAATAAAAAGTTTTTTCAAATTCAAACACAGGTATATATGTTTTATTGGTGCACACGTGTGAATCCATATCGCACATATTCGTCCGACCGCTTTCTTCTTTTGCTCGACGTAGTTGGTATGAAGGGAAAATATTAAGAAAGAAACGACACGACACCATCACCACAGACACAAGACGATTCTGCGCACAAAATTTCCTGCAGTCGATAACAGCCAAACGGGGCGAGACATCAGGAATCAAATGAGCTGGATGTGAGTCTAGACCAGTGTGTGAAGCACCCGTCAGTGTTCGGGGGGACTGAGCAACACAGATCTACATTTTCAATATGCAGAAGCCTGTGCAGAGTTGTGTATCACAGTGTCACATAACGGGTGAAATGAGCTGTGACGTGAGGTGCTTCATGACTGAGGGACGTCCAGTATCTGCAGTGAGTCTGTGTTTGTCGCCCCAACTCCTGCTGCGCCCGGAGCCTCGCGTTGGGACTTTGGGGTCGTGTCGTGCTCGGAGGCAGTTTCCTGGAGTTCTGTGTTTGCGCCTGTCGGGCTGCGGACAGGGCGTCGCTGTTTGTGGGTCGTGTGGTGGAGCTGTGGTTTTGTCGGGGAGGGTGGGTCCAGGGGGTGTGTGTTTCCTGGTGGGGCAGGTGTGTGTTCTGCTCCTCTGTGTGTTTGTGGATGTGGCGGCGAAGGGGGAGAGGAGCTGTCCGTGGTCCTTGTCTCAGATTCTCTGTATGTTTTGAAGTGGACTTTGTTTGGTGTTTTCCTCGGGGGCATCGGTGCAGATGTGTCGTGCTTTGGTCCACCTCCTCCAAATGGGACGTCTCAGTTTCGTACAAATTGTTTTCCTTCCTGTTTACAACCAGATCGTGTCGTTTTTCTAACGTTACAGCCTCAAAATTATGGTTTTAAGGCTTTTTAGAGGGTGGGATGGGTTAATCGGGCTTCCCGCAACCCCCGTATTTCGCACACTGACTCACACAAGACTCTTTACCCCTGCCAAACCCCTGAGATTGACTCACTGAACCCCTGGGGTTCACTCGAACCCAGGTTCAGAATCACTGGTCTATGGTTTTATTCAGTCAGCTCATCAAGACTACAACTACAGCAAATTCAAAGGATCAAAACTCAGTCTAAACATTTGATATCAGAAGCACCAAACTTTGAAAAGTGCTACTATTAAATATGCGTCTTGATTGGAAAACTGTCTGATACTACAAAAAAACTCATAACAAAATCCAGCACAAAGAAAATGCACCTGCAGATACACAGTATATGGAGCTCCAAAAATGATGTTCCATCTGTCATATATTAAACGATAAGTCGATATAGTGAATATCGTGACTCAGTGGGATTTGACCCGCCAACGCTCAGATCAGTGGACAAACGCTCTCCCAGCTGAGCCACTGTCGCCCAAAGTTCCAAACCAAGCCCCACAAATCCAAATTCCAAGTGCTTTTTATCGTGCTCGTACCTTCCTGAGCGTCGGCGTCGGTTTCCCCGCGGGCGTCCTCGTGGCCGCCGTCCTCGCCGCTGCCGTTGACGCCGGACTGGGCCACTTTGATGATCTGGAGGCGGATGAGTTCGATTTTGGAGCGGCTGTCCTGGAGCATCTGCTGAGCCGTGGACAACATCTGATACAGGGATAAGAAGGAGCACAAAGTGTCAACGGGGGAAGCGCTGATTCTGCCTCTGCACCGCTAACGAGACGGACGCACGGACCCCGGCTCCATTTCCCCCTTTATCAAGTCCTGTATTACACTAGTTTGGTCTGATCTTTGGTCTAATGTCGTTTCCTCGTCGCAAACAGACCTGGAGCTGCGTTTTGTTTCAAGTGAACAGCTCCTTTTACATTTTGGTTCAGTAAAGAATTTCAGGGTTGAAAGCAGGACTAAAACAGGACTAAACCAGGACTAAACCAGGACTGAACAAGGACTAAACCAAGACTAAACCAGGACTAAAACAGGACTAAAACAGGACTAAAACAGGACTAAAACAGGACTAAACCAGGACTAAACCAGGACTGAACAAGGACTAAACCAAGACTAAACCAGGACTAAAACAGGACTAAAACAGGACTAAACCAGGACTAAAACAGGACTAAACCAGGACTAAAACAGGACTAAAGCAGAACTAAAACAGGACTAAAGTAGGACTAAAACAGGACTAAAGCAGGACTAAACCAGGACTAAAGCAGGACTAAACCAGGACTAAAACAGGACTAAAGCAGAACTAAAACAGGACTAAAGTAGGACTAAAACAGGACTAAACCAGGACTAAAACAGGACTAAAGTAGGACTAAAACAGGACTAAACCAGGACTAAAACAGGACTAAAGTAGGACTAAACCAGGACTAAAGCAGGACTAAACCAGGACTAAAACAGGACTAAAACAGGACTAAACCAGAACTAAAACAGGACTAAAGTAGGACTAAAACAGGACTAAACCAGGACTAAACCAGGACTAAAGCAGGACTAAACCAGGACTAAAACAGGACTAAAGCAGAACTAAAACAGGACTAAAGTAGGACTAAAACAGGACTAAAGCAGGACTAAACCAGGACTAAACCAGGACTAAAACAGGACTAAAGTAGGACTAAAACAGGACTAAAGTAGGACTAAAACAGGACTAAACCAGGACTAAAACAGGACTAAAGTAGGACTAAAACAGGACTAAACCAGAACTAAAACAGGACTAAAGTAGGACTAAACCAGGACTAAAACAGGACTAAAGTAGGACTAAACCAGGACTAAAACAGGACTAAAGTAGGACTAAACCAGGACTAAAGCAGGACTAAACCAGGACTAAAACAGGACTAAAGCAGAACTAAAACAGGACTAAAGTAGGACTAAAACAGGACTAAACCAGGACTAAAACAGGACTAAAGTAGGACTAAAACAGGACTAAACCAGAACTAAAACAGGACTAAAGTAGGACTAAAACAGGACTAAACCAGGACTAAACCAGGACTAAAGTAGGACTAAAACAGGACTAAACCAGGACTAAAACAGGACTAAAGCAGAACTAAAACAGGACTAAAGTAGGACTAAAACAGGACTAAACCAGGACTAAAACAGGACTAAAGCAGAACTAAAACAGGACTAAAGTAGGACTAAAACAGGACTAAACCAGGACTAAAACAGGACTAAAGTAGGACTAAAACAGGACTAAAGTAGGACTAAACCAGGACTAAAACAGGACTAAAGTAGGACTAAACCAGGACTAAAGCAGGACTAAACCAGGACTAAAACAGGACTAAAGCAGAACTAAAACAGGACTAAAGTAGGACTAAAACAGGACTAAACCAGGACTAAAACAGGACTAAAGTAGGACTAAAACAGGACTAAACCAGAACTAAAACAGGACTAAAGTAGGACTAAAACAGGACTAAACCAGGACTAAACCAGGACTAAAGCAGGACTAAACCAGGACTAAAACAGGACTAAAGCAGAACTAAAACAGGACTAAAGTAGGACTAAAACAGGACTAAAGCAGGACTAAACCAGGACTAAACCAGGACTAAAGCAGGACTAAACCAGGACTAAAACAGGACTAAAGCAGAACTAAAACAGGACTAAAGTAGGACTAAACCAGGACTAAAGCAGGACTAAACCAGGACTAAACCAGGACTAAACCAGGACTAAAGCAGGACTAAACCAGGACTAAAACAGGACTAAAGCAGAACTAAAACAGGACTAAAGTAGGACTAAAACAGGACTAAAGTAGGACTAAAACAGGACTAAAGCAGGACTAAACCAGGACTAAAGCAGCTGAGACTTTTAAAAATAGATTAGCAGCCAAATAAAAGTTGAAATATGGCGACTAAAAGCTTCTCGCTTATGAATAAAGTTCATTATTGAGGAAATGACTGTTCATTATTTTTTGGACACTCTGATTTAAGGTGATGTTTTATATTTGTGTATTTATGTTATTTTCTCATAACTAGAGTTGTGTTTTATTCGTCTGTCACATCTCCAAACCTCAAAATGTCCTGTTCCACCTTGTGATGTCACGAAGTTTTCCGAAATTATCCAAAGAATTTAAGTGAAGGTGCAAGTTTAAACGTTTAAAAACTATTATTAAAGGTGCGTAAGTTGTTCTGCCTCGAATGTTCAACAGTGCGACTTTAAACTTAACCGTCTCCGTTCAGGTTACAGCTCAGGTCTGTGGAGCGGCGGCTGCACAAACAGTTTATGGATGTGGGATTTTTGAGCAGTAAAAACACCTGTAATAAAATAAATGTTGGACACGTTTAATGTCATAAAATGGAACAATACGGAGTCAGCAATAATATCGTGACGCAGCTTTAAGCAACAAAATCACAAAAACACTTAAAGTTTAAACAGTTTTTGCTGCTGAAGGAGCTTCACGTCCAACGTCCAGTGTGTAACAGTGGGAAAAGACCGGGAGCCGATAGGTTTTAACGCAGCGCGTCCATCAATCGGACAGGAAACCCTCGAGTGCTTATGTCGGTGTAATTTAATATGAGAGCATCGCCCTGACACGGCGAGGGGCTGTAACTGGGGTCAACAAAGGGAAGAGCGAACGTGCAGCCGCGCTGGGAACAGAAACGCAGACGACACCGACATTTCAAGCTCGATTTCGCTTTTATAACGAATAATCGATGCTCAGTACTGTTTCTGATGCCACAGTGATAAAAAAAACAAAGAAATTTAGACGTTTTTAGACAACACAATGTGATTTTTAATGTTAAATCGTAGTAATTTCCTTTATATTTGCTTGTGGCTCGATTTTGCTTTTCTAAGGAACATTTGATACCGTTTCTTTTTTTTTTTCTTTCACGTAAAAACTAACGAAATTGTCTTTGTCCAGCGTTCTCAAGCCTGAAATCATGTCATTTTGGCACGAGAAGCCTCCACACAGTGTCGTTTTAACATGTTTTTACTTCTAAAGGCAGGACTGCAAACAGGCACTGGAAAAAACAATATGTAGGTCAGATAAAATGACTTAAATTTTACTTTATTTGAGTCGATTCATCTTGACAAGTGAAATGATCCGCCAGTGGAAGAAGTGTTTTTGTCTTAATTCAAGCAACATGTGATTTTATTTCTTATTTTAAGTGCAAAAAGTTGTTGTTTTTCTTATTTTAAGTGTAGCAAGATGGATTTTCATATTTTAAGTGCAAAAAGTCAGATAATTTTACTTGTCAAGTGAAATTTACTCAAATCATGGTAAAACTTTCTGAAATCAAGTCCTTTTAGTTTGACCAGATTTTGTTTATTGCCGTGTGCAGACTGGTGTGGTCACGATACTGATATTTCAAACTCGATTTTGTTTTCTAAGGAACATTCGATACCGTTTTTCTTTTTTCGCATAAAAGCCGTGGCTCTATCCTGGCCACAAAATGGTCTTTTCCAGCCTGAAATCATGTCATTTTAGCACGAGAAGCCTCCACACAGTGTAGTTTTAACATGTTTTTACTTCTAAAGGCAGGATTACTTGGTCTCAGAATGCTTTCCAGGTGCTGAAAGTCATTTTGCGGCAATAAAAAATGACAAGGGACTTGATAGATCCAAGACTCCAAATGTGTTTTGTACAGGTCCCCATGGCCGACGTGCACAGCAAAAACGGCATTGACATCTTTTGTAGTTTCCCCAACTAAACTCAATACCGTTTCTGATGCCACACTGGAAAAAAACAATATGTAGGTGAGTTAAAATGACTTAAATTAAGAACATTTGACTTTATTTGAGCCGATTCATCTTGACAAGTGAAATGATCTGCCAGAGGAATACGTGTTTTTTTTCTTAATTCAAGCAACATTTGATTTTATTTCTTATTTTAAGTGCAAAAAGTTGTTGTTTTTCTTATTTTAAGTGTATTTTCATATTTTAAGTACAAAAATCTTATTGCACTGGCAGATCATTGACTCAAATCATGGTAAAACTTTCTTAATCCAAGTCATTTTAGGTTGACTAGATTTTGTTTTTTGCTGCACAGTAATAAAAAACAAAGAAAACACTCTTATTTAGACAACAGAATGTGATTTTCAATGTTAAATCGTAGTATTTTCCTTCATATTCGCGTGTGGTCTTATATCTGTGTCCTCAGTCGTCCCTGGGCGTGTACGAGATGTTCTGATTCTAAACACATTCAGGAAAGGTTCATTTATGTCCCGTGAACGTGAATTTTTTAGTATCAAGTATCTGGCTTTCGATCCTTTTGACAAACCCTGGACGTGGAAGTAGAGACGGCTGTTATCAGTTCCCGTAAAGACACATTACGCCACTTTTCCGGCAGATGGTCTGGCGCTCTCTCGTCTCCACGGAGCCTTAAGGCCGCCGCACACCACAGGAGAATTTGCCCGATTTTAGCTGCGGTTTCTTCTCCCCGACTCAACTTTTTGTCTCCGTGTGCAATTCTGAAGCCGCTGCTCCTCGTGTGTGGAGTCAGTGTCAGATCAGAACCACCGAACATCAACAACGCGACGGAAACAGACGATAAAACAGAGTCAGGGGCAGAGGAGCGACGGACACAGAGGCGCAACAAACAAACTCAGGACAGAGCGAAAATAAAGACTTTATTACTCACCTGATGTAAAGTGGAACATTTAAAGTGCAGCGTCTGATCCACATTATCCACAGAAATAATGACTCCAGTCCACAAAACAGTGATATTAATCCAGTTTGAAGTGTCTTTAAAAGTAAAAAGGTGAAAGTTGTTCCTCGTGTGTTTGTTTACGTCCACAGAGCGAAAAGCTGCAGATCAGCGACACTGACTCTACTTCCTGTGGACTTTATCTCCTCTTTTCTGCTTTAAAAATCCTGTATCTGAAGTATCGCTCCACATTTCACACAGAATAATCACACAGTTTGGACTCGAGCTCTGATCTTTGAACACTTCAGAGTCTCAGAGCGACTGGTTTTACTGTAGACAGGAAACAGCCGACGCCATCACAGCCTCACAGCTTTAGATCCTGTTTTACACACAGATCCTGCTGCAGTCTTTGCTTTTTGTCGCACGTTTAAAAATCGTTTAAGACCAAAAAATCCTCTAGCGTGTGGCGGCCTTTAGAATTAGCCGTCTCAACTGTGACACTGAAAACTTCCAGTTTTAAGGTTACAAAACAGGATCGCTTGTTTAAAAGTCCCGACAGCGGTAAGAAAGGACTGATGCCTGAAATGTTCCGCAGTACGGCGAAATAAACTGACGCATCTCTCTGAGGAGAAGCAGGACACCAGGCAAAGTTAAAGCTCAGGCTGATGGAGAGAACGCTTTGTTTTCGATGTGTCTTTGAGCACCGACAGCACCTGCGATTGAATGATTGCAAGATTTAGGCAAGTTTAATGCCGTATCTTGGAATATTGGCAAGAACATCTCCATAGAGACAGGCAGGTGGCTGACAGTCCTCCAGAAAGGTTGCACAGAGACGCTTTAAGCTAAAAATCCTTTGTATTCTTGGGCTTGTGGCTTATTACGCCGTTTCCTGACCTATAGGTTATAATGTTTGACTTATGGAGTTGCGTTTTGTTTCATTCACACACGTTTAACTCACAAACCTGCAGATTTACGCCGAGTTCTTCGCTCGAAACACTCTGTTCCACCTCATGATGTCGTGCCAGGAAGTGCTCCGCTGTCTTTTTAAACTCCACACACCTTCACTGGAATCGTTTGGATGAATTTCAGCACCGGAACTGTCCAAAAATCTCCACTGAACGAAAAGGTTAAAAGGAGCTGTTCACATAAAAACCACCGCTTCGTGACATCACAAGGTGGAACGGAGCATTTTGAGCTTTGGAGATGTGGACAGACCAGTAATAAAGAGTTAGACAAACATGTGAATGAAACAAAACACAACTCCAGGTTTGTTTTTGACAAGGAAACAACATTATAACACGACTTAAAGCTCTCAAGAGTCAATTTTCCGTAATGTACCACCTTTAAAAACAAACAAACTGAACCAAATCCGGACGTTTTGGTCTATTTTTGGAACACATAGCACATAAACACATGCAAAACTGTGGCATCAAAACGCAGTCATCACTGGCCGCGGGATCAACAGGAAACTCCCCTCGTAAAAAGCAAAACGGACTTACTCATTCCTGCGTCCGTCTCGTCAAAGTAGCTGATTGGCCCGAGGTAACAAGTCCCCGATGCCCGCACACGTGTAATAAAGAAATAACCATGCCCGCGTCACGTGTTTACAACAGCGGGCTATGACTTTGCAGTTCGCCACTCACCTCTCCGCTCTCCCCCGCTGCGGGACTAGGCTGACATGCCGCGCAGACGAAGAAGTGAAAAAGATCCGGCTCCCGCGTCCTTCTCGTGTTGCTGTCTCCTCCACAACAAGTCCTCCCTCCTTCCCTCCTCTCCTCCTCTCCTCCTGCGCGATAATTATTCACAATTTTACGCCAGTAAACAGTCCTCGCTGCATCTCCGGACGTCTCCCTCCGCGTCGTGCGTCAAAACGCCGTCTCCAAACATCCCCCGAAATGCGTCTCTCCGCGGCGCGCCTGTCCCGTTCTCTCTTCCCACCCCCCCGGGTCCGTCCGCCGTATCGTTTCCTCCTGCAATGTGACTCCTCCGTGCGCGTCCTCCCCTCTCCTCTCCTCTTCCTCTCCTCCCACACGATCCTCAGACGCGCAGTCCGTCCCCCGGCCCCCGCTCCCGTATTGGCCGCCGGCGGAGCACATGACGCGCGCCCGCCGAGCACATAGCGATAACGAGATGCGTAAATGCGCCTTTTGGGACGTTCCCGGAGCCAGATGCGGGCGTTTTAAGGGGGGAATTTGTCACACCTGTTTGGACTGAAATGCTTGTTAATTAAAAACGATGAATAAATTAGGCGAAGATGCGTCACCTTGTTGACGTTCCGTGGATTATAGAGTTGATAAATGTGTTAAATTTCGCGTAAAACATAACAGATTGCGCAAAAATCATTCATTCTTTGTCGTATTTCGCTGACTAAAGTGAAAAGTGATAAGCAAACTGCGAGATTTCACTGTCACCTCGTTGACATTGAGCGGCAATTCGGCCAGAGTGCAAAACGCGTTGGGTTAAACCGGGCTAAACCGGGCAGAAAAGCTTCTATAGTTGGTACAAATCGGTCATTTCCAAAGAGATACTGGGTTTCCCTCGTTGCTTGATGGTGTTACGTAATCCAGACACCGTCAAGGACTCGGCACAATCTCCCATCCCACCTCCCTCACTCTCACTCTCCATTTCCCTCTCGCTCTTTGTCTCTTTCTGCCTCTCACTCTCTCTTTCTACTTAACTCAAAGGTCAAATACACGGCAGAGTTATACACCAGGAAACAGAAAATACACTGACTGTACCCATAGGTCATGTAGGATTTTCCTTTTCTTATAAGGGCGATAATAACAAAATCAAATCACAAAGCCAAAATGTATTGTTTTTTTTTTTTTTTTTGTTTTTTTGGCCTTTTCCCCCAGCAACAATTTCATGGCACCGTATCATAGATGCATTAGGAATGATATTCAAATTCCAGGGTAGATTTACTAAGGGTTAATGCACTAAATAACATGTTTGTCCATTGCCTGCAAGTGCATCCACCTGCACTAACCCTGTAACAGAACAGAACATGTTACTTTACCTGCTATTTATTCCTGTCCATATGCTGCACTCTGCGTAAACATGTCCACTTACTACATAATAACGCTGTAGTCTGGTATTTTTGCTCAACAGTGGCCATATTTAATAAAAATATATGTTTATTTTGATTGTCTATTGCAGTTCTCCTGCTGCTGTTCTTGAACTGTGCACTGTGGCATCAGACTTATGTGAGAAAGAACGTTCATTTCCACTTTATTTTATTTCATTTGTTGCATGTTTAGTGTTTGTCTATGTTTCGCTCCAAGTACTGCAGCAGTTTCCTAATGTTGGGAACCTGTTCATTCATATGGCAAAAAACCCTTTCTGATTCTGATTGTTATTTACATGTCTAGACTTAGACTTAGATTTGGACAGACTAAATCTCATGAGGGAAATTACTTGACACAGTAGCTCATACATCACATTATATTACAATAAACAAGAGCTCCGCCAGCGGGGCAAAATACGCCCGTACCTAGTCAAACCTAGTTAAAGATGAATTGTTGGTGCAGTTTGGAAGATTCCAATACTGGCGTCTATGGCACATACCGGTAAGCACAATAAAGCAGTTCACTACCAATATAATAATAAGTGTGAAAAAACCTGAAGTCACATAAAATTGATACCACTGACCTACAGCATGGATCGATACAAAAATATACAAAATACAATACACAAAATACAGTAGACCTTATATATATATATCGGCGCATGCCCCACATGTTTTGCCTCTTCATGAAGACAAAGCTTCAAAGACTTCAAAGCTTTGAAGTGTCCACAGACGGACGGACAGACAGACGGACGGACGGACGGACAGCACCATACCATAATACGTCCCGTCTTACAACGGGCGTATAAAAATCATAAATATAAATCATTAATATACAGCAACCACATAATGTTTAAATTTTTTAAACTATGTAATAAACATCTAGGCTAAAAGCTTTGTGGCGTGATTCGTATCCATGGATACGAATCACGCCACAAAGCTTTTAGCCTAGATCCTCAGTATGAGAGGCTTCACTTTCACTGTGAGAGGGCACAGAGACAGACATGTCTCTGTGCAAAGATATCCATTTTCAAATACAAAACCAAACATGAACACTGTGTTCGAGGAATTGAGGAGGGAGCAGAAGTTGTGCGATGCTTTGCTCAACGTGGCCGGCGTGCAATTCCCAGCACACAAACTGGTTCTGTGTAGCTGCAGCACATACTTTAAAAGCCTCTTCACTAACTGGTCCAGCCCTGACTGCCAGGTGTTTGAGATCTCCAATGTGTCAGCTGATATCATGAAGATTATCCTGGACTACTGCTACACCGGGGTGGTGCACATCACCCAGGAAAACCTCCAGGAGCTCTTTATAGCTGCTGACTACTTAGATGTGAGCGGCATTACCGAAGTCTGCTGTCAGGTCATGAAGGAGCAAATGTCCCCCAGTAACTGCATCACTGTATGGGGTATCTCAAACAAGTACTACTACCCCCAGCTGAGGAAACAAGCCTTCTTATACGTCCTGAAGCATTTCGAAGAGGTGGTGACCAGCTCTGAAGAGTTCTTCCAGCTCTCCAGCGAAGACCTGTGTTCAGTCATTGATGATGATCGGCTGAACGTGAAGGAGGAGACCACCGTGTTAGTGGCAGTCATCAGATGGATTGCACATGCTCCTGAGGAAAGGAACCACTACTTGGCCGACCTCCTACTAAAAGTCCGTCTGGGTCTGATCCCTGTTGATTACTTCTCTCAGTGCATGAATAGATATAACCTGTCCCACTACATTCATAACTGGAAGATTGTGGAGGAGAAGATCATAAAGGTGATGTTGGATGAAAGAGCTAGGAGGTACAATGCCTCCCTGCCCCCCACTCGTCTAGCCACTCCAAGGCTGCCCAGTGCGGTGCTTATGGTTATTGGTGGCTATAGCCAAAACAGAAGAAGAATCAACAGAATTGAAGTCTATGACAACCGCACCGATCGCTGGGTGAGTGTGGCTAATGATGACTGGACTCCAAGAGCCCATCACGGCACAGTGTTCCTTCATGGATCTGTGTACGTGATTGGAGGGTCTGACGGCAATCACCAGCTCAACACTACCTGCAAGTACGACCTGGCAATTCACACGTGGCAAGAAATGGCACCCATGCATTCACGTAGGTGCTTCATTAGTGTGACTTTGCTGGATGGATTGATCTACGCGATAGGCGGGTTCAATGGACTGGACAGGCTGAAGACAGCCGAAAGGTACTTGCCAGTGACCAATCAGTGGACCATGATTTCACCTATGAACGAACAGAGGAGCGATGCCAGCAGCACAGTGTACAATGGAAAGATCTACATTTGTGGAGGTTTTAATGGTCAACATCACCTGGCATCAGCTGAGACTTACAACCCACTAACCGAACAGTGGACCATGATAGCAGATATGTCCACCATGCGCAGTGGCGTCAGTGTCATCGCCTATGCCAATGAAATCTACGCTGTTGGTGGGTTTAATGGACATTCCCGTTTTAACACTGTTGAAGCCTATAACCCCGCAACCAACACGTGGCGCCCCCTACCCAACATATGGACCGAGCGCAGCAACTTTGGCATCGAGGTTGTTGACAATCAGCTATATGTTGTTGGCGGGTACTATCGGGACATCATTCGTTGTGCTGAATGTTTTGATGCAAGGACCGGAGTTTGGACTCAGGTGCGGGACATGGAGATCCCTCGTTGTGGCCTGAGCTGCTGTGTGGTGTTTGACCTTCCCAACATGGCCGACTTTGCTCCGCCCCGCCCTCCTCCTCATGACGATTCCACTGAGGAGTAGATGCGCACTCATTTAAATAAAAGCAGCTATTAACTGCAAAAAAGTGTTCAGTTTTGTTGTTGTAAATTGTTTTTTTATACACTATCACTAGTGTATAAAAAAACAAGAGCTCCTCCAGCGGGGCAAAATACGCCCGTACTTTGAATTATTGTATATAGAATTAAGTTTGTCAAACCTAGTTAAAGATGAATTGTTGGTGCTGTTTGGAAGATTCCAATACTGGCGTCTATGGCACATACCGGTAAGCACAATAAGGCAGTTCACTACCAATATAATAATAAGTGTGAAAAAACCTGAAGTCACATAAAATTGATACCACTGACCTACAGCATGGATCGATACAAAAATATACAATAAAATACACAAATACAGTATACCTTATATACATATCGGCGCATGCCCCACATGTTTTGCCTCTTCATGAAGACAAAGCTTCAAAGACTTCAAAGCTTTGAAGTGTCCACAGACGGACGGACAGACAGACAGACGGACGGACGGACGGACAGCGCCATACCATAATACGTCCCGTCTTACAACGGGCGTATAACAAGAGCTCCGCCAGCGGGGCAAAATACGCCCATACTTTGAAACATTGTTTGACTTAGAGGTCAAACAATGTTAGACCTGCTGAAATGCAATATTAGGTTAGTCGATCAACATCTTGAAAACGTGTTGTTTAACACCAGACACAACAATACGGTATGAATTACCACTTGCTGATCACCAGCCTAACCATACCATCTTATGGTCAGAGTAATAGACTTCACGTGTTCCACTCAAAATTTGTTTTCTGGACATGTTTCTTATGAAGACAAGATCCAATGTGGACCCATAGTCTGTGGTGGGTCCATCAATAAGTTGCTTGTAGCCCAGTTTGTGTACAAGAAGCTTCTGTGGGGTCATTTTGTCAGTAGAGGAGGACATCCAGTCCACGTTAAAATCTCCTAACACAATAGCTGTTTGGTCATTGAGATGCTTTGTGTGGATAGATGATAATGTCTTACACAAGTCTCTGACACTGACCGATGGTGGTTTGTATATGGCCAGAAAGACAATATCCGGGAAAGCACAAACTTTGAACAGTGCAGCTTCTACCTTGTGACAAGATAGATTCACATTTTGTAGAAACTCTGATGAAGAGTAAACTGCCAATCCATGGAATGGTCTGTTGTGTGTGTTGTGTGAGACATGTTTTGAATCCTGTCTGTACTGGTGATATCCTTCCAATGCAGTAGTTGTCAGCAAGTCTTTCTCAGAGAATCGAGTTTCAGAGAAACAAGCTATGTCAGCAGCTGTAATGTTTATGTCAGAGGATACATCTGAGAAATGTCTGTTCATGGATCTACAGTTCAAATATACCACTCTGAAGTCACATGGCAGGGCACTCAGTTGCATTTGATGAATGCAAGTTGGAGAAGATCTGAGTCTTGCCATCTCTATGCTCACATCGCTTGAAACACTGATTTTGTCTTCATCCAAGTGTAATATGTTCAGGCCATCCAAACTAGTGAGCCTGCTTATTGCAACGTAGTGTAAATGATCAACTTTCCGTCTGCTGAAGAGATCAATCACAGCTTGTGACAAGGTTTCCCCTTGCGATCTGTGGATAGTCTTGGCATGTGCCTGTCTGAGGGGGAACTGTAGGCGTTGAACTTGTACCTGTCCCTTATGTCCTGCAGCATATTGTTTCACAAGTGGTTGTATCGGCGTCCACTGCTGATCGATGCCTCTTTTGTAAAGTCTTCGACTGTCAATGCGCAATTTCTTTGCAATATCCTTGTCTTGGAACTGAACCCACAAAACTCCACGAGGAGTCACAATACCAGGGGGCATGTCAATCTTCATAACTATGCAAGAGGCCCCATTTATAAGTCCATCACTAGTGTCTAAATTGACTGTAAGGTCATACCAAATACCCTCACTCACCGTCAAGACATTAGGAAGTTGCTTTGTCTGGGAGCTGGATTTAAAACCCTCTAGGATTTTAGCTTTCATCGCTTGAGGAGTTGCACCAACAATCCTGTCTTTTGCCATCACAGACACTTTCTCCTTGTCTGTTTGTAGAAGGACAGTACTGTTGAAAGCATTCACCTTGTCATTTGTGGCAAATAAGTGTGTGGCATTTGATGGATAATCGGCATCTGATGACTCTATGATTGGACTCTTCAAAGTTGAGATATCAGCTGGTGTGTGATGACCTTCTCTCAGCCTGTTGAGAAGCTGTTGAGAAGAACTGTTTCTGTATCACTGTCAGTAACATTCCATTGATTATCGAAGGTCACATGCTCTTTATACAATGGCGTTTGCGACAGGAATTCTGCAGCCTGCCTTACCTTTTGAGGACGAATATTCAGACAGTAAACATGATGTTTGAATCTTAACCGTCTCTTCAGTGTGGCTTTGATGGTTGCAGTGTGTGATGGTAGACGAGGCAACTGAGTAACAGTATTACTCACATCAGCGGGCACAAGAACCATATTACCACATATCTTTTTCTGTTTTCCTCTTGGTGCTTGATGGAGTTTCATGAAAGGAAGGCGAACCGCAAGTAGTGTGAGCTCAAGTGGATTCAATCCCTGTAGTGAATGGTCTTGGTTGGGGAACTTCATACCATTGATCACAGACATTGGAGGTATTTTCCCTTTACTGATGTAAGTCCTGCAGGTTCTGCATATCCATATCTTCTTTCCAACACTAGTTATTTTTGGACAACGACACAAAATCTGGTGGACTCGCATGTTACTACTTGAAGGCAGAGATGTCACACTGTGTGAGTACCAGAGCTGATTACAACTGGTACAGATATACAAGGGTCCCTCAGAGACTTTGTTGTGGAACCTAGTAATCCAACCAGCTGTAGAAGATGGCTTGGACTGGTGTCTTTGTTTCATTCTTGATGGTGTTTCCCTTTGTGTCTCTTTCTCTCTGTACCCTTCATCAAGTCTAGCTCTCTTTCTAGTGGTTGTCTCTCTGCCTTTCTCCTTCTCTCTGTACTCTTCCTCACGTCTAGCTGTCTTTCTAGCACTCCTGTCCCTGCCTTTCTCCTTCTCTCTGTACTCTTCCTCACTTCTAGCTGTCTTTCTAGCACTCCTGTCCCTGCCTTTCTCCTTCTCTCTGTACTCTTCCTCACTTCTAGCTGTCTTTCTAGCACTCCTGTCCCTGCTTTTCTCCTTCTCTCTGTACTCTTCCTCACTTCTAGCTGTCTTTCTAGCACTCCTGTCCCTGCTTTTCTCCTTCTCTCTGTACTCTTCCTCACGTCTAGCTGTCTTTCTAGCGCTCCTGTCCCTGCCTTTCTCCTTCTCTCTGTACTCTTCCTCACTTCTAGCTGTCTTTCTAGCGCTCCTGTCCCTGCCTTTCTCCTTCTCTCTGTACTCTTCCTCACTTCTAGCTGTCTTTCTAGCACTCCTGTCCCTGCCTTTCTCCTTCTCTCTGTACTCTTCCTCACTTCTAGCTGTCTTTCTAGCACTCCTGTCCCTGCCTTTCTCCTTCTCTCTGTACTCTTCCTCACTTCTAGCTGTCTTTCTAGCTATCATATCTGTCCTTTTTTCCTTCTCTCTATAATCCTTATCCCTTCTGCTCTTCTGTTGATGAAGCCTTTTGTAGAGTTTTCGATGAGTCGCATCTGTGCATGTAGCTGTGGATGATGTACAGGAAACCACCAGAGGTGAAACACCTGGCATGGGTGTGCTAGTGGAAGGACCCGGTGAGACACAGGGCATAGATCGCTGTTTAAGAGAAAATTTATGTGTTAGAACAATTTCTGTATTTGGTATCTAGTAGATAAAATCAAAGAACAAGTGTGAAAAAACCTGAAGTCACATAAAATTGATACCACTGACCTACAGCATGGATTGATACAACAAGAGCTCCTCCAGCGGGGCAAAATACGCCCGTACTTTGAATTATTGTATATAGAATTAAGTTAGAATTTGTCAAACCTAGTTAAAGATGAATTGTTGGTGCAGTTTGGAAGTTTGACATTCCTAGGTGAGACGGTTGTCGAGTTAGAGCGCGGACAAGAAATTGTCCACAGACAGACGGACAGACGGACAGACGGACAGACAGACGGACGGATAATCAATAGGGAAATCTGGCTCTTGCAGTAGGAGTATGAGTATGACATCATCACATTCTAGAATCGGAATTCCACCAATCAGATTGCAGCAACAGAACTTAAAGACACTACAAAGCTTTAATGTGTCAAAGCTCAAAGAAGCAGAGAATGTGGGTTGTTCTCGCTTTCAGCAGCAGAACATTTGAGAAGAGAGTTCAGATCTACGGCACGTAACATAAAAGGACAGAGATGGAAGATAAAAAGACAGAGATGGAAGATAAAAAGACAGAGATGGAAAGAGGCTTCACTTTCACTGTGAGAGGGCACAGAGACAGACATGTCTCTGTGCAAAGATATCCATTTTCAAATACAAAACCAAACATGAACACTGTGTTCGAGGAATTGAGGAGGGAGCAGAAGTTGTGCGATGCTTTGCTCAACATGGCCGGCGTGCAATTCCCAGCACACAAACTGGTTCTGTGTAGCTGCAGCACATACTTTAAAAGCCTCTTCACTAACTGGTCCAGCCCTGACTGCCAGGTGTTTGAGATCTCCAATGTGTCAGCTGATATCATGAAGATTATCCTGGACTACTGCTACACCGGGGTGGTGCACATCACCCAGGAAAACCTCCAGGAGCTCTTTATAGCTGCTGACTACTTAGATGTGAGCGGCATTACCGAAGTCTGCTGTCAGGTCATGAAGGAGCAAATGTCCCCCAGTAACTGCATCACTGTATGGGGTATCTCAAACAAGTACTACTACCCCCAGCTGAGGAAACAATCCTTCTTATACGTCCTGAAGCATTTCGAAGAGGTGGTGACCAGCTCTGAAGAGTTCTTCCAGCTCTCCAGGGAAGACCTGTGTTCAGTCATTGATGATGATCGGCTGAACGTGAAGGAGGAGACCACCGTGTTAGTGGCAGTCATCAGATGGATTGCACATGCTCCTGAGGAAAGGAACCACTACTTGGCCGACCTCCTACTAAAAGTCCGTCTGGGTCTGATCCATGTTGATGACTTCACTCAGTGCATGAATAGATATAACCTGTCCCACTACATTCATAACTGGAAGATTGTGGAGGAGAAGATCATAAAGGTGATGTTGGATGAAAGAGCTATGAGGTACAATGCCTCCCTGCCCCCCACTCGTCTAGCCACTCCAAGGCTGCCCAGTGCCGTGCTTATGGTTATTGGTGGCTATAGCCAAAACAGAAGAAGAATCAACAGAATTGAAGTCTATGACAACCGCACCGATCGCTGGGTGGGTGTGGCTAATGATGACTGGACTCCAAGAGTCCATCACGGCACAGTGTTCCTTAATGGATCTGTGTACGTGATTGGAGGGTTTGACGGCAATCACTGGTCACTCAACACTACCTGCAAGTACGACCTGGCAATTCACACGTGGCAAGAAATGGCACCCATGCATTCACGTAGGGGCGCCGTTAGTGTGACTTTGCTGGATGGATTGATCTACGCGATAGGCGGGTTCGATGGACTGGTCAGTCTGAAGACAGCCGAAAGGTACTTGCCAGTGACCAATCAGTGGACCATGATTTCACCTATGAACGAAAAGAGGCACGGTGCCAGCAGCACAGTGTACAATGGAAAGATCTACATTTGTGGAGGTTTTAATGGTGAACATTACCTGGCATCAGCTGAGACTTACAACCCACTAACCGAACAGTGGACCATGATAGCAGATATGTCCACCATGCGCTCTGGTGTCAGAGTCATCGCCTATGCCAATGAAATCTACGCTGTTGGTGGGCTTAATGGGGATTCCCGTTTGAACACTGTTGAAGCCTATAACCCCGCAACCAACACGTGGCGCCCCCGACCCAACATGTGGACCGGGCGCAGCAACTTTGGCATCGAGGTTGTTGACAATCAGCTATATGTTGTAGGCGGGTACAATCGGGGCACCCTTCGTTGTGCTGAATGTTTTGATGCAAGGACCGGAGTTTGGACTCAGGTGCGGGGCATGGAGATCCCTCGTTATGCCCTGAGCTGCTGTGTGGTGTTTGACCTTCCCAACATGGCCGACTTTGCTCCGCCCCGCCCTCCTCCTCATGACGATTCCACTGAGGAGTAGATGCGCACTCATTTAAATAAAAGCATCTATTAACTGCAAACAAGTGTTCAGTTTTGTTGTTGTCGATTGTTTTTTTATACACTAGTGACAGTAGCTCATTTGATATAGTGCTCGTCCTCTAATTTGAAGGTTGCCAGTTCGAATCCCGCTCTCAACATACACATCATTGGGAGAGTGATCAGATCCTCTGGCCCACAGGTTGGTGGTTCGATTCCAGCTCCCAAAGAAGAATGCTGTTGTTGTGTCCTTTGGCGTGGTTCCCTGATGTAAAAGTGCTTTAAATGCATTGAAGGTGGAAAAGCTCTATATAAAATGTTACCATCAAATAGACTTTTTCCAGGTATTTAGTATGAAAAAGGGATGCACAAAAATGAGTACGACTGCTTCTTTCTGAGTACTTGAAGATACCGAGTACTGATACATGACATTATTTTTACATAGGTTTTATTATGAAGTAGATCTAATTAATTTCATAGGATTATTATAATATAGCCTACTTAATGTGTCAAAGCTCAAAGAAGCAGAGAATGTGGGTTGTTCTCGCTTTCAGCAGCAGAACATTTGAGAAGAGAGTTCAGATCTACGGCAAGAGGGAAACAATAATCCTATACATTGTAAACAACAGAAAAGCACATTGATATTTTGCCTCTTCTTGAAGACAAAGCTTCAAAGACTTCAAAGCTTTGAAGTGTCCACAGACGGACGGACGGACAGACGGACGGACAGACGGACGGACAGCGCCATACCATAATACGTCCCGTCTTACAACGGGCGTATAAAAATAGTTCTAAGCTCTAGGTTTTTTGTCTCTCATTCTACAATTTTCTCTCTAATTCTCTCTAATTTAATGTCTGTATTTTTAAGTTTTTTGATGATTATTTATGTTTTGATTTGTCTGAATTGTGATTTGAATGTATTTCTTATTCTGTAAAGCACTTTGAATTACTTGTGCTATACAAATAAACTTGCCTTGCCTTATGTTTTTAGGAATTTACAGGAGCTATGACCCTGCTGCCGCTCTCTCAGCCACTATATCTTGTCTTAAATTGGTTGAATAGGTAAAAAAAAAGTTCAAAAATATGTTTGTTGTTCTGCAAAAACAAAACCATATGCATATATTTATATATTTGAATTGTTTATGCCAGGAGTGTCCAAACTTTTTTCATTCAAGGCCACATATTAAAACACAGAGCAGTGTGAGGCTGATCGAGGGTCAGACTGAGGGTCAAAACAGTGAATTATTCAAATCTGTGAATTTATAACAGGTTTGAATGACCCTCCAGACCTTAGTTCAGGCTCAGACCCTCAGAAGGACAAACTACATGTGCCTGATGAAGATTTCAAAAACATGCAGTAAAAAGTATGACTTGCAGTAGTTTGGGCCAATTCACCTGGAAGCCTGAGGGCCAAAACAACTGGTCTGAGGGCCACATTTGGCCCCCGGGCCATAGTTTGGACATGCCTGGTTTATGGAAATATATGGTTTGGTTCAGAACGTATAGGTTATATTTACAGTACAGTACGTCTTGGACCTCATCCAAATTTACACCCCTGTGCGCAAGCTGAGGTCCGAGGTCCAGCTCCAGCTCGTGAGGCCAAAGTCGAGACTTAGATCAGGTTTTCTCTGTAGTGACACTAAACTGCCCCCTCATGTCCGAACAGCGCCACAATCGAGTGTTTTAAGTCTCGTCTTAAAACCCACTTTTATTCTTTTGCTTTTAACACTGCATGAGTTTGTGTGCTCCTGTCTTTTATTTATTTTATTCTACTTTGTGTTTTTATGGTGTTGTTTTAATTTGATTTGACTGTTTTTTATTATACGCCCGTTGTAAGACGGGACATATTATGGTATGGCGCTGTCCGTCCGTCCGTCCGTCCGTCCGTCTGTGGACACTTCAAAGCTTTGAAGTCTTTGAAGCTTTGTCTTCATGAAGAAGCAAAACATGTGGGGCATCGCCGATATATATATAAGGTATACTGTATTTGTGTATTTTATTGTATATTTTTGTATCGATCCATGCTGTAGGTCAGTGGTATCAATTTTATGTGACTTCAGGTTTTTTCACACTTGTTATTATTATATTGGTAGTGAACTGCCTTATTGTGCTTACCGGTATGTGCCATAGAACGCCAGTATTGGAATCTTCCAAACTGCACCAACAATTCATCTTTAACTAGGTTTGACAAATTCTAACTTAATTCTATATACAATAATTCAAAGTACGGGCATATTTTGCCCCGCTGGCGGAGCTCTTGTTGTTTTAGGACTGGTGTGACCAAATTTTAGCTTCTTCTTTTTGTTTTGTCTCTGTGCAGCACTTTGGAAACTGCTCTGTTTGTAAAATGTGCTGTAGAAATAAACTGAATTTGGATTTTTTTGTGGCAAGGCAAGTTTATTTGTGCAGCACAATTCGTGCACAAAGTCATTCAAAGTGCTTTCCAGAATAAGAAATACATTCAAATCACAATACAAACAAATCAAAACATAAATAATCATAAAATTTTAAAATAGAGACATTAAATTAGAGAGAAGAGAAGTGTTATTGTTATGTGCAATACCATGTGCAATACTGTGACCATGTGCAATACATAAGATCCAGAAGTCACTTTATCCATTACAAATGTATTTATTTACTGTAAGATACTGTAGCCACTTTAAAGATCGTGAACGTTATTTACAGCACTGTACAAACTGTAGCCGCTGTATTCAGTCTGAAACTGCACTGTGATCACTAAAACAGCAATTTATTGTATATATAATTTTATAATCCTTATCTTTATAGGTCTTTATAGAGTTTGTCTAATTTTAAGTAATTATGTGCTTCTATTGCTGCTGCTGTTTTCTTGCTGTTCTCTTAACTGTGCGTTGCAACACTGAAATTTTCCCATTGTGAGACAAATAAAGGATATCTTATCTTATCTCTTATGAATTCCCTGTTCCAATTCCAGTTATCAAAAAATAATTTCCCTTGTGGATCAATAAAGTCTCAGTCTTGTCTATATAATAATAGTATTTAGGTTGAATTCTCAGGTGTGGCGCGTAAAAGAAAACATATAACTTTCCCAAGAGCCTTGATTTGTGTAAATAAAAAGGGAAAGTGAAGTTTGGGGGCCAGGGGACAGGACACAGCTTCACTTTTCTGCTCCTGCTCGTTCCTGCTCAGCATCTTTTTAATGCGCCACAGTGAGTCGGCCCGCACTCCACCGCCGCCCGCTGTTTTTTTTACTTTCCCCCAACTTTCAAATCACTTTACGCGGTCGAATAAAATCACTTTTCACGCCGCGATGAAAAGCCACGTCTTTTTTCGCGAGAGGGCTGCTGTTATACGCTTAAGTGGCCCATAGTAGTGAGACCTATTTTGAGAGGCGGAGCTCGCCGGAGCCCAAAGCGTCCGGCCGGGACTCGCTCGCTCCTCGGCGGTACATTGTGTGTGGACGGAGCGGTATCGCGCTGTTGTCTGTGGGCTCCTTCTGCAACTTCTGTACTTCTCCCGATCCTCCCCGGCCTCCAGCACTTCTTTACCCCCTCGGAGAACCAGCCTGCGGAAGAAACATGTCGGCCTCGGCGGCGAAAGCGAGTAAAAAGGAGGCGAACTCCAACCACGACGGAGCGGGAGACGAGACCTCCGGTGAGACGAAGAAGCTCTCGGGCAGCGGAATGGCGGCCTCCCTCGCTCCATTCACCGCCATTTTTGCTTATCTTTCCCCGCAGAATTACCCCGCCGCGCCGCATGCAATCGCGCTGTACTCGATCCTGCGCGTTTCTTTAATTTGCATTAACCCGGAGTTGTTTTTTCCTCGGGATTTGTTATTTATTATCGGCGCTCACGTTGCGCGTACGGGGAGCTAGCATAATTAGCACGCCGTTAGCCCGCTGTTGTTTTAGCATCCGCTTAGCATCACCAGCGTGGCCAGATGTGTCGGTATCTACGGAATTATATGGCGATTTTTGGTGACCTGTGCGCTTTTTTAGCCTTTACGTGCCCTTTGCAGTAGATTGAGTTTATTTTTGTTCGCCATTTGAGCTTATTTACAGGCAAACATGCGCCTTTTGACCGCGTTAGCATCAGCCGCTTTGCTATTGTTGTTGTAACGTTACCTAACGCTAGCAGCGGTGTTATTCTAGCTAATTCGCGTTTAAATGCCCCATACACGCGTGCTGCATGATTCAGAGTGAGTGTAATGTCCTTAATCGGACGGAGTGGGTGATTAGCGGGGGTTTTGTGGGGTTTGTAGCCCGGTAGTCTGGCTCTCGCTCGGCTCTGAACACGTTTATCGCGGCTGGCGCTGTGTTGTTCGTCCCACATTCAAACCACGCGGCCTTGTCGAGAGCAGTGGCCGGAAACGGAGAGTGTCTGCGCCGCTAGATCCGCTGCGATTGGCCGCCGGGTTCCTGCCTCATCTCCGGACACAGACACGGCTTTTGTTTCGCGGACGGCATAATGGCAACGCAGGTGAAGCCCGCGTCCGCACGTTTTTCATGGCCGGATTACGCGTAAACATGTCGGTGTTTACCCCCCGAGAGCAAAACGTGCGTTCTTTTTGTAGTCGTCTGTGCCCCGTGCGTTGCGTTATTTTTGATCAGATTCGGCTTAATTTCGAGTTTGTGCACAATAATTCATATACAGACCACATATACATTGCAAACAACAGAAAAGAAGTGAGAAGAAGAAAAAAATCAGAAATTATGTTCTTGCTTTTGTACATTGATGACGAAACGTAACAAGCACGTACATATAGCAAAATAAATGACATACTATGCATAGTAAATATAATTTGAACCGAATTTCTTTCTTTTTTTGTCTTGTACTGCATTATAGTCATACAAACTAATTTTAAAGGCACAAAAGTTTATCGTTTATGATCGACATAAAATAAATCGGTGTTAAATGACATTAACACATGAAAGCAAGCCATATTTTTAAGACATTCCTGGGAGTTTTCTAGTAATCCTCTTTATGCGTTTGTCATATGTTTACAGTTTTACTCCCGCTGAATAAAATCTCAAATGATTTTTTTTATTAAACTGAGGAAAAAACCAAGGAATGGAAATTAGTCTGGCATAAATGTGATACGTTTTTTATTGGACAATTAAACACAATTTACATGGTGGAAATACACTTTCAGTTCATTCTGGTCAAAAACATTTGTAAAATACATTATATTTATTCATTGCCACACAGTGAACAATGTTTCATTGGTTAAAATTTGTGTTTATGTTTTAGTGTCTTCAAAATTACAAAGACAAATGTAAACATCTGTGTACATTTGTGTAATTCTTCTTTTCTAACTTTTTTTAAATATCTTTCAGAAAAAGAGCAACAAGAGGCCATCGAACACATTGATGAAGTTCAGAATGAAATTGACAGGTAATTTTCATTTATAAATTTTATTGTGATTAGCTGTGTGCTTCATTTTTAATTTTTTTCCCTCCCCCCTTATTTTCTATGTGAAATGATGCGTTTTATCAAATTGAAAATGTCTTACCAGAAAGAGGAACTAAGTCTGTAACTGTTGTTTTCAGCGCGCCACGACAAATGTATTAAAATGCACTATTGTTTTGTTCAGGTTGATTGAAAGCGCCAGCGAGGAGATCCTTAAAGTAGAACAGAAATACAACAAACTCCGTCAGCCGTTCTTTCAGAAGAGGTCGGAACTGATCGGCAAAATCCCAAACTTCTGGGTCACCACGTTCGTCAATCATCCACAAGGTAATGCAGAAATGTGTGGTTTTTTTTTTGCTATTATGAGGATGTTTTAAAGTTAATATCATTGTAGAAACACTTTTTAAATAGGGCCTGTTTAACTTTTAGTCATTTATGTCATATTTTAAGGATTGAAATGTAAATAACAGTAATATCTTGACACTGCAACAAAGCAAAGGAGTAAAAAAAGGTTGCGTATACGTGGTTGTGGCAGAATAGCTTGATCGTTACAGTCTGCGTCCTAATTTTGAAGTGTTTTTTGACGTACTGATCTGGTGTTTTTCTGCGGCGGCTGCAGTATCCGCTCTTCTCGGCGAGGAGGACGAAGAGGCGCTGCATTACCTGAGCCGGGTCGAGGTCACAGAGTTTGAGGACATCAAGTCGGGCTACAGAATAGAATTTGTACGTACGGGATTTCCACTTTTGCGTTGTTTTTTATGTTTAAAAACTTTGAAAATGTATCGGTAAAGGTTCATCTGTTGTTTGCAATGCCATATGTTAATAATAATGTGATTTTTATGCAGCGCTTTTCACTGTAACACCAAGACGCTTCATGATAAAGCAACACTAAAACAAGGACAAAACAGTACAGTTATGTGTGTTTTAGGCAGTTTTTTGAAGGTGTTTAGTGAGTCTGTGTTGCTTTTAATATGCAGGTTAATTTAATAAAAGTAAAAATACGATCTTAAATGATCTAATAGTTAAAAACGTCTTTAAACTACATCCTCACTCGTATATTCACTGTCTGCACTCTGACGCTTTTTGTCTTTTTTTTGTCTGTCGCAGTATTTTGACGAAAATCCATACTTCGAAAACAAAGTCCTTTCCAAAGAGTTTCATCTGAACGAGAGCGGAGACCCCTCTTCAAAATCCACAGAAATCAAATGGAGATCAGGGAAGGTCTGTACAATATTTACGCACCAGTGAAACTCAACAGGGATAATGAGCAGTGATGTGCATGAAATATCAAAGGGATTTTAGGTTTTTTCGTGTAATAAAGCAAATTTGTCTTGCCCAAGCTTCTAATACACTACTAAATGAGACGCTGCGCACTGTCTGCATCTAATTACATCTAATTACAGAGCGCGTTTTTACCAGGAAGTACGCTGTCAGCATGCTAGTTGTTTAGTTGTGCATTACCGGGACTGCGAAACTCCCGCTCTGGCCTCTGAAAAGTTGTAAAAAAGTGATTAAAAACTAAAAAAGTAAGTCATTTTAAGTAATTTTTCCTGTGGATCAATAAAGTTTAAGTAAGTAACGTTTATTTATATGTCGCTTTTCACAAATGCAAGTCACAAAATGCTTCACGTACAGAAGATTTATTACAATAAAACATTAGAAACGTTGATAACATCGGTCATAGCAGCTCTAAACCTGATGTATTTGTAAAATGAGGAATAATTTGCAGGTTCTATCTGTGTTTTATAAATAAAATAAGGAATATTGTGTAAAAAATGGTTTGGAGCATTATAATTGTAGCTTTATGTTTTTATATATATCAAAAAATAATGAATTTCCTTCGGAATGTATAAAGTGTTTATATTAAACGATGTAAATGTGAGTAAAGTCCGGTTTTTGTCTATTTTTGTCCTCGTTATTAGACTTAGACAAAATTTATTGATCCACAACAAGAGAAATTATTTGGACACAGTAACTCACACGTCACAATATAATATAATAAAGAGAAAAACGGATAAATGGTGATGATAAGTTCTAAATAAGAGCAGATGTCAAATAAGGCATAATTCAAGTTGGAAAAAACTGTGATAAAAGCTGTGTTTGTGCTTGTTTGTGTGTTCCAGGACTTGACCAAGCGCGTCAGTCAGTCACAGAACAAGGGCGGCAGGAAGAGGCAACACGAGGAGCCCGAGAGCTTCTTCACCTGGTTCACCGACCACGCCGACGCCGGAGCCGACGAGCTCGGGGAGGTCATCAAGGACGACATCTGGCCCAACCCCCTGCAGTACTACCTGGTAACGCACCGAACTCTCCAAGAGTCCCCGCCTCCATCGTCATTCGGGCAGTTTTATTTAGCGCGGAGACGATTTTAACCCCCGAAGACCTGAGGGCAGTTTTAGTACATTTCTCCTCGCCTGGATTTTTTTTCTTAGTTTTGCTTTTAAAACTGCCCCTTTTACCCCTAATGAAGTGTTCTACCTCCTTTTGTTCAGTCCAACCTGTTATTTCACAATCTGCTGCTGTAGTTGTGTCATGAGGCTGTGAGAAAAGCTACAGGACCAGAAATAGAGATGAAAAAAACCAAAGGAGAAAATAAAATTCCCACTCTTTTATACAAAACCCACAGCAAACATGTAGAAACAACTTTTTGGACATAAAAAATGCTTAATTTAGGGCCTTAGCTACAAAAATGCAAAATCTCAAGTCTGTAAGTAAATTAAAAATCTCCTTATTGCCCTAAAAACAATCCAGGGCGTTTATTACATTTGGATTTGGACATTTTGCGTACACCAAGGTGTGTAATTTTCCGTGTGTGTGAGAATTAACTCCACTTAGAGCGACTTTTTCCCTCGTTATAAACACACACAGTCAGAGGAGTCGACCATCTTGACTCACTTCACTCTTTGGCAAAGTTTGGCTCGATCAAAATGGACGGAGCGCATGAGTTTGGGGAAAACAAAGTTCCTATTGGACACTCGTTTTGCTCACGTCATCACACAGCGTGAGTGTGACGTAGGATAAAGCCGCAGAAATGTACGGAAACCTCTATGTCTGCACTTTCAGAGGGGAAAAGGAAGTTTCTGTCTTTTACACTTACAAAGTTCTGCGCAGTTATAGAAAACATATTCCTCAGAGTCGTGTACGATGTCGTAGGTCTTCGAGTGTTAACAGAAAATAAGTTCAGTCCGGGCCATAAAGCTGTTTTGAAACCTGCGCACATGAAAATTGGCACAGGACCATAGAGAAATTTAGTGTCATGAATCGCACGGCCCAGACAGTTGCGATTAATGATTAAATCACTATCAAAGCTGCTGACAGTTTAAAAGTGTTATGGACTGTTATCGTGTTGTGCTTTTGTCAGTAAAAGTGAAAATAACAATGATCTAGAAGGAAACATCATGGATACGTAGCTTTTTCTGCACATTCTGGTGATTTAGGACAATTATCTTTGTCTAATGTACCTTTTTAATCAGACTTTATATCATATTTAATCGGCAAAACTTCCCTCAAATTCTCCGTTGCAATGAAAAGGAACCACGTCTAACCGAAAGAAAGCGCAGTTTAGGGTCAGAAATTAGACAAAACTTTGGCTGCTGCAAATTCGTGGACAGTCGAGTTGTAAAATCGTCCCGTTCTGAAGGACGGAGGCGCCGCGTATCAGCTGCTATAAACGGCAGTTGGTAATAAAACACTTTCTAAAATTAGACTTGGCCAAACTTTATTGATCCACGAGGGGAAATTACTCGGTCACAGCAGCTCACACGGTACAGTATATGAAAAAATATTAAATACGTTCTAAAGGAGTTCAAGAGAAATGGTACAATAATGTACTGATGCATATGAACAGTAATTAAGACGATTAATGGAAATTAAATACAGACTAAAGCCATTTTATAACAAAGACACTGGCATTATTAATTTAAAATGGCCAAAAATAAAAAAAAACAACTTATTTTCATCATTTTTATCATTATTCGTAAATATTCCCCTTTTCAATCAACCAAACAAAGGCTGAAATATGATGACTGAAGGATTATGTATTAAAAAAACAACTCCTTACTTTGACTATTAACCTAAAAAATGTAAAAAATACAGATCTTAAATTAAGTTTTTGGAAATTTTTCTTTCTTTTTTTGTGATTATTTGGACGTTTTTTAAGTTGTAAGTCCCACTAATTAGACCGTAACCGCTTTAAAACTGCACTGTGTCACTTTTTGGTTGGTCCGTCACCTGCTTGTTTCCATGGATACGTCACCGCTCTGCCTGGAATGTGCCGCGGTGCGACATTAAGCGGCTCTTCTTTACATTTATTCAGTCACAGGTGGTTTTAAAAGCTCAAAGACGCCTAGAAAAACAGGCGTTCTGACTGTGCCGCGGCGTCGCCTTTCCCCGGATCTGACCCGTAACCTGGTCTGCTTTTGGTCTCCGTGAAGATGGAAAGGTTTAAAGCCGTATTGCGGAACATTCCAGACAAAACGATAACATCTCTGTGGATAAAAGCGTTCTTATTCTGTGTTTTTATTTTTGATTTCCTCCCAGGTCCCGGACATGGACGACGAGGAGGGCGAGGGGGAGGAGGAGGACGAGGACGAAGAGGGGCTGGAGGACATCGATGAAGAAGGAGACGAGGACGGAGAGGAGGACGACGAGGACGAAGGAGAGGACGGAGAGGTGCGTTCAGCGGCCGCGGTTTCAGACTTTCTGTAAAACTATTTAATACACAGGAAGTTAAATATTATACTCTCCAAATACAGAGTTACAGACGTTAACTGGCTGTGGCTAAAAGAGACGCAACAATATCGTAAATCTGCTGATATCGTATCGGCAAAGGCGTCACAGTAATATCGGGACCATCACAATATATCGAATCCCAAGTCTCTTTGCTTAAATGAACAGTTCTGATGCAGAAATAGCTAAAAAAAACAGAGGGAACTACATAGACCATGATCCTTTGCTCCGTTTCAGTGCAGACGACATGAAGAAATAACTGTTCTAAGCACTTTTACATCTTCCCTCTGTGGATTAAGTCTGTGAAGCATTTTTAGAGGAAAAAGGAGCAGATTCACCACAAAATATTACAATAAATCTGGTCCAGTGAGATGTTTATGGAATATGAACGAAAAAGAACGAACGATAGCAAAAAGAAACAAAAGAGAACAAAAAGAATGAATAAACAAGCGGAAGAAAGAACAAAAGAATGAAAAGGAAAAAAACAAAGAAGGAACAAATGAACGAACAAACGAAAGAATGAAAGACAGAATAAAAGAACAAATGACAAAGAATAAAAGAAAGAAAGAACGAATGACAGAATAAAAAGGACTGAGAATAAAAGAACGAATGACAAAGAACAAAAAGAACGACTGACAGAAAGAATAAAAGAGAGAATGAATGACAAAGGACAAAGAACAAAAAGAACGAATAACCAAAAGAGTAAAAGAAAGAATGACAAAGAATAAAAGAACGAATGACAAAGAATAAAAGAAAAAGAACGAATGACAGAATAAAAAGAACGACTGAGAATAAAAGAACGAATGACAAAGAACAAAAAGAACGACTGACAGAAAGAATAAAAGAGAGAATGAATGACAAAGGACAAAGAACAAAAAGAACGAATAACCAAAAGAATAAAAGAGAGAATAAAAGAAAGAACGACTGACAGAAAAGAAAGAACGACTGACAAAGAATAAAAGAAAGAACGAACGACAGAGAATAAAAGAAAGAACGAATGACAGAGAATAAAAGAAAGAACGAACGAATGACAGAATAAAAAGAACGACTGAGAATAAAAGAACGAATGACAAAGAACAAAAAGAACGACTGACAGAAAGAATAAAAGAGAGAATAAATGACAAAGGACAAAGAGCAAAAAGAACGAATAACCAAAAGAATAAAAGAAAGAATGACTGACAGAAAGAATAAAAAAGAACGAATGACAAAGAATAAAAGAAAGAACGAACGACAGAATAAAAGAGAACGAATGACAGAATAAAAGAGAGAACGAACGACAGAGAATAAAAGAGAACGAATGACAAAGAATAAAAGAGAACGAATGACAAAGAATAAAAGAGAACGACAGAGAATAAAAGAGAACGAATGACAAAGAATCAGAGAGAACGAACGACGGAACAAAAGAAAGGAAAATCTGGTCCAGAGATGTGGATTTCGTTCCATCTCTAATGACGGTAAATGTTGCACCAAACGACTGAAGCGTTTTAGAGTCAGTCTGTTATTCTGTAGAATATCGGAATATCGTGAGTTTTCCCACGATATCGCGATAAATATCGTACCATGAGGTTCAGACCGTATCGTATCGTGAGACTTGGATATCGTTACAGCCCTGGAATAGATATTTTATGGATCTGGTATTTTAACTGTTCTCTATTTTTGTACTTTTGTGCATTTAAAGGTCCTAAATTATGCCAAACTGGCTCTGGTGAAGCTTTACGTCGTTCTGTCGTTTCCTCCTCAGAAACGGACCTGGAGTCGGGTTTTGTTTCGTCCACATGTTGGACTAACTCTTTATTATTAGTCTGTCTGCGTCCCTACATCCAAATTCTCAGAGAGGGTTTTCCAGGGCTGAAATATTCTCTATTCACGCTTCTATTTACGAAGACGTTTGGAAACCTGCGGATGACGACTTCCGGTGTAATTCCCGACTCTGGAAATGTGATAAAACGGTGACTAACACGACGACTGATAGAACTTCCAACGCCTTCGATGCAACTCGTCCAGATCAAGGACTAAACCGGGACTAAACTGGGTCTGAACCAGGACTAAACTGGGTCTGAACCAGGACTAAACTGGGTCTGAACCAGGACTTGTCAAGGGCTAAACCAGGACTAAACTGGTTCCAAACTAGGACTAAACTGGGTCTGAACCAGGACTTAAACATAACTAAAGTGGGTCTCAGCCAGGACTTAAACCAGGACAAAACTGGGTCTGAACCAGGACTTAAACCAGAACTAAAGTGGGTCTGAACCAGGACTAAACCGGGTCTGCAGCAGTGTCTTCACAACCTAAAACTTTTCATTGGGGACGGGACTCTTAATCGCATCTTCAGTTTCACTTAACAGGCGGCTGGTTGGAACCGTCGATCTGCCGAACGTTAAATTACGACGACGACAAATTTTAACACGTAAATTAAGAGGAAATTTAATAAAAGGAGGAAAAAAAACCCCACAATGACGTCTGGATGAAGAAAACCGTTTTCCCAGATTTCGCCGAGAGTTCCTCACGCCGACGGAGCCCAAAGGAAGCCGTCGTCCACGTGTTTCCGAACGCAGAGCACTTCCTGTCTCACCGCGTGACATCACAAGGTGGAACGCAGTGTTTTCTGTTTGAGGGAAGAACTCTGAAGCCTAAACGTGCAGGGTTTGTGTGTTTTTAAACGTGTGTGAATGAAACAAAACGCAACTCCGGGTGCGTTTGTGGTCAGAAAACGGCGTAAAACCCGTGCGTTTTAGGATTAACTTTTATATTTATGAACTGAAAAAGGAATTATGATCATTTTAAGATTCTCTGTGCGTTTTTTAGTCATTTTCGTGTCTGTTTTGCAGGAGGACGAAGGAGAGGACGACTAAACCCCAACAGAACCTCAATGTGTATTTCTTGTTTGGTTTTTCCACTCATTGTCGGGAGCAAATATTTGAATTTTATTTTGTTCATTGTTTTTGTTTTTGTTTTTTAACTTTTTTTTTTTTTTTTTACCCGTTTCGTGCGCTTCGTTCCACATTCAGAAGCCTTCACCTCCTTCGCCTGTAGTTGGTGCCATGTTCGTTTTTCATCTTTATACACAAAGGTCATCGGCACTTTGCCCTGAATTGTGAGAACATCTACCTAAAATAAATGAAGTAAAAAAAGTAAAAAAAAAAAATAGTTAAAAGAAGAAAAAAGAAAAAAAAAACTACAAAAACAGCACGACATCTTGAACTTTGGAAAGACGGAACAGAACGTTGTCTGTGAAATCGGCGCTTAGCGTAGCCCAGTATTTTGTGACGTCCGAGCGAAACCGGAGCAGCGACGAGTTCCGCAGAAACACGAGAACTTCCGACGCCTTCGATGCACCTCGTCCAGATCCGGGACTAAACCGGGACTAAACAGAGTCTGAACCAGGACTTAAAACGGGACTAAACCGAGTCTGAACCAGGACTTAAAACGTGACTAAACCGGGACTTAAACCAGAACTCAACTGGGTAAAAACCAGGCTTTAAACCAGGATTATACTGAGTCCAAACCAAGACTGAACCAGGACTAAACTGCGTCCAAACCAGGACTTGAACCAGGACTAAACTGGGTAAGAACCAGGACTAAACTGGGCCCAAACCAGGACTGAATTGGGACTTAAACCAGGACAAAACTGGGTCTGAACCATGACTGGACCAGGACTAAACTGGGTCTCAACCGGGACTTAAATCAGGACTAAACTGGGTCCGAACCAGGACTCAAATCAGGACTTAAACCAGAACTTAAACCAGGATTAAACTGAGTCCAAACCAGGACTTAAACTGGGACTGAACCCGGACTTATCAAGGACTAAACCAGGACTAAACTGGGCCCGAATCGGGACTTAAACCAGAACTCATCTGGGTAAAAACCAGGACTGAACCAGGACTAAACTTGAGTCCAAAATGGATCTGAACCAGGACTAAACTGGGTCCGAACCAGGACTTAAACCAGGACTAAACTGGGTCCAGACCAGGACTTTGAACCAGGACTGAATCCCTTTCCGTGGAAGTGTGTTCCTTTTTATCAAGAGCCAGGACTAAAACGGGTCTAAACCAGGTCTGAACTCCTCATAAAAAAAAATAAAAAAAAACTGGCCTAAACTGGGTCTGAACCTGGTCTAAAGCAGGTATCAGATTTAAACTAGATCTAAACCAGGTGTATAGAAGGTGAGAACCAGGACTAAAACGGGTCTAAACTAGGCTCAATCCATTTAGTGTCATTTATTTTAACATCTGATACTTTTCGTTTTTGTCATGTACCAAGTTACCTCATTTAGAAACCGCAGTAATCGCAGTAGCAATAGTACTACGACTTTGCACTCGAGCTCCTTCAAAAACGGGGGGGAAACGTCTCGATCTGGACTTCGTACGGCGTCGGCTTGTGTCCGTCGCTCCACCAAACGGGCCAAAATCTACCATCAGACCCGAGAAAAACGACACAAAATACTGGGCTAACCTTTTTTAAAATGGGACTGAACGCAAAACCCGCCGCGTTACCACCGAGCGCGGTTGACTTCGCTTTAAAATTCGCTCCGAATTCGCCGTGAAATCCGTTCCTTATCCATTCGCTTTCCCGTTTCCAGCGATTTGGATGTGTTTTTTTACACACTCGCCCTTCCCTCGGTTACCTCGGTGTCGCTCCGATGCGTAAACTCACTGTTAAAAGCTCCCCCCCCCCGCGTTCGCCGATCTTCACGAACGTTTTAAAATCGAAGGCGAATCTGTTAACGCGCTGTAAATACGACGCTTTTTATGTCGGGAGCAACGCAACTGGATGCCTCAACTATCGCGCTACGGACTGTTTCACACCGTTTTTGCCATTTTCGAGGACTTATTTTTCTAAAAACGCCCCTGTAATTTAGAAAAAACAACTCTTTAAAACTCAATGCACAATATTCGAATCCGTATTGACGCGTGTACAGTGTCAGTTCTTAGTCTGGTGGTGGTAACGTTGCTTTAAAAAAACGTACGAATTAGACATTTCGAGCCCGTTCGTTCCCATTTTAAAATCCCCATCACGCGTCGACTCAAGCCATGGTGTTGTAAACTTTTAGCACTATTAGCAGACCTCAATATTCACTTCATCCCCGTTTCTTTTTTGGGGGCATTGATCCCGGAAGCTGTTTGTTTTTTGGGTTTTTTTCCCCCCCCCTTTTTTGTGGCTATAGCAAAAGACGGATGCTCATTCCTTTTGACGTGACGTTCAGGTTCAGGGCTGGGGGGGACAGCTGTTCTATGGGGGAAAAGACTGGTTGTTTTCACATCATTTGGACTTTTTTTTTTTTTTTTTTTGTCATTGTATTGTTTTACAGATATCCATGAGATTTGAAATGACATTTTTAATAAACAAAATGGAGAAAATAAACCAGCCGGCAGTTTTCTTTGAATGCCTAAGTGACATTTTGAAGCACAGAACTGAAGAATTAACGTGGATAAATGAGAAAATTGAAAGTTAATTTAAGGTACGGACAAGAAATAAACTAGAATTATCCCTCGCAAACCTATTTATATAGTCTATAGCCGTACAGGCGCTAACTTGAAGGTACAGTTCAGAGTTTTGGACATTTCCCGGAGACACTTGTTTAAATCTTCCTCCAGTCCTTGTATTTGCAGAGGTGCTGGTGCTGGGCTAGTGCAGATCAATGGCCACAGTCGTCCTGCCACTAAAAACAGTCTGACCCACTCCACAGACCCGAGGAAAAACTATTAGAACTCCAGACTGTCCCTGTGAACGTCTGTGTCCAGAAAATCATGTTTGAAATAGGGACGGGCCGGATTAATCGATAATTGATCGTTAAGAGTTTGGTGGATCAGGTTCATTTTAATGGCCAAACTGAATGTCGGTGTCTGTGTAACGTCGCCTGAGGAGTCGAGGTCTGAGCACAAACTCTGGAGCCTCACAGTCCCACGTCTCGGCTCTGGCTCCTTGGAGATCCCTATATTCCTCAGAGTGCGTTTCCCTGCACATCAGTGTCCCGGGTATGATTGGGTTTTTGAGTGTCCCGGTTTCACATGTTTACGCAGCATCTGCAACGCGACATACGCACAGAACAGACTCAGCACCAGCAGAACATCCTCTGTCACAGAGAGAACACTCATATTCACTGAGTCACAGAGAGAACACTCATATTCACTGAGTCACAGGGAGAACACTCATATTCACTGAGTCACAGAGAGAACACTCATATTCACTGAGTCACAGGGAGAACACTCATTCACTGAGTCAGAGAGAACACTCGTATTCACTGAGTCAGAACACTCGTATTCACTGAGTCACAGAGAGAACACATTCACTGAGTCACAGAGAGAACATTCATATTCACGGAGTCACAGAGAGAACACTCATATTCACTGAGTCACAGGGAGAACACTCATTCACTGAGTCACAGAGAGAACACTCATATTCACTGAGTCACAGAGAGAACACTCATATTCACGGAGTCACAGAGAGAACACTCATATTCACGGAGTCACAGGGAGAACACTCATTCACTGAGTCACAGAGAGAACACTCATATTCACTGAGTCACAGAGAGAACACTCATATTCACTGAGTCACAGAGAACACTCATATTCAGAGTCACAGAGAGAACACTCATATTCACTGAGTCACAGAGAGAACACTCATTCACTGAGTCACAGAGAGAACACTCATATTCACTGAGTCGTGTCCTTTAGTCCCACAGAACCTGAAGCAGCAGCACAAGGAAAGAGCTGCTTTTTTCAGCTCTTACAGTTTATGCAAATGAGTCATGAGGTTTTAAGTTTAGTTTGTGTAAAACATAAACAAATGTTTAAATCTGCATTAAACTCATTCTGATCTCACACTGATGAGGCTCTGGAGTCAGGACGTTTGTGTTTAAAGTCGAGTTTATTTATGCAGATTAGGAACAGGAATAATAGTGATTATAATTTTAATATAAAATGTTAATGATTAATCGATATGGTAGCAGTGCAACAGCCAGACTTTTGATCTAGCTACAAGATGCCGTGTCCCCTCTGGACTATTCTTTGTAGCCCAGAGATGCCTGAGGTCTCTGATCGAAAATTTATTAATTTTCTCGACGATCGATTAAGAAAATGTAATGCCTGTCCCTAGTGTGAAATAAAACTCACCTCGTGTCGCCTGAATCGTCGCGTGTCGAGGTTCTGTTTCCTCAGTCGCTGCTGCAGAGCTTCTGTCAGGAAGAACTCACTGCTGCTCAGACACATCCTCCAGACGGTCGGTTTCACTTCTACGGCTGAATCCCATTTCACCCCTTTGCTCCACCCCTCCGTTTTGTGCGTTCACCTGTAGGTTTTGGGGTGTCCCAGTTACCGTTACGGCAGAGGGGAAAGTGGTCGGCCATATTATTTACCCCTCCAAACGAAGATTTTTCAGAGGCAGAATCCAAACCGAGGGGTGGGAGCCGTTTGTGAGAAGGCCTCGAGAATCAGCGGAAACATCGCTGCTGCCGCCTTCAGACGCAACGGTCGGTTTGACTCTAAAACGATTCTGTGGACAGACGTTCACATGGACAGTAGGGGGCGCCGCGTCTTCTCCCATTTGCCTCTGAACCAGAACTAGAACCAGGTCTAAAATAAGATTTAACCAGGACTAAACCGTTCCATACAGACTTTTCCGGACTCATGGTCCATTTTTAAAACAAAGAGCAACAGTGAAAATACAAAACAAACATTTATATTTTGAACAGAGCCGCACCCGTGTCTCCACATACTGAGATCTTACTCACTCTTACTATCTCACATTTTTGGGAGTGACATTATTTCATTGTCCGATTTGTTGAGTCTGCAGATAAAACTGTACATTAAAGTTCTTCGCGTCTGCAGAAACAAACCGCTCAGTCACACTCCTCAAAACCACCGCAGAGCTTCACTGTGGCACCTGCAGCCTGTGCAAACGGCTTTTTGTAATGAATCCAGAGTTGGGCTGTGTACATAATACATGACATGATAATAACACGATTCCGCGTCATTGTGAGTAAAAAAACATCAAATATTACTGATTTTTACTGGGCTGGTGCCTTATGTTTGTACTGACAGTGAGTGTGTTTGTTTTTTATTAAAAATAAATAAGTAAAAGAACTGTACAAAACTGAAAACCGCGACCTTAAACCTCAATCACGAACTGAACCATGAGTTTTGTGAACTGTACCTCCCCTAATCGACAGTCTGGAGTGTTTTTAGTAACTGTGGCCATTGCCCTGCACTAGCCCAGCACCAGCACCTCTGCAAATACAAGAACTGGAGGAAGATTTAAATAAAAAAGTGTCTCCGCACGTCTCCAACACTCTGGATCACCAGGAAATGAAGAACTATTACGTCCAAAATTCCGATTTGTCCCTTTAACATCAGCTCTTTTTGCAGGGGCCCTTGTCCTGCAGTTTTAGAGGGTCGCCAGAAGGGGGCGGTGCTCTATTGTTCATGTTATGTCCTGAACGTATTTCTATATTTCTACATATCTTAAGTTGTATTTAGTTGAATTGCGCTGTTCTCCATCCTTTACAACATAAACGTTTTCTCTCTGCTGTTCATGACTGAGGTTTTACCAAGAAATGGTTCGATTTAAATGGGTTTATTTGGTTTTTACGACAACGTAACATTAGAAATAGATGGTTTACAGATTAAAATAGTGTTATGAGGTGTGAATGAGATTTTTATATTTCTTTCTGACGAATGACCAAAAGGGAAAAGTTATTTTATTTTGAGTTTCATATTTCTCTGTTTTGATTCCATTAATGATAATTGTGAGATCTCATGATTTAATTCATTATTCATTTTATTATTCATGATTCTATTCATTTTTTATTATTCATTTTTATTCATCTTATGATTTTATACTAGAAATGTTAAACAGAGGAAACAGGATGTTTTAAAGGTAACAATATGTTTGAAGCTGAACTTTTGAACCCTTTTGCAACTTTGCATGCATAAGCTAAAGACAAGCAGAGGTGTTAACCACAAAGTAATCTTACTTAAGTAATCTTACTTGAGTGAAAACCAACATGAAGACCAGCCTGAACCAGATTGATGGAAACAACCTGAAACCTGTAACATGTGACTTATGATGCTATGCCAGATGATGTAATGATGTAATGCCATGAAAGGTGTTTAAGTTGTGATTGGTTGAGTCTAAAACTCAAGTAAAAGACAAATAAGGCATTAAATTGTATTTGTAAAATATAATTGGTTGAGCCTAAGGATCGGTGGGTGTTTACCGGCGCGGGGCTCAATAAATACTGGAGTCTGAGAGGTAGTCTTCGCCTTTTGCCACTGTACCACTGATGTACAGCATCTGGCCGGTAAGGTAACTGCCCCTGGTATTTTGGGGTGAGGTGAACTCTGTTGGGTGAAGTGTGTTTCACAAAAAGTTGCATTTCTGGACAACCTAAATTAGTCTGAATAACCTGACGGTTAGATGCAACCGAGTAGTGAACAGAGGACCTTGAGATAGAGAGAGGGGTCTCGTAAAAGGCCCTAAATCCCTTTATTAACTTGGTCACTTTCTCTCACTTCATCCTTCGGAACACCTTAAGAAATCGGTAAGACCTCTCAGACGACCAGGTGATTATCTTGACTAAGGGAAATAAATATTTCTTGAAACGAGTATTTGCTCCCTGAAACTGATTCATCTGAGTTCATTGTCTGGTGAGACCTCACACCGAGAGCTGCCACACTGACTTCATCATGATCGTCACATCTGAGACAGCACAACAGTGTGAGTATGAATTTACATGTGAGAGTAGCAATATTAATGCTAATTTACTAAGTTTTGAAACATTGTTAATGTTAATCTGATTATGGTTTAAGTATAGAGGTGATTGATGGTATTAACCTATGGTATGATTCAGAACTAATAAAGATTAGAGCAATTGAAGATGGTCCAAAGGTCAGAAGTTTGTGGTAATCTCAGCAAGACTCATTCTGTTAAAGTAGCTGTCAGTGTTAATTAGTGTTAATTAAGTGGTAATATCAATATTGGGTTTAATATGCTTTAAAGTAAAAAAGGTTAGAGTAATTAGTGGTAAAATCAAAGGTACTTAAAAATAATTTAATCAGTGATAATAAAAGGTACAGGATATATAAAAAGGGGATATGATCCAAAAGTAACAGAGATCAGAGTTATCAGTGAGAATATTAGCATGGTTTATGTTGTCGAATGACCTATGTGAGTAGATTGTGAGCGTAGGGTGACAGGGCGTAGTACTGGCATGATAAAAGAGGTCATAGGGCAAATTAAATTATCATACAGGTATTTCGAGAATCTAAAAACTCCATCCCTGGTAATCCTAGGATAAGACTAATAAATTAACAATAAAACATTAGCAATAGGATTATTCTCAGAAGGATAAACTGAGCTCTCACCCCGGGAGCCTTTTAGGTACCCGTGCTTCTACGCAGCGCAAGCTTCGACAAAGAGGAAATGAAACTAAATGTTTAGGAGTCATGTCTGATGATGGTCTAAACTGGAGTTTGTCTCATATAAATTACATTAAAGTCAAAGTTTCCAAAGGGACTGTTGTTGTGCGGCATTATTAACCTGACAGTAACGGATCGACCCGATGTCCTCATATAAGCGATGCAAAAAAAATACTTCCTGTATAAAACCAAAGGTCTCAAGGGGTTAAAACAAAAACAAAAAAAACTTTAAAAACATCAAAACTTAAAACTTAAAAAAAAGAATACTACAAAACGTCAGGTACAAACTGACACCTCACAAGAGAATTTACGATCATAGGAAAACAAAAACATAAAAAAGCGGCAGTTTCATATTTTCAGATCAAATCAGTCAGATTCAGTGAACTGATAAACATATTTAGAGAATTTTTAAGGTGTGTTAAGTTAGACTTTATCTTAAAAAAACGACATTTGTGAATAAGATATTTATCTAATACCAATAAATTGTTTATACCAAATTCCTTTTTTGTTGTTGTTATCTATTAATACAGAAATACATTTAATTTCTTTTATAGTTAGAGCAGCAAACTGAATTCTTCTGGACTGAAGCAGAAATTGAAAATCAAGCCAAAAAGTTTCACAAAACCACAGAGAAAGAAAAGATTTTTTTTTATTTTTTTAGGAATTCATTGGGATAAATGTTTTCAAAATTAAAAATTGTGTCTCCTTCACTTTAAGGGAACTGGGAAAAGGAAAAGGAAAGATACTGCTTCTAATCATTGTCATTTCTTTCTTTTCTAAATGTCTTGTAAGAATGTCGTCTCTTTTTACTCATTTGGGGGAAACATTCATTCATTTATTGAGGAACATCTAATACTTTTGTTATTACATTTTGCATCACAAAATTAAACTAAAAAAAGAAAATAAAAACTATAAAGTCGGAACGCTTCACGAGTTTGCGTGTCATCCTTGCGCAGGGCCATGCTAATCTTCTCTGTATCGTTCCAATTTTAGCGAATGTATCAGCGAACTGACACAACCCGAAACTGCCGCTGTTTGTATTATTAAGATCTGCGCAGGCGCGGCGGCCTCGCTCATGGTGGGACTCAGATCTCGCGCTAAGCCTCACGGGATGCGTCAGTACCGCCGCCATCTTGGTGTCATTTGGTTCCATTTGGCAAAAAGAATCAATATCGAGAGGAGAAAGACTTTTTTAATTTTATGGAACCACCGACCATAAAATTCAGGAAAAGTCGGGTCAGAAATTTTAGACAAAATTTTAGGATGAAATTATACTTTACAGAAAATAGGAAAACATAATAGCGGAAACTGTGACAACTGTGGGTAACCCGAAACAGTAGAACACGTATTTATGGATCGTAACACATAAACAAAAGAAAGAAATATAATGAAGGAAGAGGTTCCTATATTCTTGTAAATTTGTACATGTTTGTATTATATTATTGTTATGAGGTGTGAATGAGATTTTTATATTTCTTTCTTTCTGACGAATGACCAAAAGGGAAAAGTTATTTTATTTTGAGTTTTATATTTTTCTGTTTTGATTCCATTAATGATAATTGTGAGATCTCATGATGTAATTCATTTTATTGTTCATTTTAATACTCATGAATTAAATTCATTATTCATTTTATTGTTTTATTCAATTTTTATTATTCATTTTTATTCATCTTCTGATTTTATATAAGGCACATTGTAATTGAACTTTTGAACCCCTTTTGTAGTTTTTGCATGCATAAGCTAAAGACAAGCAGAGGTGTTAACCACAAAGTAATCTTACTTGAATGAAAACCAACAAGAAGTCTAGACTGAATCCGTTGAAGAAAACCACCTGAAACCTGTGACATGTGACTAATGATGTAATGCCATGAAAGATGTTTAATTTGTGATTGGTTGAGTCTAAAGAACCGGTGGGTGTTTACCGGCGCGGGGCTCAATAAAAGCTGGAGTCTGAGAATAGTCTTCGGCCTTTTGCCATTTGTACCACTGATGTACGGTAATTGTGCCCGGTAAGGTAATTGCCCTTGGTTTTTGGGGTGAGGTGAGCTCTATTGGGTGAAGTGTGTTTTCACGAAAAGTTGCATTTCTGGACAACCTAAATTAGTCTGAATAACCTAACGGTTAGGTGCAACCGAGTAGTGGACAGAGGACCTTTGAGGTTTTGCTGGGAACTTCTTAAAAAGCTCTAAATCTCTTAACTAAACTTGGTCATTTACTCTCACTTCATCTTTTAGAACACCTTAAGAAATCGGTAAGACCTCTCAGACGACCAGATGTTTATCTTGTGTAAGGGAAATAAATATTTCTTGAAATGAGTATTGTTCCCTGAAATTGATTTCATCTGTGTTCATTGTCTGATTGAGACCTCACACCCAGAGTTGCCACACACATCACATCCTCGTGGTCGTCACATCTGAGACAGTGTGAGTATGAATACACATGAAAGAGTAGCAATATTAATGCTGATTAACTGTGTAGTCTAAGCTTTGAATCATTGTTGATGTTATTCTGATTATGGTTTAAGTATTGAATTGTTTGTTGGTATTAATTTAGGGTATGATTCAGAACTGAGAAAGATTGAAATAATTGCAACTGTAACTTTAAGATGATCGAAAGGTCAGGGGTTGGTGGTAATCTCAGCAAGACTCATTCTGTTAAAGTGGCTGTCAGTGTTAATTAGGGTTAATTAAGTGGCAATATCAATATCAGTTTAATATGATATAAAATAAAAAAGGTTAGAGTAATTAGTGGTGAAATCAAAGATATTTAAAAATAATTTAATCAGTGATAATAAAAGGTACAGGATATAAAAAAGGGGATATGATCCAAAAGTAACAGAGATCAGAGTTATCAGTGAGAATATTAGCATGGTTTATGTTGTCGAATGACCTATGTGAGTAGATTGTGAGCGTAGGGTGACAGGGCGTAGTACTTGGCATGATAAAAGAGGTCATAGGGCAAATTAAATTATCATGCAGGTATTTCGAGAATCTAAAAACTCCATCCCTGGTAATCCTATAATAAGACTAATAAATTAACAATAAAACATTAGCAATAGGATTATTCTCAGAAGTATAAACTGAGCTCTCACCCCGGGAGTTATTAAAAGGCTCCCGTGCTATCTAAGCAGCGCAAGCTCCGACAATTATAGTTTATCGTTTTCTACTTTATTTTATTCTATTTTATTTGTTGCATGTTTAGTATTTGTCTACATTCCGCTCCAAATACCGCAGCGATGTCCTAATGTTGTGAACCTGTTCGCTCAAATGGCAATAAAACCTGAAAATCTGATTCTGATTCTGATCGAGGACCTTAAAATGAAATTTAACTATCACAGCAGCACCCAAGAAATAGTAGTTTCAAAGTTTTATTTATTTATTTAGTTCGTTAGGGATATTAATTTGATGAACAGAATTTGATTGATTTTTTATTTTTTATTTTTAGTCGTTATTGATCACTGTTGTTGTTATTAGTAGTAGTATTTTTATGTATTTATTTCATTTTTTGTTATTCGTAAGTGGCATTTCAGTTCCCACTCCTCATCAGTAGGGGGCGGTAATACTCCAGTTCCTGTTTGTCAATAAAACTTCACTGTGGCTCATGCTCATGTCGGCGCAGGGGACAAACCTGTGACTTTGTGGATTTTTCTGCTTCCAAACTGGTTCTTCCTCCACGGTGAGACACTTTTTTTTGAGATTATCGCTCGTATTTATGTTGCTAAAAGCTCCCGTTCAAAACTCCTCTGTAGATTAGCGCCGTTTAGTCGCGCTTGAAATTTTTGTAACACTGATTATTCTAAATAAATACTGAACGCTTTTACGTTTTCATTCAAGCCGAATTGTAGATAATAATCAGGTTTACGCATTTCAGTCGGTCATTCGTTATTTTCCCCCTTTGAATTGATTTTGTCCGTTTTGACAATTTTATGAGCGAACGCTAAATAAGCTACACTGTCATGTCCAGGATGAAAAATGAACTCAATAGAAGTTAGTTGGTGCCTGCACTATGATAAAAAAACAACAACAAGAAATTAAAAGGGAATCTAAAAACTTTTTGAGGCAACTGTAGAAGCTTGTCAGAAATGTTTGTCATCAAAAAAGTTGTTTTTGTGACATGTTTCAAATTATAAATAAAAATAAAATTAACAAAATCTAAATGTGTTCATTTGCCTCCAAATAGAGAGAAAATCACCAAAATTATATATATTGCAAAATACTTTTTTTCTTCCGGCCCCAGGAGGATATGAAAAGTGAGTGAGCATGAATCACGCTCAATGAAGCATCTTACACATGATTTCCTGTGATTTTATGTGCATTTCTTTCTTTCTTTAATAGGGACAGTGCATATTAATGAACATCTACAGCGTTGCAGTGTAAATATGACTGATTAGTCTGGTTTTCCTTTTGCCGCTGTTTAAAGTGTGATTTGAAAGTGTCCAGTGTTGACGTGTCTCTTATTGATAATGGGAGAATGTTCCAGAACTTGGAGCCTCAGACTGAGTCACACTGTCCAAAAGTGGTGCGTCTGTGGAGCTCACAGTTCCCCTGGGTGTGGCCCTAGTTCCCGCTGACAGTCTTTTAATAAATGTTATAAATAAAATACATCAAATTTAGATTCCTTTGTATTGTTGACTTCTGTTAAATCTGAGCAAAAATGAAAAAACAGCGCAGAGGCTCGGAGATCGTCCTTTCAGAAGGCAAGAAACGTACGTGTCTAAAATGGTGCAGTGCAGTTTCTTGTCCAATAATTTTACAGCTTTTTCATCAGTGATTCATTTGGTTTGAGTGTTGTGCCAGCAGGAAGTGACCGTGTGGTTATGCAACAAAAATGGTTTTAGTGAGGCACTTAATGCGTTTCTTACATGTCAGTCTCGGTTATTTAGACTTACTTTATTTAAACAGTTGTTTTTTTTTTTCACTTTGTTCTAATGCAGAGCTACAAGATCCACCAGCAGAATGAGGTTCACGTGTGACCGGTGTGGAAAGGCGTGGGCCAAAGCGCACACACTGAAACTGCACTACAGGAGTCACACGGGGGAAAGGCCCTACACATGTGACCAGTGTGGGAAGCAGTTCAAACAGTCGGGCGCCCTGGACCAGCACAAGAGAATCCACACGGGGTTAAAATCCTACAGATGCGACGTGTGCGAGAGGAGGTTTTCCCGGTCGAGCCACCTGGAGTCGCACATGAGGAGCCACACGGGAGAGCGGCCGTTCAGCTGCGCCGTCTGCGAGAAGAGTTTCACACGGCCGAGCTCCGTGGAGTCGCACATGAGGAGCCACACGGGAGAGAAGCCGTACGAGTGCGACCAGTGTGGGAAAACCTTCTCTCGGTCGTCCAGCCTCAACAGGCACATGAGAACTCACATGTGGCTGATACTGTACGAGTGCGACCGGTGTGACGAGGCTTTTAGGACGTCCGAGGAGCTCTTCAGTCACCACCGAACGCACACGGGAGACGAGCCGTGAGGCTGAAGAAAGAGGGAAGGATTTCAGGTGCCTGCGTGAAGTCGCCCCATCAAACGCAAACCTGCACAAAAACTGTGTCAGTCGTTTGTGCTTCTTTAGTTTTGGAGAAATTAACGATTCTTTTACAGGTCAAACTGGGGTCAGACCCACAGGAAGAAGAAAAATGCTCGAAAACGCCCAAAATGGAGTCAATCGTTTGTGCTGCAAAAAGTTCAGTTTGTGCGATTCTGGTTCTTCAGATATTTGCAGTTTTATTTTGGTCGATGACGTCGTCCAGAACCTCAGAATGTGAAACAGCCTCAAAACAGGAAGAAAATTATAGAAAATGTTTGTATTTGGTTTGTGCTGTTTTGTGCTGTGACAATTTCATTTGTGTGAGTTTATTTCTAGAATTATTAATTATTATTTCTGTGGTAAAACCAGAGAGTAGAAATGATCTGAGGCTGTGGAAAAGTCTGCAACAGTCTTTAGTCATTTGTTTTTGATTCATATTTTAGACTTTTCCACAACCTGAGATCGTTTCTCTTCACTAGTTTTGTGGAGTCTGCTGCTGTCAGCTGAATTTTAGGTATTATATATATATATATTATATAGATGAAATTGTGTTTTTTATATGTACTTTAGATTTTATGTCAGCGTAGAAAAGCTCAACCGGGGACGGGGGTTGAAAATGAGCATTTGCTAAACTCTGTATGCATCACATCAGCTGCAAGCTCTGTAACTATGTCCGACTGCACTGTCCCTGTCAAACAAACAAACAAATAAACAAGAGCTCCTCCAGCGGCAAAATACGCCCGTACTTTGAATTATTGTATATAGAATTAAGTTAGAATTTGTCAAACCTAGTTATATATATATCGGCGCATGCCCCACATGTTTTGCCTCTTCATGAAGACAAAGCTTCAAAGACTTCAAAGCTTTGAAGTGTCCACAGACGGACAGACGGACAGCGCCATACCATAATACGTCCCGTCTTATTACAACGGGCGTATAATAAAAATAGAAAAACTCGCACAAATAAAAATTGTCACAGCAAAAAGCAGCGCAAACCAAATACAAACGTTTTCTATCATTTTCTGTCTGTTTTGAGGCTGTTTCACATTCTGAGGTTCTGGACGACGTCATCGACCAAAATAAAACTGCAAATATCTGAAGAACCAGAATCGCACAAACGAAACTTTTTGCAGCACAAACGATTGACTCCATTTTGGGCGTTTTCGAGCATTTTTATACACCCGTTGTGTAAGACGGGACGTATTATGGTATGGCGCTGTCCGTCTGTCCGTCCGTCTGTCTGTGGACACTTCAAAGCTTTGAAGTCTTTGAAGCTTTGTCTTCATGAAAGATCTGAACTCTCTTCTCAAATGTTCTGCTGCTGAAAGCGAGAACAACCCACATTCTCTGCTTCTTTGAGCTTTGACACATTAAAGCTTTGTAGTGTCTTTAAGTTCTGTTGCTGCGATCTGATTGGTGGAATTCCGATTCTAGAATTCTATATACAATAATTCAAAGTACGGGCGTATTTTGCCCCGCTGGAGGAGCTCTTGTTCTTCTTCCTGTGGGTCTGACCCCAGTTTGACCTGTAAAAGAATCGTTAATTTCTCCAAAACTAAAGAAGCACAAACGATGGGCAGAGTTTTTGTGCAGGTTGGAGTTTGGTGGGGCGACTTCTCGCAGGGCACTTTTGAACTGTGACTTGCTCAAATCGACGGGACACCGGATCAGCTGAGCCTGAAGTCCGACTCAAAAAGCTTCAGGCTTCAGAGACTCGGGACTGTGGGACTGTGGGACTGTGGGACTGTGGGACTGTGGGACTGTGGGACTGTGGGACTGTGGGACTGGGCTCTGCTTAGGGTCACATTAAAACCTTAAAATGATACGTAAAGATTTGTTTTTATTACAAAGGGGTTTGAGCTGAAGTTTGTCCGTCTTATTCGTCACTGTTTTGTTTTTGCACTTGGAGCTTTTAGTCCCTAATCAGACACGTACCTGAAATTTGTCTTTTTTATTCCGTTTTGATTCTTGTTGGCGACTCATGACAGATGTTTATTCTTTTCGTGGCTGCAGTGGTGAAAAAAGTGAAGTAAAATATGAGGAAAGAAAATCTGTTTTGGCGTTTTGAGCTTTGCAGATGTGATAATGTAATAACTCCAGGTCTGTTTTTGTGGAGGGAACAGCGTTAAAACATGACTGAAGGTCTATTTTACATCATGTAGCACCTCTGAAACGTGTCCATCTATTATTGCATTATCAGTATGACAAATCTGATGAACAATTTGAACAAAAAGTTGATTTGTTTACCGCAGATGAGCTTGTAGAGCTGTAGTGTAAGGAAAGTTGTTGTTAATGAATGAATGTGCAGTAATCGCAAAATAATTCACCCCAAAAGTTCCGTCTGTGTTTCAAAGGGGAGATTGTGCCACTGCGTAAATAAAAGCGCTTTAGTGGAGACGGAGGAGAGGGACGGGACTCCCCGACCGTCACAAAACAAACAGAGAATATATGGAGTTCTGCAGAGTGTTTTTGGAGAAACTTGGTGGTGACATTTTACAGAAAGTGTAGGTTGTCCTCATTGTTTTCAAAAAGAAAGTGAAAAGAAGATGGATCCTTCTTGGATGGAGTTTTCTTCCTCTTTCCATCTAATAAAATGTAAAGAAAGAACCACAGCTGGAAAAAAACAGTTTGTGTTTGACAATGTTCAGGATTGTACAGGTTTTATTTCTTCCAGGTGACCCAGGATGGTGCGAGGAAAATGTCTCCAGACCTTCTCTCGGTAACAGTGACCAGTGCCTCTTGTATCACCAGGGCCTCAGGGAGTGACCTGCCTGAAGTCGCCTCATCAAACTCAAACCTGCACAAAAACTCTGTCAATCGTTTGTGCTGCAAAAAGTTTCGTTTGTGTGATTCTGGTTCTTCAGATATTTCAATTCAATTCAATTCAATTTATTTTTGTAGTGCCCAAAATCACAACAACAGTTTCCTCTCAGGGCGTTCCAAGATTTGGATGAGTAAAACATACACACAGACATATCAATACAGGAATAAACAACATTCATGTAAAGCAGCAAATGAAACATTGTCCAGTCATCCCCTGTCCTTAGACCCTCCTTCTCAGCAAGGAAAAACTCCAAAAAACCCAGGGTCCTGGGAAAAAGAAGAAACCTCGGGGAGAACTACAGTGAAGGAGAGATCCACTCCCATGGACGGACAGGCTATAGATGTCCAGGCCCGTGGGCCAGTTCAGTATGACCACAGCTACCCAGGTGGGGAAGGAGCCGGGGAGGAGGAGGAGGAGAGGGGCGAGGAGGAGGAGCCGGGCGAGGAGGAGGAGCCGGGCGAGGAGGAGGAGAGGGGTCCAGCTGCCATCAGGCGTCTGAAAGAGTTCCACTCCACAGGGGGAGTGGGACAGGGGACAACATGTGAATAGCAATGAACAAACTACAGATGAGAACATAGTGAGTGATGCTGATGAGAAAATAGGAGGACACAGAGGACAGTGCTCAGGTTGCCACACTTCCCCCAGCTTGTTATCTCCTGCAGCAGCTTATCTTAGTGACATCAACTAAGTAACCTGGTCATAAGCTATTATATTTGCAGTTTTATTTTGGTTTTGACGATGACGTCGTCCAGAACCTCAGAATGTGAAACAGCCTCAAAACAGGAAGAAAATGATAGAAAACGTTTGTATTTGGTTTGTTCTGTTTTGTGCTGTGACAGTTTCATTTGTGTGAGTTTATTTCTAAAATTATTCATTATTATTTCTGTGGTAATTATAGGACGTCATTTCTGCTCATCTGAAGACGACAAACTCCACAAAACTAGAGAAGAGAAACGACCTGAGGCTGAGGAAAAGTCTGTGTTATTATAAAATATGAATCAAAAGCAAATGACTAAAGACTGAAACAGACTTTTCCACAGCCTCAGGTCGTTTCTCTTCACTAGTTTTGCTAATAATTTTAGAAACTCGCACAAATGAAAATTGTCACAGCACAAACCAAATACAAACATTTTCTTTAATTTTCTGCTGTTTTGAGCTCTGTTTAACATTGGACGACGTCATCAACTGAAAATAAAACTGCAAATATCTGAAGAACCAGAATCGCACAAACAAAACGTTTTGCAGCACAAACGACTGACTCCATTTTGGACGATTTCGAGCATTTTTCTTCTTCCTGTGGGTCTGACCCCAGTTTGACCTGTAAAAGAATTGTTAATTTCTCCAAAACTAAAGCAGCACAAACGAAACTTTTTTGCAGCACAAACGATGGACAGAGTTTTTGTGCAGGTTTGAGTTTGGGGCGACTTCACGCAGGTCTCAGGGAGCTGTGACAGTGATCTGGAACAAACAGGGCTGTGTGTGCAGACAGAACCTGAATATTATCGTCACATATCCTGCACGTTTCTGTTTTCTCAACAGACGATAATAAGGAATCAGCAGTTAGATGCTAAAATGACACCACTATCCTGACAGCCCATTTAGCCCCGGCTTCACTACTGATTTAGTCCAGTTGTTTCCAGAGGTGGGGCCAAGTCGATCGAGTCCGAGTCCAAGTTTAGTTTAGTTGAGTTTATTAAGATCCCCATTAGCTACTGAAACATCAATAGCTGCTCTTCCTGGGGCCTCCTCATATTCATTAGATACATTTTTGTTTAATACATAAAACACACACACACCAGACACGAAAGCTCAGTGTGGAAACAAGTAGCAACCAAAATAAATCAGTAACAATTAAAACAAATAATATCAACAACTTTACTTAATTAAGCATTTGTTTCACAGTTGTATTATTACCAACCCCCACAAACCAGGGATGTCCCAGTTAGATGAACTTTATTGAGGGGAATTATTTGCAGTAACGCACTCATCTAGAGTGACCAGAGCCCTGTGTCCTCTGTCCCAGCGGATTTATCCAAAACCAGTGATCTGTCCCAGATTTATACAAGAAATGTTCCAGTTGTTCCTACTGGAACTTTCAGCTGTTCAGTTTGTGAGAAAAGTGGTAAAGTCTCCTCTCAAAAACATATGAGGAGTCGCCATATCCTGCAGATATAAACGTTTATAGTTAAGGACACAGCTGTAACTGCTGCTGTGACTCTCCTCATTTTGGTCCTAAAATGTTCGCATTAACCCGCCCCTAATGATTCTGGAGTTTTTTTCCGCTGTTAAAAAAAATCCTGTTCCTAATACAGATTTACTGCAGTTTGTGTTTTTGCAACTTTATTGTACCTTATGCGGTGGCATAAATTAGTTTCAGTTTTCACGTTTATTGTTTATATTTTATTCAAAAATATATCGTAATTCAATTTTTTTGTGATTTGTTGAATTACTTTATTTTTTACTCTTTGTTCCAAGATATTACTTCATTTTGTGTTTTATTTACATTTATTCTACATGATATTATCTTTGAATTTGAATAGATAAACTGAATTTGTTCATATATAAGAACTAATAAACCGGGTCTGTTCACCGGTGTCTTGTGGACAAGTGTCCGCATTACCAGGCGCAGCCGCAGAGGGCGCTGTGGTCTAAAAAACAAAACAAAAAACAAAACAAAACTGTTGCTAAAAGGAAACGTGTCAAGTTAGATTCTAAATAATTACAACACATCATCAGCGGGTAAAACGAACCTGTCTCACAATTATAAAAGTACATAAAAGATATAAAAGCTGTTCCTCTCAATGTTCAGTATAATATAATAAAGCAAAGTACGTTTCTGTGTGCGCCTCTGCACAACCCGTCCTCCTATCTACGTCATTGGGGGGATTAGCTCAAATGGTAGAGCGCTCGCTTAGCATGCGAGAGGTAGCGGGATCGATGCCCGCATCCTCCAACTCTTTTCCGCAGTGACGACGACTCCTCTTAAACACGTCGAAAAGCTGCACTGCGTAACTTTTTGGTTCTGGGTTCGTCACCTGTTTGTTTCTATGGATACGCCACTCTGCCTGGAATATTCCACAGTGTGACATTAAACAGACCATTAAACCTTCAATTCATTCAGTCAGGTGGTTTAATAGCTCAGAAAAACAGGCGTTGTGGCTGTGAGCGGTGTCGCCTCTCCACAGATCTGACCTGGAACTTGGTCTGACAAAAAATAAATAAAAAAAAGCAATTCACTGACAATTTACTGGAAATTAAGACTTGAAGCAGCAAAGGCCCAATGGTCATAACATTTCACAAGACTGACTGAACCCAGGACTAACCCAGGACTAAACCAAGACTAAACCCGGATTTAACATTAAACTAGGACTGAACCAGGACTAAACCAGGACTAACTCAGGACTAAACCAGCACTGAACCAGGATTAAACCAGAATTTAACCAGGACTAAACCAGGACTAACCCAGGACTAAACCAAGACTAAACCTGGACTTAACAAGAGCTGAACGAGGACTAAATCTGGACTAACCCAGGACTAAACCAGAACTAAACCCGGATTTAACATTATAGAGGACTGAACCAGGCCTAAACCAGCACTGAACCAGGATTAAACCAGAATTTAACCAGGACTAAACCAGGTCTAAGCCAGGACTAATCTTGGACTTGGTCTTGGACTGAATATAAGATCAGAGGAGTTTTGTAAAGTTTACAAAATGGTTAGTTTAGTTTAGTTTCAAAATGGAAGTGAAAAAAAAAACTATAAATAATTCTGCAGATTGTACAGACGAAGGGAGATCACCTCGGTGTGATTTTGCACTTAAAACATCAATAAACGTAAACAATGAATCAGAAATTAAATATAACAGGAACCAACAGTTCACAGATAACAGATGTGTTTAAAATTAGTCACTTTAAGCGCTGAAATGAGTCAAGAACGTCTACGTTAAGACATTTTACGCAGGGCTTTCACTATAATTACTATATTTGACTTATTTGCATACTGAGCTGGTAATAAGAGTGAAAAATAGCTGATAAAAGAGAAATATTGACGTGTTCTGTCTGTGTCTCTTGAGCAGGTCGTCGTTGCGGAAAAGAGTTGGAGGATGCGGGCATCGATCCCGCTACCTCTCGCATGCTAAGCGAGCGCTCTACCATTTGAGCTAATCCCCCGCGATGACATCAGTGCAGCTGTGTGTGTTGTTCTTTTTCTCCAAACGCCCACCGCGCTGTCAGAGGAAAATGTTCTACATGTGTATATAAAACCCAGTGTTCTCTGTGTGACTTATAAAAACGAGCCGCGCGTGTTTCTGCGCAGTCACAGACCGTATATATGAGCCAACCGCGTGCCAAACAGGAAGCGCTCACCCACAACAAAAACCCCATCTGCGGTTTCGCTTCGCTATCGGGGGATTAGCTCAAATGGTAGAGCGCTCGCTTAGCATGCGAGAGGTAGCGGGATCGATGCCCGCATCCTCCAAATCTTTTCCCCAACGACGATCTGGTCAAGAGGCACAAACAGAAAACTCTCACACGTCAGTATTTCTCTTTTATCAGACAAGTGAGGACTGAGTGAGTGTGACGTCACCCACAGCGTTCAGCGTCGCTCAAATGAGGCTCCTGTTGCCACGGTTACAGGAGCGAATCTGGAGCCAGGTCCATATTTGGAAATCGGCCCGCGAGTATCATAGCAACCACAAGAGCCAATCATGAGTGAGGAGGTTAAATGTCCCGCCCTCCTCATGGCAGAGCTGCGGTGCATCATATAGGCGGATTTCATGACACGTCACACATATATGATGAGCACATGCGCAACTCGGACCCAAAAACAAACTGTTTTTATCGCGGTTTGCACGTTCAGGAAGGTGACATTCGAGCTGCTTGTATTGTACCAAAATGCCATCGCGTTGTGCCATTGATTGTACGAACAGGCAGGTAAAAGGAAACAGACTGATTTTTTATCGGATTCCTAAAGGAAAAGGCGCATTTAAACAGCACCGCCGCCGTCTGTGGATATGAGCCACAGACTGGTCCGAGGACTTGACTGACAAGACTCGTGTTTGCAGTGATCACTTTATATCAGGCATTTATAAACTATATGTCAGAACAGATCCCTTGGTCTTATGTGCGTCCACCCAGGCCTGGAACAGTTCCGTCTTGTGTCCTTGACTTGGTAAAACTCCGGCTTTGACGATACAAAATTCACTTTCATTTGTTATTTTGTGCATCCTCAAAGGTTGGACATGACCACATTCCACGAAATTGTCCACTTCTAAAGACTTATACGCTCTTAAATTCTCCTTCGTCCACGCGCTTGGCGAATTTATGAGATACATATAAATGTGGGGCCGTTCAGTTGGCGGTATTTTTTATATGTCCGCTTCCCACTCATAATCAGGTAGTCCGTAAGGGTCAGATAACTGTATCTGTGCTTAAGGTTAACTTCCTTAACCTGTTGAGGCCCACCGTCCCTGAGCCGTCACGATCTGTTGGCTGAAGGGACGTTAAATACGATGACTGATCGCACCTGTCATTATCCGCCATTGTCACGATTGTAAACCCATTTTAACAAGAATTTAGCATCTGAGAACATATTATCAGGCCATAAACACTGATCCTAAACTGGTTTTAAGTCTCTTAAAACTCTCGCTGCGGGTCATGTACACAGTGTAATTTTACTTATAAATGTAAATGTAAAACTTTTTAAAAACCATTTGGGAGTAAGTGTGCAGCTTTGTCTCACTTTCGATCTCAAACTGAGCGTCCATAAACTTATTTCCAGCCCATGAACACTCACAGAGAAGCTTCCTTCTAGTCCACAGGTCGTTTATTTGAAGAGAACTTGCCGAGTGAAATGATCTTGCTGCAGGGACGGATCATTTCACGACTTTTGGGTCATTTTCTGATCGATTTAAGTGTCAGAGGAGCAGAGGTCTCACACTGTAGTTGTCATGACTTCATTCCAGATCTGACGTAACTTTGCAGTGACACAATATTTACCCCGACACGACAGCAGAACACAACACCGATAAAATCATGTTCAAAATATACAAAACTGCAAACCCACAGCACTCTTTACAAGACACATTGCATTACATTTACTAAAAGAACAGTCAAATGAACTGTTTACTGAAAATTATTGAGTCAAATGCTCAGATGTTGGTTTTGTAATAAAGATAAACAAATACATAGTAAGTAACTGCAGTACTACAGAAACTGCAGTACTACAGTAACTGCAGTAATTGTAGTAACTGTAGTAACTTTTATACTTCAGGATTTATTTGAATCGCGCGGACTGGACTTCATGTGCGTAACAGAACCATGGATGACTGTGGGTGAGTCGAGTGCCATTTGTGAACTGTTGCCTTTGGATTGCTTGTACTTTAATTCCCCCAGGATATCAGGCCGTGGAGGGGGTCTGGCCACTATTTTTAAGAATCCATTTAAGTGTACGGAGCTCGTACCCACTGTGTCATTCAGCAGCTTTGAGGTGATCTTGTTTGAAGTGAGCGCTGCGCCCCTGTTGTTGTGCGCAATAGTTTATTGCCCCCCAAATACAACAAGGATTTTATTAATGACTTTTCAGAGTTTCTGTCTGAATTTATGGTGATTTATGATCGTATCCTTAGGGGACATAAACATTCATGTTTGTTGTCCTGAAAAGTTGTTCTCGCTTTCAGCAGCAGAACATTTGAGAAGAGAGTTCAGATCTTTCATGAAGACAAAGCTTCAAAGACTTCAAAGCTTTGAAGTGTCCACAGACGGACGGACGGACGGACGGACAGACGGACGGACAGCGCCATACCATAATACGTCCCGTCTTATTACAACGGACGTATAGAAACATGTGGCATTTGCCAAGGCCCACAGCCTGCTAAAAGGATGGACACTGGAAAAGTGGCAGAAGGTGGATTTCTCAGATGAATCCTCGGTTGAATTACATCACAGCTGCTGCAAATATTGCAGGAGACCTACTGAAGCCCACATGGATCCAAGATTTACCCAGAAAACAGTTAAGTTTGGTGGTGGAAAAATCATGGTCTGGGGTTACATCCAGTATGGGGGTGTGCGAGACATTTGCAGGGTGGAAGGCAATATCAATAGCCAAGAAGTATTAGCACCTCTTACATTCCCAACTATAAAAGGGGTCCAATTTTGCAGCAGGATGGTGCTCCATCACATACTTCTATCTCTACATCAAAGTTCCTCAAGGCGAAGAAGATCAAGGTGCTCCAGGACTGGCCCAGTCACCAGACATGAACATCACTGAGCATGTCTGGGGTAGAATAAAAGAGGAAGCATGGAAGGCAAAACCAAAGAATCTTGATGAACTCTGGAGGCATGTAAGACGCTTTCTTTGCTATTCCTGATGACTTCATCAACAAATTGTATGAATCATTGTCGAACCGCATGGATGGAGTCCTTCAAGCTCATGGAAGTCATACAAGATATTAAATATGGATCTCACAGCACCACTACTTAATTATACGCCCGTTTTGAAGACGGGACGTATTATGGTATGGCGCTGTCCGTCCGTCCGTCCGTCTGTGGACACTTCAAATCTTTGAAGTCTTTGAAGCTTTGAAGTTTAAAGTTCAAAGGTGACACACAGTTCCAGCTGCAGCGGTTGCTAGGCAACGGGAGAGAGAATACAAGACAACTACACATTACCTTGTCCGCGCTCTAGCTCGACAACCGTCTCACCTAGGAATGTCAAACTTCATGGCTGGACACCCCATGGGTCAAGGATGTTCCCTATTGATTTCAAGGTCACAGGGTCAAAGGTCAAGGTCACGGCCCGACCCTTTGCGAAAACCTTGTCAGTATTGGAATCTTCCAAACTGCACCAACAATTCATCTTTAACTAGGTTTGACAAATTCTAACTTAATTCTATATACAATAATTCAAAGTACGGGCGTATTTTGCCCCGCTGGAGGAGCTCTTGTTCACTGATGTTATGCAACATATTTTTATACGCCCGTGATAAAACGGGACGTATTATGGTATGGCGCTGTCCGTCCGTCCGTCCGTCCGTCTATCCGTCTGTGGACACTTCAAAGCTTTGTAGTGTCTTTAAGTTCTGTTGCTGCAATCTGATTGGTGGAATTCCGATTCTAGAATGTGATGATGTCATACTCATACTCCTACTGCAAGAGCCAGATTTCCCTATTGATTATCCATCCGTCTGTCTGTCCGTCTGTCCGTCTGTCTGTGGACAATTTCTTGTCCGCGCTCTAACTCCACAACCGTCTCACCTAGGAATGTCAAACTTCCAAACTGCACCAACAATTCATCTTTAACTAGGTTTGACAAATTCTAACTTAATTCTATATACAATAATTCAAAGTACGGGCGTATTTTGCCCCGCTGGAGGAGCTCTTGTTGTATTTGAAGTAAATTATTTGTTCAATTTTCTGTAGGCGACAAAACTTTTGTCTTACCAAAACCAGTCAATTAATCAATTAATTTAAAGTCAGGTTATAAGCTTTTGTTTCTACAAAATGGATAAGCGACAAGACTTTTGTCAGGGACTGTACGGAGACTGCTCTGCTGAGGGTTTTTAATGACATTCTTCTGGCCTCAGACTCTGGAGACACTGTTGCTCTGCTGTTATTGGACCTTACTGCAGCATTTGATACAGTGGACCACCAGATTCTATTGTCATGCTTGGAAAACTGGGTGGGCATTAGGGGCTTGGCTCTGTCCTGCTTTAGGTCCTACTTGTCCAACAGAAGTTTTTCAGTTCAAGTTGGTGATGCTATGTCCTCCTCTGCCCCGTTGACATGTGGAGTTCCTCAAGGGTCAGTCCTTGGACCTCTGCTATTTTCCCTTTACCTGCTGCCTCTTGGGTCAATTTTACATAAATACAATGTGTCTTTCCATTTTTATGCAGACGACTGTCAGATTTATGTACCTCTGAAGCAGTCAAAGGACGTCCTAGATTGTCTTAGTGAGGTGAAAGCATGGATGACTTGTAACTTTCTCCATTTTAATGAGAACAAGAGCTCCTCCAGCGGGGCAAAATACGCCCGTACTTTGAATTATTGTATATAGAATTCTAGAATTGGAATTCCACCAATCAGATTGCAGCAACAGAACTTAAAGACACTACAAAGCTTTAATGTGTCAAAGCTCAAAGAAGCAGAGAATGTGGGTTGTTCTCGCTTTCAGCAGCAGAACATTTGAGAAGAGAGTTCAGATCTTTCATGAAGACAAAGCTTCAAAGACTTCAAAGCTTTGAAGTGTCCACGGACAGACAGACGGACGGACAGACAGACAGACGGACGGACAGCGCCATACCATAATACGTCCCGTCTTACACAACGGGCGTATAATAATTCAAAGTACGGGCGTATTTTGCCCCGCTGGCGGAGCTCTTGTTCGAGCTGTTTTGTAGAAGTTTCCGAGGTGCTCTTAAACGCGTCAGTGCGTCTTGGTTTCCATGGTTACATCGCTGAGTGCAGGTAGGTTTTACATCGTCTTTTTATATGCCCGTTCTAAGCTTTGAAGTCTTTGAAGCTTTGTCTTCATGAAGAGGCAAAACATGTGGGGCATGCGCCGATATATATATAAGGTATACTGTATTTGTGTATTTTATTGTATATTTTTGTATCGATCCATGCTGTAGGTCAGTGGTATCAATTTTATGTGACTTCAGGTAATTCAATAATTCAAAGTACGGGCGTATTTTGCCCCGCTGGCGGAGCTCTTGTTTCCCTTGCAATTGTGCCTGCATTTTAATTTTCTGCTGGCTGGTAGATGCACAATATTTCAGGTCTCATAGTTTTCTGTATATGCTTTGTCCATTGCAGGTTGTCTCATCTTTGTATTTTGAATTTAAGTCATCCATCTCACTATGGGCAGCCTGCTGAGCGGGGCCAGTAAAGGGCCCAGTGGCATTCAGTCAGCACAGACCTCATCACGTCACATATGCCACTCGCTGCTTGATGAGAAACAATAAAGCTAAAATTCCCGCTGCCCCAACAAAGGAGCCATGCATCCGCTGCTGTCCCTGTGTGTTGTCTGGCTGCTGTCCATGGCCTTGGCACTAGACTTCCCAGTGAACTCTTTTCCCCGTAGAACTGTCCCCTATCATCGTAAGTGCTTTCTTTTTAATATGAAATAACAGATCTGTTCCAACAGCTGGCTTTGTTTATTGATTATGACACAAACTGATGATAGCTGTTTATAAATCAGTCATGTTTTACTTTCAGGGGATAATATTTACTTGTTTCATGAGGAAGGTTTCTTCAACTATTCCACTATGCTGTTAAGAGAAGACTTGGGCCTGTTGATTATTGGAGCCCGGGAGGCAGTTTATGCTGTAGATCTCCATGATGTCTCTAAAAAGTTGGCTTCAGTAAGAAAACATTTAGTTAATGCTAACATTGTCAATGATAAAATAATGCAATAACAGTTTGTTCTAGGAGCACAAAAGTCCCAATTCTCACTAGTAACACGGAAATTTCAATAGTTCTGCTTGATCAAGACTGACCACAGTTTAATTGCACACTTAGGTGAAATGGGAAGTGACACAAAAACAAAGAGAAGATTGTGGAAACAAAGGAAAAAACCCAGAGGTATGACATTGCTTTATTTTGCCCTTATTTTGGGACAGTGAGTTTTTATCAGAGGTGTCTGTTACAGACTGAGTGCAAGAACTACATTAGAATCATCCATGAACTGGAAGACAACAGAATGTATGTGTGTGGGACTAATGCATTTGACCCAAAGTGTGACTACATGGTGAGATATATTTATACATATAGATATATATATATCCCTATATCTATATGTGAACTAAAAAAATGTGGCTTGTATTATCTACCAGTCTTATGTAGAGGGGAAAATGATGCTTGAAAAGAAGACTGAAGATGGCAGAGGCAAATGTCCATTTGATCCATATCAAAAATATGCTTCTCTCATGGTTGGTATGTGGCCTTCATGATTTGTTAGTTTAAGCTTAAATCTTTGAATGAATCTAGTATTTTGTGCATTTTCATAACACTGTGTCCTGTGTTTTATAGATGATGACTTGTACTCTGCTACTTCTATGAACTTCCTGGGTTCAGATCCTGTCCTTATCCGGAATCCTGTAGTTTCAATTCGAACTGAGTTCAAAACCTCATGGCTCAACGGTAAAATAAACTGTTAGTTTAGTTCATAGACCCTATATATGAATGGACATAGCTAACGCGTTGAGCCGCTACGTGCCAAATAGGAAGTGCTCCAGGAGGCTCCTTCTCTCCCTTTCTCTCATTGACTTACATTGGGGTCTTATCACCCCTCTCTCTGTAACTGCTGCACTGAGCCTCATTACTTTGATCTTAATATGTTCATATGAACCCGCTCTACATGATCCTACATTTTTTATACGCCCGTTGTAAGACGGGACGTATTATGGTATGGCGCTGTCCGTCCGTCCGTCCGTCCGTCCGTCCGTCCGTCCGTCCGTGGACACTTCAAAGCTTTGAAGTCTTTGAAGCTTTGTCTTCATGAAGAGGCAAATTCCGATTCTAGAATGTGATGATGTCATACTCATACTCCTACTGCAAGAGCCAGATTTCCCTATTGATTATCCGTCCGTCTGTCCGTCTGTCTGTGGACAATTTCTTGTCCGCGCTCTAACTCGACAACCGTCTCACCTAGGAATGTCAAACTTCCAAACTGCACCAACAATTCATCTTTAACTAAGTTTGACAAATTCTAACTTAATTCTATATACAATAATTCAAAGTACGGGCGTATTTTGCCCCGCTGGCGGAGCTCTTGTTCACTATTTTGTCTGTCAAATACTGCAGATTCGCTCCTGTAACCGTGAGCATCGCGAGCCTCATTTGAGCACCACTGAACACTATGGGTGACCTCACACTCGCTAAGTCCACTTTTATATATGGTCTGTGGTTTGGTTGTATGAGTTTTGTGACACTGAGACACTGAATATGACATCATGTTTGTTTTAATATCTGTGACAGAGCCCCACTTTGTGGCACTGGTCCATATGCCTGAGAGTGTTAACAGTATCACTGGAGATGATGACAAGGTCTACCTATTCTTTAGTGAGACTGCAGTAGAGTGTGACTGCTACAATAAGCTTGTGGTGTCACGTGTGGCCCGTGTGTGCAAGGTAAATGTGTCTACTTTAAAAAAAAAAATTTTTTTTACAAATCTTTCATAAATCAAAACAGCAGATGTGGTCAGTACCAAGTGTGCAACAACAACACCTGTCCACAATGAGGCCTGTTACTTTTCAGTTTTCTGGTGCTTAGGTGCTTAGCTGTGTTCCCTTCTCACACAGGGTGATCTGGGAGGGGAGAGGACCCTGCAGAAAAAGTGGACTTCTTTCTTGAAGGCTAGACTGGAATGTCCCGTCCTAGAGTCTCAGCTGCCTTACATTATCCAGGACACTTACCGTTGGTGTGACCCCGAGAAGCCCTGGACTAGCTGTTTGTTTTACACCATCTTTACACCGCAGTATGTTACAAACCTTTGTTGGTGGTATATTTTGGTGCTACTTGTGCCTCATTTCTGTAATTCTGTGTTTTAGAGACAGGTCGGACTTGTCGGCTGTGTGTGTGTACAAAGTGTCAGACATCAGCAAAGTGTTTTCAGAGGGCATGTACAAGACCCCTGTCATTGTAGAGACGTCTTTTGTTAAATGGGTGACGTATAGTGGAGAGGTCCCTTCTCCGCGGCCAGGAGCAGTGAGTTTTGCCCAGCACTTATTTTAAAAATCCTCAAAAGGATTTTTAAAGCAGGAAGTTGTCTCTTTGTTCTCTGATCCTATTGTCTCTGTTCTTTGCCAGTGTATTGACAATGCAGCTCGTAAAGCGGGTATAAATCAGACTTTAGACCTCCCAGATCAGACACTTGAATTTGTCAAAAATAGGCCTCTCATGGACCAGGTCATTCAGCCCATTGGAGGAAAATCCAGTTTGGTGCGAAAGGGAGCCATGTTCACACGAATCATTGTTAACCAAGTGCAGGCTGAGGACAACAAAACATACCACGTTATGTTTATAGGCACAGGTTTGTGAAGGGCAGAAAAGAAATGCATTGTCTGTCTATACACATTTTGGTGAATATGTAGCAATACATTACAGTATATTTTTTCCAATGATTGCAGAAAATGGCACCATTGTGAAAGCTGTGAACTATAATGGCGAAATGTTCATCATTGAGGAAGTACATGTCTTTAAATCAGCAGAACCCATTAAGATCCTTCGTTTTTCCACTGTCACAGTAAGTCTTCTGAGATGCGTGTCAGTAATTTGGTTTCTTTTCACATTAACCAATCTGTAAGTATATGGTTTATATGTACAGAATCAGCTGTATGCTGGCTCAGACTCTGGAGTAGTGCAGATTCCTTTGGCCACCTGTGAAAGGTCTTCCACCTGTATGGACTGTGTTCTTAACAGAGACCCATACTGTGGCTGGGACGACAGGGCAGGGAAATGTGTGGCTCTTTCAAAATTGCAAAAGTAAGTGGCTGTGTTCTCATATAATCTGATTGTGGGAATAAAATATATACTATAAATATTTACATCAGCTTAAACATTTTTCCTAGTAAACTCATTCAAAGTGTACAAGATGGCGATGCATCTCTTTGCCCAAAACCTGGTGAGTACAAAGACATGACAATGGACAATATTTCAATATAATCACACTTACTTTTGTTACCCCAAATAGAACTAATTAGCCCCACTGGTGTTGCTCAAAACCTGAAAATTTAGCTTTATAGAAGTATTTCCAGGGAGCTGGGGGGTAACAGCTTCACACATGGCATCCTGTATTAGGAACTTGAGCCAATTTTATACAATTTCCTTGCCATGAATATCCAAATAGTTTTAGATCAGCAGCCTTGTTATAGAAAAAGTGATGCCGCTGTTCTGTTGAAGGAGTCTGTGCAACTTCCAATCAAATACTTTTTTTAGCAGCATGGGCCAATTGGGGGAGGCTCAGAATTTCTGACAAGTCAGAACAGTTTTCAGCAAGAAATGTTGAGTGTGAGCGCTTGTCAAAATGATAGATCTCATTAAAACATCTGAAGTTTTATGATTTTGATAAGTAATAGAACTCTAATATTACATTTAAAGGTGTCCTGTTGTCTCCACAGAGGTTATTGTTTTGTCTGGAAGATCCTGATATGGCGTAAAACATATCCATCTTACATTTACTCAGTAACATGGGTTTTATTGACTGCAAAACTTGCATTCTTACTATGAGTGGGCTTGCCTCTCCACAGATCTGATATGTAATTTGACCCTGTGGTGTCACCTGCTGTCTCCATAGGAATAAATAAATGTAATGCCACACTGTAGAACATCTCTATGGAAAGAAGCAGGTGACTGATGGTTACTTTTAAGAGTATATGGCTGCTTCAAGCTTACAGTCTCTTGCACATTTAAAATCCCTACTTAAAATGTTTTGATCCAGCAAATCCAAACTGAAAAATGTATAATTTTCCTTGATTTTTATTGTGTTAATTTAACTCTGGCTCTGGTTACTTTCAGCCCCATCTACACCTGTTAATCAGTCTGTTTGGATTGGTGGAAACCTGAAGCTTCACTGCACTAATCCATCCAATCACGCTGCAACCATCTGGGAGCAAGACAGGCAAACACTGAGCCCTACACGTCGTCACCATTTTTTAAAAGATGGTTTGCTGATTTTAAATGTCTCAGACTCAGATGCTGGTCTGTACAGTTGTCTCTCAGTCGAACACTCCAAAATTAATGAGCACATAAGCACTGTAGTTGAATACCAGGTTTCAATAACCTTGTGTAAAAAGGGGGATGACATTCAGTTTCCTCATGGCCCTTCTGTTGCAGGCTTACATGTTGCTATTGCAATCTTTGCAATTGGTTTTTTTGGGCTATTTTCATGGACTATATACAAAGGGCACTTTACCCAGTGAAGAAATATTGTCCTCTTTCTCCAATCTTAAACTCAAACAAATACAATCAGAAGGTGTCGCTGTTCAAAACTGAAATAGGGGACTCCAATTACTCGATGTCGTAACAAGATCTCCCTAAACGCATTTTAGCACATACCAGATTGAAGACCAGGATTCGTGAAGTTCAATTCAAGCCAATTTATTCACCTCACAATATTTCTAATACAGCATGCTGGGTTACTAGGTTCCCTGGGAAACAGTCTAAGCGTGGATTCCCCGCAGGGCAAACCGAGTGACCACAAACATTTCTCGAACCCAGCTATTTAAAACATTTCATCATGAATATGCAAATATTGTAAACGCCTCGTGTTCCGCCTCCTCTTCAATCCCAGTACATTTCCATTTAATAACTTCTGCTTTGAAGCTGCTCTTATCAACATCCAGTTTCGGGGAGTACGTTTCCCATCAGTCTTATCTGCAACAAACCACATAACTCGCCGGGGGGCGAAGGTCAACCGTGTGTGTGTATGCTGTCTGCTTTTAATGAGACAGTGATGAAAGAAACAGAAAAATGTGTGCGAGAAGAGACAGGAGTAACTTCATAAGCCATTGAAGACATTTGTTACAAACAACTTCATTTCAATATTGCAATATATGGCACAATGAAATCAAAGTTATAACTCTTCACCAGTCATGCAGAAACAAGAGTGGACAACTGTCTCCTAAGGTCTGAGGAGATGGCCTTGGGCTCCAGTAACAACATGCAAAGGACAAGGGCTGAAAATAAGCCCCTAGTGTTTGACACAAACAATAGCAGCAGTAATAATAACCACAGCAATGGAGAAGCCACACAGTGTTACTGAATGGAAGTTGCAGATAAGTTTGAACTGGTACCCTATTTGAAAAGTTTCACTTTTAAAATTCCTAGTTCTAATAAGTAAACATATTTTTACAATGAGCAAAAGGTGCCTTTTATTTTTATTAATGCCACTGCATTTTCATTACATTAATGTTATGTTTATGTTTGTCAATGCATATTTAGAGATACTGACTTGGACTGTAAAAAAATATGAAAAAAATTTCCTCTTGCTGTTCATGTGTGTTATTTTGCGTTTCAGTATACAGTGTTAACAAGAGCTCCGCCAGCGGGGCAAAATACGCCCGTACTTTGAATTATTGTATATAGAATTAAGTTAGAATTTGTCAAACCTAGTTAAAGATGAATTGTTGGTGCAGTTTGGAAGATTCCAATACTGACAAGGTTTTCGCAAAGGGTCGGGCCGTGACCTTGACCTTTGACCCTGTGACCTTGAAATCAATAGGGAACATCCTTGACCCATGGGGTGTCCAGCCATGAAGTTTGACATTCCTAGGTGAGACGGTTGTCGAGCTAGAGCGCGGACAAAGCTTCAAAGACTTCAAAGCTTTGAAGTGTCCACAGACAGACAGACGGACGGACAGCGCCATACCATAATACGTCCCGTCTTATTACAACGGGCGTATAAAAAGTACATACATCCATACAATACATGGGTCATGCTATGATATTATCACGATATGGTGATACATGTAATACTCGATATATTGCACATTATCTACTAGTTCATGTAGCAGTACGTGGTATGACCTATGGCCCACCTGTTTCCTCTCCCTGAGTTGTTCCTGGAGCTCCTCGTTGTGGCACCGGAGCAGAAGCAGCACTTCCTCTTCACTCCTCTTCTGGATCAACTTGTCTATCCTCTGCATCATTTACACACTGGGAAAACGTTTCAATTAGGTTAGTTTAGTTACATTAATAAAATACACAAATACAGTATACCTTATATATATATCGGCGCATGCCCCACATGTTTTGCCTCTTCATGAAGACAAAGCTTCAAAGACTTCAAAGCTTTGAAGTGTCCACAGACGGACGGACGGACGGATAATCAATAGGGAAATCTGGCTCTTGCAGTAGGAGTATGAGTATGACATCATCACATTCTAGAATCGGAATTCCACCAATCAGATTGCAGCAACAGAACTTAAAGACACTACAAAGCTTTGATGTGTCAAAGCTCAAAGAAGCAGAGAATGTGGGTTGTTCTCGCTTTCAGCAGCAGAACATTTGAGAAGAGAGTTCAGATCTACGGCACGTAACATAAAAGGACAGAGATGGAAGATAAAAAGACAGAGATGGAAAGAGGCTTCACTTTCACTGTGAGAGGGCACAGAGACAGACATGTCTCTGTGCAAAGATATCCATTTTCAAATACAAAACCAAACATGAACACTGTGTTCGAGGAATTGAGGAGGGAGCAGAAGTTGTGCGATGCTTTGCTCAACGTGGCCGGCGTGCAATTCCCAGCACACAAACTGGTTCTGTGTAGCTGCAGCACATACTTTAAAAGCCTCTTCACTAACTGGTCCAGCCCTGACTGCCAGGTGTTTGAGATCTCCAATGTGTCAGCTGATATCATGAAGATTATCCTGGACTACTGCTACACCGGGGTGGTGCACATCACCCAGGAAAACCTCCAGGAGCTCTTTATAGCTGCTGACTACTTAGATGTGAGCGGCATTACCGAAGTCTGCTGTCAGGTCATGAAGGAGCAAATGTCCCCCAGTAACTGCATCACTGTATGGGGTATCTCAAACAAGTACTACTACCCCCAGCTGAGGAAACAAGCCTTCTTATACGTCCTGAAGCATTTCGAAGAGGTGGTGACCAGCTCTGAAGAGTTCTTCCAGCTCTCCAGCGAAGACCTGTGTTCAGTCATTGATGATGATCGGCTGAACGTGAAGGAGGAGACCACCGTGTTAGTGGCAGTCATCAGATGGATTGCACATGCTCCTGAGGAAAGGAACCACTACTTGGCCGACCTCCTACTAAAAGTCCGTCTGGGTCTGATCCATGTTGATTACTTCACTCAGTGCATGAATAGATATAACCTGTCCCACTACATTCATAACTGGAAGATTGTGGAGGAGAAGATCATAAAGGTGATGTTGGATGAAAGAGCTAGGAGGTACAATGCCTCCCTGCCCCCCACTCGTCTAGCCACTCCAAGGCTGCCCAGTGCGGTGCTTATGGTTATTGGTGGCTATAGCCAAAACAGAAGAAGAATCAACAGAATTGAAGTCTATGACAACCGCACCGATCGCTGGGTGGGTGTGGCTAATGATGACTGGACTCCAAGAGCCCATCACGGCACAGTGTTCCTTAATGGATCTGTGTACGTGATTGGAGGGTTTGACGGCAATCACAGGCTCAACACTACCTGCAAGTACGACCTGGCAATTCACACGTGGCAAGAAATGGCACCCATGCATTCACGTAGGTGCTCCATTAGTGTGACTTTGCTGGATGGTTTGATCTACGCGATAGGCGGGTACAATGAACTGGGCTGGCTGAAGACAGCCGAAAGGTACTTGCCAGTGACCAATCAGTGGACCATGATTTCACCTATGAACGAACAGAGGAGCAATGCCAGCAGCACAGTGTACAATGGAAAGATCTACATTTGTGGAGGTTTTAATGGTGAACATCACCTGGCATCAGCTGAGACTTACAACCCACTAACCGAACAGTGGACCATGATAGCAGATATGTCCACCATGCGCTCTGGGGTCAGAGTCATCGCCTATGCCAATGAAATCTACGCTGTTGGTGGGTTTAATGGGGATTCCCGTTTGAACACTGTTGAAGCCTATAACCCCGCAACCAACACGTGGCGCCCCCTACCCAACATGTGGACCGGGCGCAGCCACTTTGGCATCGAGGTTGTTGACAATCAGCTATATGTTGTAGGCGGGGAAAATCAGGACACCATTCATTGTGCTGAATGTTTTGATGCAAGGACCGGAGTTTGGACTCAGGTGCGGGGCATGGAGATCCCTCGTTCTGGCCTGAGCTGCTGTGTGGTGTTTGACCTTCCCAACATGGCCGACTTTGCTCCGCCCCGCCCTCCTCCTCATGACGATTCCACTGTGGAGTAGATGCGCACTCATTTAAATAAAAGCATCTATTAACTGCAAAAAAGTGTTCAGTTTTGTTGTTGTCGATTGTTTTTTTATACACTAGTGACAGTAGCTCATTTGATATAGTGCTTGTCCTCTAATTTGAAGGTTGCCAGTTCGAATCCCGCTCTCAACATACACATCATTGGGAGAGTGATCAGATCCTCTGGCCCACAGGTTGGTGGTTCGATTCCAGCTCCCAAAGAAGAATGCTGTTGTTGTGTCCTTTGGCGTGGTTCCCTGATGTAAAAGTGCTTTAAATGCATTGAAGGTGGAAAAGCTCTATATAAAATGTTACCATCAAATAGACTTTTTCCAGGTATTTAGTATGAAAAAGGGATGCACAAAAATGAGTACGACTGCTTCTTTCTGAGTACTTGAAGATACCGAGTACTGATACATGACATTATTTTTACATAGGTTTTATTATGAAGTAGATCTAATTAATTTCATAGGATTATTATAATATAGCCGACTTTTTCACTGGAACTCTTATCTGAGGGGCTGCTTGGAATTTCTGCTTCTCTCTAGTTACAAAGAATTAAAAACTAATTTTGAGAATTAGCTTTAATATTTATTACTTTGTTTGATCAAACCTTTTCAGTCTGGGCTCCTCGGCTTTTGAATGACCTGCCTGAGGAGATAAGAATAGCACCATCAGTATCATCTTTTTAAAACCCATTTTTATCAGCTGGCCTCCCTTTAACTGGTTATAGCTTGATTTCTTTCCTTATTTCCTTTTATTCTATTGCTTTTTATTTATTTACTATAATCAATTGAATTGTTTGCATCATTGTCTGTTTTTGTATGCTTTCTGTATGCTATTTTTTATGCTTTTCGTATCGTTCATTGCTGCTTGTACAGCACCTTGTTTTTAAAAGTGCTTTATGAATAAAGATTTATTACTATTATTATTATTATTCTGCAGCCTGGCCAATAAGTCACAATGCATTCACAACAGACGGCACCACTTGGCCACTTTAGCCTTCCCTATGTAAACACAAGCACTCTGCTGGTATCCTTTAAGAACCATACAGACCTCATAAATATGTTCATAGTTAATGTGACAGTAGCACAGCTAAGCTTAATGTGCAGAACTGTTAATGTTCATCCTTTATAGTCAACTCCTCGCTCCTCAGAGCTCACTGATCAAATTAAAACACAACACAGTTTTAGTGGTACTGGCACTTGGTATTGGCAGCACAATGACGATGAGCATCTGCTGTGAGACAGGTGCCTGACACTGGTATTGGTGCTTCCCTTGTATTCTTCTTATTACATGAGTAAGTAACAATACTGCAAAAAACACCCAATTTGAGCTTTTCTGAACAGTTTTAGTATGATTTAGAGCTTCATCAGAACAAGTATAAGATCTCATGGTAAAGGAAGTACTGAAATGACATGATGCACTACTCCAGATTTTTCTGTTCCAATACTGATGCCGATACTGAAAGCCGATATCAACTGATAGTAGGGCAGAGACTAAATAAAGCAAAACTATTATTTATTTCCTATAAACACACGGAGAATGGGTTTTGTAACTGTTATTTATCACTTTAACTAACTACTGGACAACTATTGGTAGGTGTTTGGGCAATGTATAGACCAAAATAGGATATGGACAGAACCGATAACCTATCCATAAAAATCATCGTATCGGAGCTCGTATGCTGGGGTCATGCACGGTTCGGTTGCGCTCGCGCTGGGCGTGCCGCTTTAGGTGCGATCCAGGCTTGGGCACGATTCTAAAGTCCTAGTGTGAGTTTGCCCCTAATGTTTGACACATGTAGAACGTTTAACTCGTCACGTTACGTCTGTGCGCAGTTCTCCTTATTGTGGCTGCAGAAGCACTCGCACATGTGCCTGTTTTGTTTACCACGTTCACACGACAAAATATTTACTCGCAAATGCGAGTGAAATGGGCGCACTGTAGAGCCCTGCTTAAAGAGGGGGGAATTTTACTTCTGTGGGGTAATAACTACTACCACAGTTCACTCAGGCACAGTTCACATTTAGTGTAGTTCAAAGTCGGGGCTGCGAGTCCATCTTATTCCTCCGAGGGGTTCAATACAGTTCTAATACAGGACTAATACAGATTTAAACCAGGTCTAAACCAGGACTAATATAGGGCTAAGCCAGATCTGAACTAGGTCTATACCAAAACTAAATCAGGTCTAAACTAGGTCTAAACCCGATCTGAACCAGGTCTAAAACAGGACCACTAGAGGACAAAACCATTGTTTAAGTCTTAACCAGGACTAAATCAGGTCTAATATACTGTACAGGACTAAACCTGGAGAAATACAGTGACAAAATCAGGTCTAAGCCAGGGCTAAACCAGGACTAATCCAGGTCTAAACCAGGACTAATATAGGGCTAAACCATGTCTAATTACTAAAAGTCTAACCCAGATCTAAACCAAAAGTAAACCAGGACTAAACTAGGTCTAAACCAGGTCTACACCAGTTTTAAATAAGGTCTAAATCAAGACTAATTGAGGTCTAATACACATGTGACCTCAAAGTGGTGAACTGCGTCTGGACCTCAGTGAATGAGGTTCTATAGAGTTCACTAAAGAGTGCAGGTCAGTGTAGTGTTTGGGATTTAGGGCCTAGGATGGACATTCAGACACTTCCAATGTAATTATTGACATTCAGCATTGTGTAACTATGGCAACGCACTCATGTCCATATAAGGAAAGATTCACCTGGCGTCACCTGGCAACACGTTCCGTCAGACATTCTATTTCTTTGTGACATCATCAAGAGTCTCTTATAAAGGGTCTCACTTCAACTCAGACCTTCGACTGATACACAACTACGCAACTCGCAGAAACAAAGATTACACGTCTGAAGACGACGAACTCCTCTACAGCCAGGAGTTCAACACACAGCGTTTCAGGGTACGTAGTCCACACACACCTTTAATGATGCATGTCCATGTGTACTCAGATGTATTTGAATATTTTTCTCATCTTCAACAGAGAAAAAACAAAGTTGCACTGTCTCCAGTGTCGTGCAGCAGCAGCACCGGTGCAAAGTCGAGGTAATGACCAATTCTCAGTTCATTAAAGGTGCACTATGTCACTTTTATGGTCAAATCAAATGTAGTTAAAGATCATGCAAAATTTACTTTTCAGACTTTTAACCATGTTACAGTTGTTTCCCCTTCTCATTTACCCGCTTGAAGTTGTGTACCAAAAAAGTTACATAGTGCTGCTTTAAGAATATCTCATGTGACCTTAGGTGTAAACAAGAGCTGTTTTGTAACAACAAAGGAGCCATGCATCCGCTGCTGTCCCTGTGTGTTGTCTGGCTGCTGTCCATGGCCTTGGCTCTAGACTTCCCAGTGAACTCTTTTCCCCGTAGAACTGTCCCCTATCATCGTAAGTGCTTTCTTTTTAATATGAAATAACAGATCTGTTCCAACAGCTGGCTTTGTTTATTGATTATGACACAAACTGATGATAGCTGTTTATAAATCAGTCATGTTTTACTTTCAGGGGATGATATTTACTTGTTTCATGAGGAAGGTTTCTTCAACTATTCCACTATGCTGTTAAGAGAAGACTTGGGCCTGTTGATTATTGGAGCCCGGGAGGCAGTTTATGCTGTAGATCTCCATGATGTCTCTAAAAAGTTGGCTTCAGTAAGAAAACATTTAGTTAATGCTAACATTGTCAATGATAAAATAATGCAATAACAGTTTGTTCTAGGAGCACAAAAGTCCCAATTCTCACTAGTAACACGGAAATTTCAATAGTTCTGCTTGATCAAGACTGACCACAGTTTAATTGCACACTTAGGTGAAATGGGAAGTGACACAAAAACAAAGAGAAGATTGTGGAAACAAAGGAAAAAACCCAGAGGTATGACATTGCTCTATTTTGCCCTTATTTTGGGACAGTGAGTTTTTATCAGAGGTGTCTGTTACAGACTGAGTGCAAGAACTACATTAGAATCATCCATGAACTGGAAGACAACAGAATGTATGTGTGTGGGACTAATGCATTTGACCCAAAGTGTGACTACATGGTGAGATATATTTATACATATAGATATATATATCCCTATATCTATATGTGAACTAAAAAAATGTGGCTTGTATTATCTACCAGTCTTATGTAGAGGGGAAAATGATGCTTGAAAAGAAGACTGAAGATGGCAGAGGCAAATGTCCATTTGATCCATATCAAAAATATGCTTCTCTCATGGTTGGTATGTGGCCTTCATGATTTGTTAGTGTAAGCTTAAATCTTTGAATGAATCTAGTATTTTGTGCATTTTCATAACACTGTGTCCTGTGTTTTATAGATGATGACTTGTACTCTGCTACTTCTATGAACTTCCTGGGGTCAGATCCTGTCCTTATCCGGAATCCTAAAGTTTTAATTCGAACTGAGTTCAAAACCTCATGGCTCAACGGTAAAATAAACTGTTAGTTTAGTTCATAGACCCTATATATGAATGGACATAGCTAACGCGTTGAGCCGCTACGTGCCAAATAGGAAGTGCTCCAGGAGGCTCCTTCTCTCCCTTTCTCTCATTGACTTACATTGGGGTCTTATCACCCCTCTCTCTGTAACTGCTGCACTGAGCCTCATTACTTTGATCTTAATATGTTCATATGAACCCGCTCTACATGATCCTACATTTTTTATACGCCCGTTGTAAGACGGGACGTATTATGGTATGGCGCTGTCCGTCCGTCCGTCCGTCCGTCCGTCCGTCCGTCCGTCCGTCCGTCCGTCCGTCCGTCCGTCCGTCCGTCCGTCCGTCCGTGGACACTTCAAAGCTTTGAAGTCTTTGAAGCTTTGTCTTCATGAAGAGGCAAATTCCGATTCTAGAATGTGATGATGTCATACTCATACTCCTACTGCAAGAGCCAGATTTCCCTATTGATTATCCGTCCGTCTGTCCGTCTGTCTGTGGACAATTTCTTGTCCGCGCTCTAACTCGACAACCGTCTCACCTAGGAATGTCAAACTTCCAAACTGCACCAACAATTCATCTTTAACTAGGTTTGACAAATTCTAACTTAATTCTATATACAATAATTCAAAGTACGGGCGTATTTTGCCCCGCTGGCGGAGCTCTTGTTCACTATTTTGTCTGTCAAATAAAACCCCTATTCATAGCATAGGGCCTGACTGCAGATTCGCTCCTGTAACCGTGAGCATCGCGAGCCTCATTTGAGCACCACTGAACACTATGGGTGACCTCACACTCGCTAAGTCCACTTTTATATATGGTCTGTGGTTTGGTTGTATGAGTTTTGTGACACTGAGACACTGAATATGACATCATGTTTGTTTTAATATCTGTGACAGAGCCCCACTTTGTGGCACTGGTCCATATGCCTGAGAGTGTTAACAGTATCACTGGAGATGATGACAAGGTCTACCTATTCTTTAGTGAGACTGCAGTAGAGTGTGACTGCTACAATAAGCTTGTGGTGTCACGTGTGGCCCGTGTGTGCAAGGTAAATGTGTCTACTTTTAAAAAAAAAAAAAATTTTTACAAATCTTTCATAAATCAAAACAGCAGATGTGGTCAGTACCAAGTGTGCAACAACAACACCTGTCCACAATGAGGCCTGTTACTTTTCAGTTTTCTGGTGCTTAGGTGCTTAGCTGTGTTCCCTTCTCACACAGGGTGATCTGGGAGGGGAGAGGACCCTGCAGAAAAAGTGGACTTCTTTCTTGAAGGCTAGACTGGAATGTCCCATCCTAGAGTCTCAGCTGCCTTACATTATCCAGGACACTTACCGTTGGTGTGACCCCGAGAAGCCCTGGACTAGCTGTTTGTTTTACACCATCTTTACACCGCAGTATGTTACAAACCTTTGTTGGTGGTATATTTTGGTGCTACTTGTGCCTCATTTCTGTAATTCTGTGTTTTAGAGACAGGTCGGACTTGTCGGCTGTGTGTGTGTACAAAGTGTCAGACATCAGCAAAGTGTTTTCAGAGGGCATGTACAAGACCCCTGTCATTGTAGAGACGTATTTTGTTAAATGGGTGACGTATAGTGGAGAGGTCCCTTCTCCGCGGCCAGGAGCAGTGAGTTTTGCCCAGCACTTATTTTAAAAATCCTCAAAAGGATTTTTAAAGCAGGAAGTTGTCTCTTTGTTCTCTGATCCTATTGTCTCTGTTCTTTGCCAGTGTATTGACAATGCAGCTCGTAAAGCGGGTATAAATCAGACTTTAGACCTCCCAGATCGGACACTTGAATTTGTCAAAAATAGGCCTCTCATGGACCAGGTCATTCAGCCCATTGGAGGAAAATCCAGTTTGGTGCGAAAGGGAGCCATGTTCACACGAATCTTTGTTAACCAAGTGCAGGCTGAGGACAACAAAACATACCACGTTATGTTTATAGGCACAGGTTTGTGAAGGGCAGAAAAGAAATGCATTGTCTGTCTATACACATTTTGGTGAATATGTAGCAATACATTACAGTATATTTTTTCCAATGATTGCAGAAAATGGCACCATTGTGAAAGCTGTGAACTATAATGGCGAAATGTTCATCATTGAGGAAGTACATGTCTTTAAATCAGCAGAACCCATTAAGATCCTTCGTTTTTCCACTGTCACAGTAAGTCTTCTGAGATGCGTGTCAGTAATTTGGTTTCTTTTCACATTAACCAATCTGTAAGTATATGGTTTATATGTACAGAATCAGCTGTATGCTGGCTCAGACTCTGGAGTAGTGCAGATTCCTTTGGCCACCTGTGAAAGGTCTTCCACCTGTATGGACTGTGTTCTTAACAGAGACCCATACTGTGGCTGGGACGACAGGGCAGGGACATGTGTGGCTCTTTCAAAATTGCAAAAGTAAGTGGCTGTGTTCTCATATAATCTGATTGTGGGAATAAAATATATACTATAAATATTTACATCAGCTTAAACATTTTTCCTAGTAAACTCATTCAAAGTGTACAAGATGGCGATGCATCTCTTTGCCCAAAACCTGGTGAGTACAAAGACATGACAATGGACAATATTTCAATATAATCACACTTACTTTTGTTACCCCAAATAGAACTAATTAGCCCCACTGGTGTTGCTCAAAACCTGAAAATTTAGCTTTATAGAAGTATTTCCAGGGAGCTGGGGGGTAACAGCTTCACACATGGCATCCTGTATTAGGAACTTGAGCCAATTTTATACAATTTCCTTGCCATGAATATCCAAATAGTTTTAGATCAGCAGCCTTGTTATAGAAAAAGTGATGCCGCTGTTCTGTTGAAGGAGTCTGTGCAACTTCCAATCAAATACTTTTTTTAGCAGCATGGGCCAATTGGGGGAGGCTCAGAATTTCTGACAAGTCAGAACAGTTTTCAGCAAGAAATGTTGAGTGTGAGCGCTTGTCAAAATGATAGATCTCATTAAAACATCTGAAGTTTTATGATTTTGATAAGTAATAGAACTCTAATATTACATTTAAAGGTGTCCTGTTGTCTCCACAGAGGTTATTGTTTTGTCTGGAAGATCCTGATATGGCGTAAAACATATCCATCTTACATTTACTCAGTAACATGGGTTTTATTGACTGCAAAACTTGCATTCTTACTATGAGTGGGCTTGCCTCTCCACAGATCTGATATGTAATTTGACCCTGTGGTGTCACCTGTTGTCTCCATAGGAATAAATAAGTGTAATGCCACACTGTAGAACATCTCTATGGAAAGAAGCAGGTGACTGATGGTTACTTTTAAGAGTATATGGCTGCTTCAAGCTTACAGTCTCTTGCACATTTAAAATCCCTACTTAAAATGTTTTGATCCAGCAAATCCAAACTGAAAAATGTATAATTTTCCTTGATTTTTATTGTGTTAATTTAACTCTGGCTCTGGTTACTTTCAGCCCCATCTACACCTGTTAATCAGTCTGTTTGGATTGGTGGAAACCTGAAGCTTCACTGCACTAATCCATCCAATCACGCTGCAACCATCTGGGAGCAAGACAGGCAAACACTGAGCCCTACACGTCGTCACCATTTTTTAAAAGATGGTTTGCTGATTTTAAATGTCTCAGACTCAGATGCTGGTCTGTACAGTTGTCTCTCAGTCGAACGCTCCAAAATTAATGAGCACATAAGCACTGTAGTTGAATACCAGGTTTCAATAACCTTGTGTAAAAAGGGGGATGACATTCAGTTTCCTCATGGCCCTTCTGTTGCAGGCTTACATGTTGCTATTGCAATCTTTGCAATTGGTTTTTTTGGGCTATTTTCATGGACTATATACAAACGACACTTTACCCAGTCATGCAGAAACAAGAGTGGACAACTGTCTCCTAAGGTCTGAGGAGATGGCCTTGGGCTCCAGTAACAACATGCAAAGGACAGGGGCTGAAAATAAGCCCCTAGTGTTTGACACAAACAATAGCAGCAGTAATAATAACCACAACAATGGAGAAGCCACATAGTGTTACTGAATGGAAGTTGCAGATAAGTTTGAACTGGTACCCTATTTGAAAAGTCTCACTTTTAAAATTCCTAGTTCTAATAAGTAAACATATTTTTACAATGAGCAAAAGGTGCCTTTTATTTTTATTAATGCCACTGCATTTTCGTTACATTAATGTTATGTTTATGTTTGTCAATGCATATTTAGAGATACTGACTTGGACTGTAAAAAAATATGAAAAAAATTTCCTCTTGCTGTTCATGTGTGTTATTTTGCGTTTCAGTATACAGTGTTAACAAGCGCTCCGCCAGCGGGGCAAAATACACCCGTACTTTGAATTATTATACGCCCGTGATAAAACGTGACGTATTATGGTATGGCGCTGTCCGTCCGTCCGTCCGTCCGTCCGTGGACACTTCAAAGCTTTGAAGTTTAAAGTTCAAAGGTGACACACAGTTCCAGCTGCAGCGGTTGCTAGGCAACGGGAGAGAGAGAATACAAGACAACTACACATTACCTTGTCCGCGCTCTAGCTCCACAACCGTCTCACCTAGGAATGTCAAACTTCCAAACTGCACCAACAATTCATCTTTAACTAGGTTTGACAAATTCTAACTTAATTCTATATACAATAATTCAAAGTACGGGCATATTTTGCCCCGCTGGAGGAGCTTTTGTTGTATATAGAATTAAGTTAGAATTTGTCAAACCTAGTTAAAGATGAATTGTTGGTGCAGTTTGGAAGATTCCAATACTGACAAGGTTTTCGCAAAGGGTCGGGCCGTGACCTTGACCTTTGACCCTGTGACCTTGAAATCAATAGGGAACATCCTTGACCCATGGGGTGTCCAGCCATGAAGTTTGACATTCCTAGGTAAGACGGTTGTCGAGCTAGAGTGCGGACAAGAAATTGTCCACAGACGGACGGACAGACGGATGGACGGACGGACGGACAGCGCCATACCATAATACGTCCCGTTTTATCACGGGCATATAATAAAACTGAAGTTGTGTTGTTTACTCCTGGTGACTTAGCTGCTGTTGTTCCTTCTGAATTGGGCTCCTTGACCAAGGCCATAAACCCTGTGGTCACAAGCCTGAGTGTAAAACTCGACTCTTATCTGAAACTTGATGCTCAAATTAGGGCAGTTATAAAGACCAGTTTTTTTCAGCTGAGGCAACTTGCCAAAGTTAAATCGCTTTTATCTCGTCATAATTTTGAAAGTTTAATCCATGCTTTTTATCTCCACACGGTTAGATTATTGCAATGCCTTATACTCAGGTCTCAACAAAATTCTTCTCTCGAAAACACCGGGAAAAGAAACGAGGCGCCCGGCCCGTCCTCCCCTCTGTCATCACGGGGAACGTGCGGTCAATTCAGAACAAGGCGGATGAATTGACCGTGCTCACGCGGTTCCAGCGGGAGTACAGGGACAGCTGCATCATGCTGTTCACGGAGACATGGCTAACCCCGAACATCACTGACTCAGCCATCGCTATGGAGAACTTTCACCTGATCCGCGCGGATCGGACGGCTGAGTGTGGTAAGAGGAGAGGAGGGGGCCTGGCTGTGTTTGTGAATGGAGCATGGTGCAAACCTGGACACTGTACAGTGAAGGAGCAGATGTGTAACAAGGACATTGAACTGCTGGCGGTTAGCATGAGGCCCTACTACCTGCCGAGGGAGTTTTCACATGTTATTGTGATTGTGTGTATGTGCCCCCCTTTGCTAACGCTGATAATGCTTGTGAAGCGCTGCTCTCCTGCACCAGTTGACTACAGACCCAGCATCCCCAGGCTCTCTTCCTAGTGTCAGGAGACTTCAACCACAGCTCCCCCAAGACGGTTCTGCCCACGTTCACCCAGTACATCAAATGCCACACAAGGGACAATAAAACTCTGGACCTGTTTTTTGCAAATGCCAAGGAGGCTTACTCTGCATCTGCACTGCCCCCCCTGGGAAGAGCGGACCACAACATTGTCCATCTGCGACCTGTGTACGTTCCTATTGTACACAGGCAGCCTGTTGTGCCACGTGTGGTGAAAAGGTGGACTCCTGAGAGCGAGGAGGCTCTGAGAGACTGCTTTGACACCACTGTGTGGGCAGAGCTCTGTGACCCGCATGGGGAGGACATTAATGCGATGACAGAGTGCATCACGGACTACATCAACTTCTGCTACGAGAACACTGTACCATCTTGCACGGTGCGGTGTTTTCCTAACAACAAGCCGTGGATTAACACTGACATAAAAGCCCTGCTAAAGGACAAGAAGAGGGCTTTTAGGTCAGGGAACAAAGAGGAGCTGAGGTCTGCACAGAAGAGGCTGAGGAGGAAGATCAGGAAAGCCAAGGCCCAGTATCGGAGGAAGATGGAGCTGCAACTCCAGAATCAGAACATCCAGGGGGTGTGGAGAAGCCTGAAAACCATCTCAGGCTTCAAAACGCCCCCTGTCCAGGCGGAGGGTGACCTGCAATGGGCTAATGATTTGAACCAACACTTTCTGAGGTTTGATCAAGCACCCACCCCTCCCCCCGCACAGTTGCACACCACCACCTCCATGAATGGACAGACAGCTGCTACTGTTCACACCTCTGCACCTCTTCACACCTCTGCTCCAGCTCTGAGACTCTCCACTACTGCAGAGGGAGGCACCCCTCCCCCCAGCACATCACCCCCCTGCCCAGCTCTGTCCTTCACGACAGCCCAGGTGAGGGGAGAGCTGAAGAAGATCAAGGCGAGGAAGGCAGCGGGACCAGACAACATTAGCTCCAGGCTCCTGAGATCCTGCGCAGATGAGCTGTGTGGAGTCATGGGGCACGTCTTCAACATGAGCCTAAGGCTGAGGACGGTACCACAGCTGTGGAAGACCTCCTGTGTGGTACCGGTGCCAAAGACACCGCACGCCAAGGACCTCAGCAGCTTCAGGCCGGTGGCTCTCACATCACATCTGATGAAGACACTGGAGAGACTGGTCCTGGGCCACCTCCGCTCCACCGTGAGCTCAGCAATGGACCTGCTGCAGTTTGCATATCGGCCTGGCATCGGAGTGGAGGACGCCGTCATCTTCCTGTTACACCGCTCTCTCTCTCACTTGGAGAAGCCCGGCAGCACTGTGAGGATTCTGTTCTTTGACTTCTCCAGTGCCTTCAACACCATCCAGCCGCTGCTTCTGGGGGACAAGCTGGAGGCAGCCGGGGTGGACTGCGACCTGGCAGACTGGATCCTGGACTACCTCACAAACCGGCCCCAGTTTGTGAGGACCCGGGACTGTGTGTCTGATGTTCAGACCTGCAGTGTAGGGGCGCCCCAGGGCACTGTCCTGGCGCCCTTCCTCTTCACCCTCTACACTGCAGATTTCAGGCACAACACGGACAGCTGCGTCCTGCAGAAGTTCTCTGATGACTCTGCCATTATCGGACTCATCACGGACGATGATGACGCAGAGTACAGGGGACTAACGCAGGACCTTGTGGACTGGTGTCAGCGGAACCACCTTCTCATCAACGCCGGGAAGACCAAGGAGATGGTGGTGGACTTCCGCAGACGCCGCTCCACTGCCCCCCCACCAGTGAACATCCAGGGAAGGGACATTGAGAGGGTGGACTCATACAAGTACCTGGGTGTTCATCTGAACAACAAACTGGACTCACAACACAGATGCACTGTACACTGTAAGGGCCAGAGCAGGCTCTACCTCCTGAGGAGACTCAGGTCCTTTGGAGTGAAGGGGCCCCTCCTGAGGACCTTCTACGACTCTGTGGTGGCATCAGCCGTCCTGTACGGTGTGGTCTGCTGGAGCAGCAGCATCACAGAGAGGGACAAGAGGAGACTGGACAAAGTCATCAGGAAGTCCAGCTCTGTCCTGGGCTGTGCCTTGGATTCGGTGCAGGAGGTGGGGGACAGAAGGGTCCTGGCCAGACTCACTTCTATGCTGGACCTGGAGTCTCACCCTCTTCAGGGCCCTGTCTGCTCTGGAGAGCAGCTTCAGTGACAGACTGATCCACCCTCGCTGTGTGAAGGAGAGGTTCCGCAGGTCTTTCCTTCCTGCTGCTGTCAGACTTTACAATGAACACTGCTAACTCTGCTGCCTGTGCAATACTGGGACCCTGTGCAATAATGTAAGATAGTAATTTATTGTATATATAGTTTTTTGATTGCAATTTATTGTATATATTGTGTATATATTGTCTTTAGATCCTTATAGTGTTTGTCTATTTTTAACTTAACTGTACTCTATTGCTGCTACTGTTTCTTGCTGTTCTCTTTACTGTGCGTTGCAACACTGAAATTTCCCCATTGTGGGACAAATAAAGGATATCTTATCTTATCTTATCTTATTCTCTCCCGTCTTCAGCTAGTCCAGAACGCTGCTGCTCGACTTTTGACTGGTTCTCGGAAATTTGATCATATAATTCCTGTTCTTCAGTCTCTCCTTTGGCTGCCTGCTCAGTTTCGCATTGATTTTAAGCCTCTTTTATTTGTTTTTAAATGTCTCCATGGCCTGGCCTGACCTGCTGGTGCCCTGCAGGCCTTCCCGCCCTCTCAGGTCTGCAGGTCAGGTTCGTCTTAGGGGTGATCGGGCTTTTTCAGTGGCTGCTCCAAGTCTCTGGAATGCACTTCCACTGAATGTCAGACAGGCCGATTCACTTCCTGTTTTTAAATCTCTTCTTAAAACTCATTTCTTTAGTTTGGCTTTTAACACAGTGTGAAGACTTGACATTTATCATTTTCTGTTTTGATGTTATTGAGTCTCATGTTTTTGTGTTTTAACATGTGTCCACTCTTGAGGGAAATGAAACTGAGGTGGTTCATTTGTACAAATATCTTGGTATCTTGCTTGATGACGCCCTGACTTTTAAACCCCACATTGAGAATCTTGTGAAGAAACTCAAATTGAAATTGGGTTTTTTATTCCGAAATAAATTTTGTTTTTCTTTTAAGGTTAAAAAGCGCCTTGTTACTGCAACTTTTTTATCCATTTTAGAGTATGGAGACTTGCTGTATATGAATGCTTCAGCTCAATGTCTGAGTAAGACTGACTCTTTGCTGCTTTGAGGTTTGTTACTAATTGCAGGGCCTTGACCACCACTGTGAACTGTATTCCCGAGCAGGACGGCCGTCTTTATCCACTAGGAGATTGACTCACTTTTACACTTTTATCTACAAGGCCGAGCTTGGACTACTGCCCTCCTACATCTGTAACTTAATCACACAGAGAAGTGTTGATTCTTATGGTTTGCGTTTGAATGATCAGGTGTTGCTCTGTTCCGTTTGTTCGCACAGAGTTGGGAAAAAGGGCTTTTGTCTTCTCTGCCCCTCGACATGGAACAAGCTGCAAAAGGACTGGAAATTAACAGAACTTATTTCATTGAATGGCTTTAAATCCAGACTGAGAGCACTTGAGAGCCTCCATAAACTGTACCTGTTTTAACTCATCTGTCATTTTAATTGTGTTGTAATTGTCTTTTTGCTGCCTCTTGGCCAGGGCTCCCTTGAAAAAGAGGTTTTTAATCTCAATGGGATTTCCCTGGTTAAATAAAGTTATATATAAAACATGTGTACAGCACTTTGGTCGACTGTGTTGTTTTTAAAGTGCTTTATAAATAAAGTTTGATTGATAACTGTAGTACTGTAGTACTGTAGTACTGTAGTACTGTAGTACTGTAGTACTGGAGTACTGGAGTACTGTAGTACTGTAGTACTGGAGTACTGGAGTACTGTAGTACTGTAGTACTGGAGTACTGGAGTACTGTAGTACTGTAGTACTGTAGTACTGTAGTACTGTAGTACTGTAGTACTGGAGTACTGGAGTACTGTAGTACTGGAGTACTGTAGTACTGTAGTACTGTAGTACTGGAGTTGCTGGAGTGCTGGAATTGCTGTAGTGCTGTAGTGCTGGAGTACTGGAGTGCTGTAGTACTGGAGTGCTGGAGTTGCTGTAGTACTGTAGTATTGTAGTACTGGTACAGTGCTGTAATTGCTGCGGTATTGTAGTGCTGTAAGTGCTGTAGTGCTGGAGTGCTGGGTGCTGTAATTGCTGTAGTGCTGGTGAGTGCTGTAGTGCTGTAGTGCTGTAATTGCTGGGTGCTGGGTACTGTAATTGCTGTAGTGCTGGAGTGCTGGAGTGCTGTAGTACTGTAGTGTGCTGGAGTACTGTAGTGCTGTATTGCTGTAGTGCTGTAGTGCTGGAGTGCTGGAGTGCTGTAGTGCTACTGGAGTGCTGTAGTACTGTAATTGCTGTAGTGCTGGAGTGCTGGAGTGCTGTAGTGCTGTAATTGCTGTAGTGCTGTGCTGGAGTGCTGTAGTGCTGGAGTGCTGGTGCTGTAATTGCTGTAGTACTGTAGCTGTAGTACTGCAGTATTGCTGTAGCTACTGTAGTGCTGTAGTGCTGGGTGCTGTAGTACTGTAGTGCTGTAGTACTGTAGCATTGCTGTAGTGCTGTAATTGCTGTAGTGGAGTGCTGGAGTGCTGTTGCTGTACTGTAGTACTGCTGTAATTGCTGAGTGCTGGAGTAGCTGTAGTGCTGTAGTACTGTAGTAATTGCTGTAATTGCTGTAGTACTGTAGTGCTGTGTACTGGTAGTGCTGGGTGCTGTAGTACTGTAGTGCTGGAGTACTGTACTGTAGTACTGTACAATTGTAGTACTGTAGTATTGTAGTACTGTAGTATTGTAGTACTGGAGTACTGTAGTATTGTAGTACTGTAGTACTGGAGTACTGTAGTACTGCAGTATTGTAGTACTGGAGTATTGTAGTACTGTAGTATTGTAGTACTGTAGTACTGGAGTACTGCAGTATTGTAGTACTGGAGTACTGTAGTACTGCAGTATTGTAGTACTGTAGTACTGGAGTACTGGAGTATTGTAGTACTGTAATACTGGAGTACTGTAGTATTGTAGTACTGTAGTATTGTAGTACTGGAGTACTGTAGTACTGCAGTATTGTAGTACTGTAGTAGTGCTGTAATTGTTGTAGTACTGTACTGTACTGTAGTATTGTAGTACTGTAGTATTGTAGTGCTGTAGTGCTGTAGTATTGTAGTACTGGAGTGCTGTGCTGCAGTATTGTAGTACTGTAGTGCTGTAGTAGTGCTGTGCTGTAGTATTGTAGTACTGTATTGCTGGTATTGTAGTACTGTAGTGCTGTATTGCAGTGCTGCGGTAATTGTTGTAGTACTGCTGTAGTGCTGTACTGCTGCTGCAGTATTGTAGTACTGGAGTACTGCAGTATTGTAGTACTGTAGTATTGTAGTACTGTAGTACTGTAGTACTGCAGTATTGTAGTACTGTAGTACTGCAGTACTGTAGTACTGTAGTATTGTAGTACTGTAGTATGGTAGTACTGCAGTATTGTAGTACTGCAGTATTGTAGTACTGTAGTATTGTAGTACTGTAGTACTGCAGTACTGGAGCACTGCAGTATTGTAGTACTGCAGTATTGTAGTACTGTAGTATTGTAGTACTGTAGTAATGTAGTACTGTAGTACTGTAGTACTGTAGTACTGGAGTATTGGAGTACTGTAGTATTGTAGTACTGCAGTATTGTAGTACTGTAGTATTGTAGTACTGCAGTATTGTAGTACTGTAGTACCGTAGTATTGTAGTACTGTAGTATGGTAGTACTGCAGTATTGTAGTACTGCAGTATTGTAGTACTGTAGTACTGTAGTATTGTAGTACTGTAGTACTGTAGTACTGCAGTACTGGAGCACTGCAGTATTGTAATACTGCAGTATTGTAGTACTGTAGTATTGTAGTACTGTAGTATTGTAGTACTGCAGTATTGTAGTACTGGAGCACTACAGTACTGCAGTATTGTAGTACTGTAGTACTGTAGTACTGTAGTACTGTAGTACTGTAATACTGGAGTACTGTAGTATTGTAGTACTGTAGTATTGTAGTACTGGAGTACTGTAGTACTGCAGTATTGTAGTACTGGAGTACTGTAGTACTGTAGTACTGTAGTACTGTAGTATTGTAGTACTGTACTATTGTAGTACTGTAGTATTGTAGTACTGTAGTATTGTAGTACTGGAGTACTGTAGTATTGTAGTACTGTAGTACTGGAGTACTGTAGTACTGCAGTATTGTAGTACTGTAGTACTGGAGTATTGTAGTACTGTAGTATTGTAGTACTGTAGTACTGGAGTACTGCAGTATTGTAGTACTGGAGTACTGTAGTACTGCAGTATTGTAGTACTGTAGTACTGGAGTACTGTAGTACTGTAGTATTGTAGTACTGTACTATTGTAGTACTGTAGTATTGTAGTACTGTAGTATTGTAGTACTGGAGTACTGTAGTATTGTAGTACTGGAGTACTGTAGTACTGCAGTATTGTAGTACTGTAGTATTGTAGTACTGTAGTATTGTAGTATTGTAGTACTGGAGTACTGCAGTATTGTAGTACTGTAGTATTGTAGTACTGTAGTACTGGAGTACTGCAGTATTGTAGTACTGGAGTACTGCAGTATTGTAGTACTGTAGTATTGTAGTACTGTAGTACTGTAGTACTGTAGTACTGTAGTATTGTAGTACTGTAGTATGGTAGTACTGCAGTATTGTAGTACTGCAGTATTGTAGTACTGCAGTATTGTAGTACTGCAGTATTGTAGTACTGGAGCACTACAGTACTGCAGTATTGTAGTACTGTAGTACTGTAGTACTGGAGTACTACAGTACTACAATACTACAGTATTGTAGTGATTTGGGGTTTGATTGGCAGTGGCTTTTGTGCCTTTTGTCCTTTTAGATCTGCAAACACAACACGCTCGATAAACACACAAACCTTTGAGTCCTGAGTTTCCCATCAGCCGCCAGAGATTTACCGTCAACCCAAGACCAACCCACAAACAAACACACACCTCCTCCGGGGCATCTGGGCTCAATCCAGGTCTGAACCAGGGTCCAGACCGAGACTAAACCAGGTCTGAACTTCACTAAAGCAGGACCAGAAACCTCAGGAAACCATTATTGTGACAAATGAGGACCTGACCCCGAGGCCACAGTGTTCGTCTGAAGGTTCTTTTACAGCAGCGTCAGCAAGGACCAACTTGGGACTTCAACCGGATCTGAACCAGGACCGGACCGGGTTTTGGGCCCTGGGGTCTGGCAGGATGTCGGGGGTCTCTGTGAAGATGGCGGTGCTGCTCCTCGTCGGGTGGATGTGCCCGAGGACCGAGGCGCAGGACAGAACGTGAGTCCGACGAGCTCAAAGTTTCAGGAAAACACTACGAATTCTGTCGTGAAAGTTCGACAAACTTTAGACAAACATAAATTTAAACAAACTTAAATTTAGACAAACTTAAATTTAGACAAACTTTAGACAAACTTAAATTTAGACAAACTTACACTACAGTTTGTGGTCACTTAGAAATTTCCTTCTTTTTTAAAGAAAAGCACTTTTATTTTCACTGAAGATACTTTAAACTAATCAGAAACACACTCTGTACGTCTCTAATGTGGTAAATGACTGTTCGAGCTGCACATGTCTGGTTTTTGGTGCAGTATCTGCACAGGTGAACAGAGGCCCATTTCACTCCAGTGTCTAAAGGTACAATGTGTTTGCTCGTTGTGTCAGAGGCTAATGGCTGATCAGAAAACCCTTGTGCAGTCGTGTTAGCACAGAGGAAAACAGTTCAGCTGGTGAGAGAAGCTATAAAACTGACCTTTGAGCAGGTCGAGTATCTGGAGCATCACATTTCTGGGGTCGATTAAACGCTCAAAATGGCCAGAAAAAGAGAACTTTCATGTGAAACTCAACAGTCTGTTCTTGTTCTTAGTAATGAAGGCTATTCTATGCAAGAAATTGGCAAAAAACTGAAGATTTCCTACAACGGTGTGAACTACTCCCTTCAGAGAAGAGCACAAACAACTGAGTAGAACCAGAGTAGAAAGAGAAGTGGGAGCTGCTGCACAACTGAGCAAGAAGATACTTTAGAGTCTCTAGTTTAGAAACAGGTCCTCAGCTGCAGCTTCATTAAACAGAACCTGCAAAACACCAGTGTGAACATCTACAGAGAAGAGGCGACTCCGGGATGCAGCTTCAGGGCCGAGCGGCAAAGGAAAAGCCACAACTGAGACTGACAATAAAAGAAACAGATTAATGTGGACAAATATTAATCTCTGCCCCCGTCTCTGCCCCTGTCTCTACCCCTGTCTCTGCCCCTGTCTCTACCCCCGTCTCTGCCCCTGTCTCTGCCCCTGTCTCTGCCCCCGTCTCTGCCCCTGTCTCTGCCCCTGTCTCTGCCCCCGTCTCTGCCCCTGTCTCTGCCCCTGTCTCTGCCCCCGTCTCTACCCCCGTCTCTGCCCCCGTCTCTGCCCCTGTCTCTACCCCCGTCTCTGCCCCTGTCTCTGCCCCCGTCTCTGCCCCCGTCTCTGCCCCTGTCTCTGCCCCTGTCTCTGCCCCCGTCTCTGCCCCTGTCTCTGCCCCTGTCTCTGCCCCTGTCTCTGCCCCCGTCTCTGCCCCCGTCTCTGCCCCTGTCTCTGCCCCCGTCTCTGCCCCAGTCTCTGCCCCCGTCTCTGCCCCTGTCTCTGCCCCCGTCTCTGCCCCCGTCTCTGCCCCCGTCTCTGCCCCTGTCTCTGCCCCCGTCTCTGCTCCTGTCTCTGCCCCCGTCTCTGCTCCTGTCTCTTCCCCCGTCTCTGCCCCTGTCTCTGCCCCCGTCTCTGCCCCCGTCTCTGCCCCTGTCTCTGCCCCCGTCTCTGCCCCTGTCTCTGCTCCTGTCTCTAGCCCTGCCTCAGCCCCTGTCTCTGCCCCCGTCTCCGCCCCCGTCTCTGCCCCTTGCTCTTCCCCCGTCTCTGCCCCTGTCTCTGCCCCCGTCTCTGCCCCCGTCTCTGCCCCCGTCTCTGCTCCTGTCTCTACCCCCGTCTCTGCCCCCGCCTCAGCCCCCGTCTCTGCCCCCGTCTCAGCCCCCGTCTCTGCCCCTGTCTCTGCCCCCGTCTCTACCCCCGTCTCTGCCCCCGTCTCTGCCCCTGTCTCGACCCCCGTCTCTGCCCCTGCCTCAGCCCCCGTCTCTGCCCCTGTCTCTACCCCCGTCTCTGCCCCCGTCTCTGCCCCGTCTCTGCTCCTGTCTCTACCCCCGTCTCTGCCCCTGCCTCAGCCCCCGTCTCTGCCCCCGTCTCTACCCCCGTCTCTGCCCCCGTCTCTGCCCCCGTCTCTGCCCCGGTCTCAGCCCCCGTCTCTGCCCCCGTCTCTTCCCCCGTCTCTGCCCCCGTCTCTGTCCCTGTCTCTTCCCCCGTCTCTGCCCCTGCCTCAGCCCCCGTCTCTGCCCCTGTCTCTGCCCCCGTCTCTACCCCCGTCTCTGCCCCTGTCTCAGCCCCCGTCTCTGCCCCTGTCTCTGCCCCCGTCTCTACCCCCGTCTCTGCCCCTGTCTCAGCCCCCGTCTCTGCCCCCGTCTCTGCCCCGTCTCTGCTCCTGTCTCTACCCCCGTCTCTGCCCCTGTCTCTGCCCCCGTCTCTGCCCCTGTCTCTGCCCCCGTCTCTACCCCCGTCTCTGCCCCTGTCTCTGCCCCTGCCTCAGCCCCCGTCTCTGCTCCTGTCTTTACCCCCGTTTCTGCCCCCGTCTCTGCCCCGTCTCTGCTCCTGTCTCTACCCCCGTCTCTGCCCCCGTCTCTGCTCCTGTCTCAGTCCCTGTCTGTCCCTGTCTCGGCAGGTTCCTGGTGGTGCTCCTGTCTCAGTCCCTGTCTGTCCCTGTCTCGGCAGGTTCCTGGTGGTGCTCCTGTCTCAGTCCCTGTCTGTCCCTGTCTCGGCAGGTTCCTGGTGGCGGCGCCCCTGTCCTTCAGGTTGGATGCGGTGGAGCGGGTGGTACTGCAGCTGTTCGGGTTTTCGGACCCGGTGCTGGTTCATGTGAACGTGAGGAAGACGATGGGCCACAGCCCGATTCTGCACGAGCGCCTGACGCTGAGCGCCCCCCAGCAGCACATGGGGGAAGTGCAGCTACGGGTACAACAAAACACACAACGAGAAGCAGTAGTAGTACTAGTAGTAGTACTAGTAGTACTAGTAGTAGTAGTAGTACTAGTAGTTGTAGTAGTAGCAGTAGTAGTAGTATTAGTAGTAGTTGTAGTAGTAGCAGTAGCAGTAGTAGTAGTAGCAGTAGTAGTAGTATTAGTAGTAGTTGTAGTAGTAGCAGTAGCAGTAGTAGTAGTAGCAGTAGCAGTAGTAGTAGTAGCAGTAGTAGTAGCAGTAGCAGTAGTATTGGCGGTAGCGGTGGTAGTAGTAAGCAGCGGCAGTGGTATTAACGGTAGCGGTAGTGGTAACGGCAGTGGGGTAGTAGCGGCAGTAGTAGTAGCGGCGGTGGCAGTGGCAGCGGTAGCAGTGGTAGTAATGGTAGTGGCGGTAGTGGTGGCGGTGGCAGTAGTAGTGGCGGTAGCGGTGGTGATGGTAACGGCAGCGGTAGTAGTAGCAGTGGCAGTGGTAGTAACGGCAGTGAGGGTAGCGGTAACGATGGCAGTGGTAACGGCAGCAGTAGTGGTAGTAGCGGTGGCGGTGGTGGTGGTAACGGTGGCAGTGGTAGTACAGCGGTAGCGGTGGTAGCGGTGGTAGTGGCGGTAGCGGTAGTGGCGGTGGCGGTGGCGATGGTGGTAACGGTAGCGGTGGTAACGATGGTAGTGGCGGTGGTAGTGGCAACGGTAGCGGTAGTGGTAGTAGCGGTGGCGGTGGTAGTGGCGGCGGTGGCAGTGGTAGCGGCGGTAGTGGTAGTGGCGGTGGTGGTGGCGGTAGTAGTGGTGGCAGCGGTGGTAGTGGTAGCGGCAGTGGCGGTAGCAGTGGTATGGTAGTGGTATGGTGGTAGCGGTGGTAGTAGTGGCGGCGGATGGTAGCGGTAGCAGTGGCAGTGGTAGTGGTAGTGGTGGTAGTGGTGAGCGGTGGTAGCGGTGGCGGCGGTGGTAGTGGTGGCAGTGGCGGTGGTGGTAGCGGTGGCGGTGGTAGTGGTGGCAGCGGTGGTAGTGGTGGTGGCGGTGGTGGTGGCAGCGGTAGTGGTAGCGGCGGTGGTGGTAGTGGCGGCGGTGGTAGTGGTAGCGGTGGCGGTGGTGGTAGCGGCAGCGGTGGTAGTGGTAGCGGTGGTGGTGGATGGTAGTGGCGGTGGCGGTGGTGGTACCAGCGGTAGCAGTGGTAGCGGTAGTGGTAGCGGTGGCAGTGGCAGTGGTAGCGGTGGTGGTAGCGGTAGCGGTGGCGGTAGCGGTGGTGGTAGCGGTGGCGGTGGTAGCGGTGGTAGTGGCGGTGGTGGTAGCGGCGGTGGCGGTGGTAGTGGTAGCGGTAGCGGTGGTAGTGGCGGCGGTAGCAGTGGTAGCGGCGGTGGTAGTAGTAGCGGTGGTAGTGGTAGCGGCGGTGGTAGCGGCGGTGGTAGTGGTAGCGGTGGTAGTAGCGGTGGCGGTTGCGGTAGTGGTGGTAATAGTGGCAGCGGTGGTAGCGGTAGCGATGGTGGTAGCGGTAGCGGTAGTGGTAGTAGCGGTGGTGGCGGTAGCGGTGGTGGTAGCGGTGGTGGTGAGTGGCGGTGGTAGTGGTGGTAGTGGCGGTGGTAGTAGTAGTGGTAGTGGTAGCGGTGGCAGTGGTATGGTGGCAGCGGTGGTAGCAGTGGCGGTGGTGGTAGCGGTAGCAGTGGTAGTGGTGGCAGTGGTAGCGGTAGCAGTGGCAGTGGCGGTGGCAGTGGCGGTGGTGGTGGTAGCGGTGGTAGCGGTGGCGGTGGTGGTAGCGGTGGTGGTAGCGGTGGTGGCGGTGGCGGTGGCGGTGGCAGTGGCGGTGGTAGTGGCGGTAGCGGTAGCGGTGGTAGTAGCAGTGGTGGTGGCGGTGGTAGCAGTGGCAGCGGTAGCAGTGGCGGTGGTAGTATGGCGGTGGTAGCGGTAGCGGTGGTAGTGGCAGTGGTAGCGGTGGCGGTGGTAGCGGTGGTGGTAGCGGTAGCGGTAGCGGTGGCGGTGGTAGCGGTGGCAGCGGCGGTGGCGGTGGCGGTGGTAGTGGTAGCGGTGGTAGCGGTGGCGGTGGTGGTAGCGGTGGTGGCGGTGGCGGTGGTGGTAGCGGTGGTGGTGGCGGTGGTAGCGGTGTAGTAGTGGTAGCGGTAGTGGCGGTGGCGTGGTAGCGGTAGCGGTGGCGGTGGTGGTAGCGTAGTAGCGGTAGCGGTAGCGGTGGTAGTGGCGGTGGTAGCGGTGGTAGCAGTGGCGGTGGTAGCGGTGGCGGTGGTGGTAGCGGTGGTAGCGGTGGCGGTGGTAGTGGCGGTGGTGGTGGTAGTGGCGGTGGCGGTGGCAGTGGTGGTAGTGGTGGTAGTAGCGGTGGCGGTAGTAGCAGTGGTGGCGGTAGTGGTGGTGGTAGTGGCGGTGGTAGCGGTGGCAGTAGCGGTGGCAGTGGTAGTAGTGGTAGCGGTAGCGGTGGCAGTGGCAGTAGTGGTGGCAGTGGCAGTAGTAGCGGTGGTGGCAGTGGTGGCGGTGGCAGTGGTGGTAGCGGTGGTGGCGGTGGCGGTGGTAGTGGCGGTGGTAGTGGTAGCGGTGGTGGCGGTAGCGGTGGTAGTAGCGGTGGTGGTAGCGGTGGTGGCAGTGGCGGTAGCGGTAGCAGTAGCAGTAGTAGTAGCAGTAGTAGTAGTAGTAGTAGTAGCAGTAGCAGTAGTAGCAGTAGTAGTAGCAGTAGTAGCAGTAGCAGTAGTAGCAGTAGCAGTAGTAGTAGTAGCAGTAGTAGCAGTAGCAGTAGTAGTAGCAGTAGTAGTAGCAGTAGTAGCAGTAGCAGTAGCAGTAGCAGTAGTAGTAATCGTAAAGTCGTCTTTGAAAACATATCACAAAAACATTTTCTGTTTGTAGAAAGTAGAAATGAACCCAATTCTGATTAGTGCCAAATGAAAGAACAGGTACAAATACGACAGTACAGTTATTTATCAGTTATACTCTGAATGTTGTAGTAGTAACAGTAGTAACAGCAGTAGTATTTGCAGTATTTGCAGTATTCGCAGTATTCGCACTTTGTCGTCGGCAGCTGTTCCCGGGGCAGGTGGACGACTCCATGCACCATGTGATCCTCCACATCCAATCAGACGGCATCAACCAGCACCTGTCTGTGCCCCTGAGCCGCACCAACGGCTTCCTGCTGGTCCAGGCCGACAAGCCCCTGTACACACCCCGGGACAGAGGTGAGACTGTACACACCCCGGGAGAGAGGTGAGCACTGTACACACCCCGGGAGAGAGGTGAGGACTGTACACACCCCGGGAGAGAGGTGAGCACTGTACACACCCCGGGACAGAGGTGAGACTGTACACACTCCGGGACAGAGGTGAGACTGTACACACCCCGGGACAGAGGTGAGCACTGTACACACTCCGGGACAGAGGTGAGACTGTACACACCCTAGGAGTCAGGTGAATACTGTACACACCCCAGCAGACAGGTGAATACTGTACACACCCCAGTAGACACGTGCGTACTGTACACACCCCAGCAGACAGATGCGTACTGTACACACCCCAACAGACGGGTGAATGCTGTACACACCCCAGCAGACAGGTGAACACTGTACACACCCCAGCAGACAGGTGAATACTGTACACACCCCAGCAGACAGGTGCGTACTGTTCACACCCTAGGAGACAGGTGAATACTGTACACACCCCAGCAGACAGGTGCGTACTGTTCACACCCCAGGAGACAGGTGAATACTGTACACACCCCAGCAGACAGGTGCATACTGTACACACCCCAGCAGACAGGTGCGTACTGTACACACCCCAGCAGACAGGTGCATACTGTACACACCCCAGCAGACAGGTGAATACTGTACACACCCCAGCAGACAGGTGCGTACTGTACACACCCCAGCAGACAGGTGAATACTGTACACATCCCAGCAGACAGGTGCGTACTGTTCACACCCCAGGAGACCCTGTCCTACATATCAGTGGTTGTTTCCTGTGTTTCTGAGCTCAGATCTAAAGTGTCGGTTGTGACTCTGTGTCTGCAGTGAAGGTTCGGGCCTTTTCCCTGAACCAGGAGCTGAGACCGGCCGACCGCAACGTCTTCCTCACGTTCAGGGTGAGTTCCTCTGTTCTCCTGCAGGGGGCGCACGGAGTCCACATGCATAACACTCCCCACAGACCTCCAGTTTGTACAGAGGCAAATACGGGGCAAGAAAATCGTTTTTTAACAACCTCCCATCTGTTGATTCTTGTATCATTTATTTTTTTGGCATGTTGTGGTCAAGAAAATTAACCCTCGAAGACCTACGACATCGTACACGACTCTGAGGAATATGTTTCTATAACCGCAGAACTTTCTAAGTGTAAAAGACAGAAACGTCCTTTTCCCCTCTGAAAGTGCAGACATAGAGGTTTCCGTACATTTCTGCGGCTTTATCCTACGTCACACTCACGCTGTGTGATGACGTGAGCAAAACGAGTGTCCAACAGGAACTTTGTTTTCCCCAAACTCATGCGCTCCGTCCATTTTGATGGAGCCAAACTTTGCCAAAGAGTGAAGTGAGTCAAGATGGTCGACTCCTCTGACTGTGTGTGTTTATAACGAGGGAAAAAGTCGCTCTAAGTGGAGTTAATTCTCACACACATGGAAAATGACACATCTTGGTGTGTGTAATTGTGCATCTCTTTCTATTTTTATTTAAAGGTTTATTTCAGTCCAAATGAACAAATCCAAATGTAATTTCCACCCTGGAAATGCAGAAGTGCTGTGGCTCTGGCCCTGGACCTGACAGGAGCTGTTTCCAGGACTGGACCAGGAAAGTCATGGAGCCACTGCACTTTTTTTGTTTTTAGGGCAATAAGGAGATTTTTAATTTACTTACAGACTTGAGATTTTGCATTTTTGTAGCTAAGGCCCTAAATTAAGCATTTTTTATGTCCAAAAAGTTGGTTCTACATGTTTGCTGTGGGTATTGTATAAAAGAGTGTGAATTTTATTTTATTTTTATTTTTTTCATCTCTATTTCTGGTCCTGTAGCTTTTCTCACAGCCTCATGACACAACTACAGCAGCAGATTGTGAAATAACAGGTTGGACTGAACAAAAGGAGGTAGAACACTTCATTAGGGGTAAAAGGGGCAGTTTTAAAAGCAAAATTAAGAAAAAAATCCAGGCGAGGAGAAATGTACTAAAACTGCCCTTAGGTCTTCGGGAGTTAAGAAATAACACTGATCTTGAAGAAGTCTGGGCCAAACTAGGGACCATTTCAAACTGGAAACAGCCGATTTTACACACACTGCCCCCTGCTGGAGAAAAAGAGTAGTAATCGCCAGTGTTGTGAAGAAAACGCTTTATGTTCATCGGAAAGTAGGAACGTAACTATATGTTGACTTCTGCCAAATGAAGAACAGCTGCTAGAATACAGTTATTTATCATTTGTATTGTGAATATGTATTTTCTGTACGTGTTGAGCCACTTCCCAACAGTAGTAGGAGTAGTTTGAGTTGTACTAACAGTATAATTCCTTGTCCAGGACCCGGACTTCGAGAAGGTGGATATCGTGGAGGTGAAGGACTTCAGTAACGGGATGCCGTCGTTGCAGAACCCCTTCAAGATCCCCATCAACGCCAAGTACTACAAATAATACTGTAACTGTGTGTACTGTGTGTGTGGCAAATATCTGCACGTTCTCCCCGTGTTCAGGTTGGGCATCTGGACCATCGAGGCCTCGTACATGGACCACTTCGACACAAAAGCCAGCACCACGTTCGAAGTCCGAGAATACGGTCAGAGCCAACACGCATTTACCGTACGATCAGTGAAAGGGAAAGTGGGCGGAGCTGAGAGGGGCTAAAGCAGGGGCGTCAAACTCATTTTGGTCCGGGGGCCGTGTACAACCTACTTTGATCCCAAAGGGGCCGGATCATAAAACTCATGGCAAATATGCCCAAAAAATAGCAATAAGGCCAGATATTTGTGCAGAGAAAGACAAATCTATTACAGAAATCTTTATCTGATGAACTCTTTCTTTTACAAAGTTTTGTAATATTATTCTAGTGATCAGACGGCGGTTTCTTCAGTTCCAGCAATAATTTGTTTATCTTCTGTCTTCTCAATTCTCTGTTCAAGCTGTTGTACTTTTCACCAGGCTGTGTCTTGTGGTGAGTTAATTCCATAATTAATGTTTAAGATTATATTCCTTAAGCACTGCCACTTGTAGCAAACGCACCGAGCACAGGTTTCCCAACAGGAAACAGGAATTAGTCCTTTTTTTGTTGGAAAATCCTGCACTCAGCTCCACTTTTCTCATTTTTGACATTTTGCTGATGAGGGCGTCACGGTCACAGTCAAAACGATCGTCCTTTAAGAGAGTTTGGAAAGAGGGAAGTCTTCATTTATGTTGCTCAGGTGCTGGAGATGCTGCTATGCTAAGCACGCAGGAAATTACCAAAAAAATCTGAAAAATGTAAATATCAGAATAATAGAAAGAACAGATACTCAGCCAAGGGCCAGATTAAAGGTCTTGGAGGGCCGGATCCGGCCCCTGGGCCACATGTTTGACACCTCTGGGCTAAAGAGTCCACACAAAACACCTTTTTCACAACGGCCGGAAGTGTCCCGCTGTAGGTTTGTGGAACTTTTCCGTGGTAAATGTGTGTGTAAATGTGGCGTATCCTCCAGCAGCTTCATAAATCTGCCCCATCACCAAATCTACAACCAACAAGGTCCAAAAAGGAGAAACATTCTTCATGAAGAATTTATCCACAACGGTCAAGGGAAGAAAGACGAAAACTTAAAGGGGAACTTTAGGGAGGGAGATCGCTGTCAGAAGTATTCGTGTGCTTCGTAGGATAGAAATCTGTGCGTATTTGGCTGTAGCTGAGCGTAAAATAAACATTCGTAAACTCTCGAATGAGTCCAGTCGCACACACACTGTGTTGTGTGTGTATATTTTTTCCATCAGAACACGAATTGAAAAGTTACGGCGTCAAGATTTACAATTACGAAATGGAAAGTTACGATTACGTTTCTTCAACACGAATACGAATTTACAGATGT
>CM068358.1:39454915-39517415 GCA_034769755.1 Odontamblyopus lacepedii
CGCCCTACAACATACATGTACTCCCCACCGGGTACTCCGCCCTACAACATACAGGTACTCCCCATGGGGTACTCCACCCTACAACATACAGGTACTCCCCACCGGGTACTCCGCCCTACAACATACAGGTACTCGCCACCGGGTACTCCGCCCTACAACATACAGGTACTCCCCACTGGGTACTCCGCCCTACAACATACAGGTACTCCCCACGGGGTACTCCGCCCTACAACATACAGGTACTCCCCACGGGGTACTCCGCCCTACAACATACAGGTACTCCCCACCGGGTACTCCGCCCTACAACATACAGGTACTCCCCACCGGGTACTCCGCCCTACAACATACAGGTACTCCCCAACAGGTACTCCCCACCGGGGTACTCCGCCCTACAACATACAGGTACTCCCCACTGGGTACTCCGCCCTACAACATACAGGTACTCCCCACCGGGTACTCCACCCTACAACATACAGGTACTCCCCAACAGGTACTCCCAACGGGTACTCTGCCCTACAACATACAGGTACTCCCCAACAGGTACTCCCCAACGGGTACTCCGCCCTACAACCTACAGGTACTCTCCACTGGGTACTCCCCAATGGGTACTACAACATACAGGTACTCTCTAACAGGTACTACAACATACAGGTACTCTCTAACGGGTACTACAACATACAGGTACTCTCTAACGGGTACTACAACATATGGGTACTCTCTAACGGGTACTACAACATACAGGTACTTTCTAACGGGTACTACAACATACGGGTACTCTCTAACGGGTACTCCAACATACAGGTACTTTCTAACGGGTACTACAACATACAGGTACTCTCTAACAGGTACTACAACATACAGGTACTCTCTAACGGGTACTCTGCCCTACAACATTCAGGTACTCTCTAACAGGTACTACAACATGCAGATACTCTCTAACGGGTACTACAACATACAGGTACTCTCTAACAGGTACTACAACATACAGGTACTCTCTAACAGGTACTCTGCCCTAAAACATACAGGTACTCTCTAACAGGTACTACAACATGCAGGTACTCTCTAACAGGTACTACAACATACAGGTACTCTCTAACGGGTACTACAACATACAGGTACTCTCTAACAGGTACTACAACATACAGGTACTCTAACGGGTACTGTGCCCTACAACATACAGGTACTCTATTACAGGTACTACAACATACAGGTACTCTCTAACGGGTACTACAACATACAGGTACTCTCTAACAGGTACTACAACATACAGGTACTCTAACGGTACTGTGCCCTACAACATACAGGTACTCTATTACAGGTACTACAACATACAGGTACTCTCTAACAGTTACTACAACATGCAGGTACTCTCTAACAGGTACTACAACATACAGGTACTCTAACGGTACTGTGCCCTACAACATACAGGTACTCTATTACAGGTACTACAACATACAAGTACTCTCTAACAGGTACTACAACATGCAGGTACTCTCTAACAGGTACTACAACATGCAGGTACTCTCTAACAGGTACTACAACATGCAGGTACACTCTAACAGGTACTACAACATGCAGGTACTCTCTAACAGGTACTACAACATGCAGGTACTCTCTAACAGGTACTACAACATGCAGGTACTCTCTAACAGGTACTACAACATGCAGGTACACTCTAACAGGTACTACAACATGCAGGTACTCTCTAACAGGTACTACAACATACAGGTACTCTAACGGGTACTGTGCCCTACAACATACAGGTACTCTATTACAGGTACTACAACATACAGGTACTCTCTAACGGGTACTACAACATACAGGTACTCTCTAACAGGTACTACAACATACAGGTACTCTAACGGGTACTGTGCCCTACAACATACAGGTACTCTATTACAGGTACTACAACATACAGGTACTCTCTAACAGGTACTACAACATGCAGGTACTCTCTAACAGGTACTACAACATACAGGTACTCTCTAACAGGTACTACAACATGCAGGTACACTCTAACAGGTACTACAACATGCAGGTACTCTCTAACAGGTACTACAACATGCAGGTACTCTCTAACAGGTACTACAACATGCAGGTACTCTCTAACAGGTACTACAACATGCAGGTACTCTCTAACAGGTACTACAACATGCAGGTACACTCTAACAGGTACTACAACATGCAGGTACTCTCTAACAGGTCCAGGTACCAAATCCAGGGAATCAGATTCAGCTCTTTTCAGACATGAGCGAAACTGACTCCATCTCTGTGCCTGTGTGCGGCAGGTGCTGGTGAAGGACCACCTGGGGGCGCCGGTGAAGGGAGTGCCGGTGCGTTTGGCGAAGAAAAAGATGCTTAAGTCGGGCAGAGGCCCGGAGGACCTGGACTGCCCCGATCGGGCCGTGAGCCGCTCCGAGGGCATCGCCTACTTTGTCTGCAACATCCAGTACGACACGGTCTCCGTGGACATAGAGGTACGGGGCCGTGTGCAGAGGGACGGGGCCGTGTGCAGAGGGACGGGGCCGTGTGCAGAGGGACGGGGCCGTTTGCAGAGGGACGGGGCCGTGTGCGGAGGGACGGGGCCGTGTGCAGAGGGACGGGGCCGTGTGCATAGGGACGGGGCCGTGTGCAGAGGTAAAGACCCGTGTGCATAGGGACGGGGCCGTGTGCAGAGGTAAAGACCCGTGTGCAGAGGGACGGGGCCGTGTGCAGAGGTAAAGACCCGTGTGCAGAGGGACGGGGCCGTGTGCAGAGGTAAAGACCCGTGTGCAGAGGGACGGGGCCGTGTGCAGAGGTAAAGACCCGTGTGCATAGGGACGGGGCCGTGTGCAGAGGTAAAGACCCGTGTGCAGAGGTACGGGGCCGTGTGCAGAGGTACGTCAAGGTGAGAAAGACAAAAGCTTAAAGGAGAACAACAACAACATTAGTGAACTTAAACAACATAAGTAATAAATAATAATTCATTAATAAGTAACTTGTTCACTCAGACTGATTCTAGAATTACAATAAAAATGGATTTCATGACGTCGATTTTAGCGCAGACTGAGAGATTTGCACAATTGGAATGTTACAGATGTTCACAGATCACACGTCTCACATTTAAACTGCACAAACCTCTCAGTCTGCGCCAAAATCGACGCCATGAAATCCATTTTTATTTTGAACAAGTTCCTTCTGTTTCCTCCAGGACCAGAACGTTAGTGTTGCTCAGTCATTTCACTGATGCTCGTCGTTGTTTCCTGTAAGTTTTCATCTTTCTTCCCTCGATCGTTGTGGGGTTCACCCGCTATTCCGACATCCCTCCGCTATTCCGACATCCCTCCGCTATTCCGACATCCCTCCGCTATTCCGACATCCCTCCGCTATTCCGACATCCCTCCGCTATTCCGACATCCCTCCATGGCCAGTTTAGTCCTGGTTTAGACGTGGTTTAGTTCAGCTTTAGACCTGGTTCAGACCTGCTTCTAGTCTTGATTTAGTCCTGTTTTAGACCTGATTTTAGTCCTGGATTGGACCTGGTTTTAGTCCTGATTTAGTCCTCTTCTAGACCTTGTTTTAGTTCTCGTTTAGACCTGGTTTAGACTTGGTTTTAGTCCCGATTTAGTAATGATATAGACCTGGTAAAAACCTGGTTTTAGTCCTGATATAGTCCCGATTTAGACCTGCTTTTAGTCCTGCTTTTAGTCCTGATTTAGACCTGGTTTTAGTCTTGGTATAGATCTGGTTTAGTCCTGGTATAGATCTGGTTTAGTCCTGGTTTAGACCTGGTTTAGTCCTGGTTAAGACCTGGTTTTAGTCCTGGTAGACCTGCCTTTAAACCAAGACTAAACCAGGTCTATACCAGGACTAAACCAGGTGTAAACCGGATCTAAACCAGGACTAAACCAGGTCTATACCAGGACTAAACCAAGACTAAACCAGGTCTATAACAGGTCTAAAACAGGACTAAACCAGGTCTATACCAGGTCTAAACCAGGACTAAACCAGGTGTAAACTGGATCTAAACCAAGACTAAACCAGGTCTATACCAGGACTAAACCAAGACTAAACCAGGTCTATACCAGGTCTAAAACAGGACTACAACAGGATTTAATGTGGGAATGACGGCCTGTAACCACAGTTGTGGATGAATTCTTCATGCAGAATGTTTCTCCTTTGTGGACGTTGTTGGGTGGAGGTTTGGGTGAAGGTTTATTGCCACATTTCAGTGAAAGTCGGAACGTTTGTGCAGCTTATTGGTGAGTTTTAGTGCTAAAGCGAAATAAGTCGACGATGTGCGATGTTTGGTGTAAATAAAACTGTGAAAAGAGCGTGTGAGTTTTTGCATTCTCGTGTCGGTCCTGATCTGAGGAGCTTCTGACGCTGCATTTTTTTGCTTTATGGTCGTTCGCAAACACCGATCTCTGTATTCTGGCAAAACAAATGACAAGTTATGCTCATTTTTACTGTTGACAGGGATCAGATTAGTCAAAAAAAATTGGTTTAGACCTGATGTAGTCCTGGTTTAGTCTTAGTTTAGGCCTGGTTTAGCTCAAATTGGTCCAAAATGGGGACACACGGGATATTTCTTGTATAAAACCGGGATAAATCAGTGGTTTGGGGGCCTCTGGTCACTCTAACACCGTGTCATAACCAGAGTGCCGTGCTGTAACGTGTTGTTCGCAGTTCGTCACGGATGAGCGTGCGCTCCCGGCACAGAGCCAGGCGTCGCTCTCCCTGAAGGCCCAGACCTACCAGTCTCCGAACGCCCGGTACCTGTACATCGAGCCCTCGCCCATCGAGACCCCGGTGGGCGGGTTCACGCAGGTCATAGTCTACACCGTGGGCCTGCCCTACCTGTCCGTCAAGACCCTCAACTACCTGGTGAGCGCCCACGTTTGGACACACATTTTATTTACGTGACTTTACAGACGAGTTATTTTGTAGATTCTCGGAGGAGGCATGAAACATATGAACACGTACAGAATGTAGTAAACAAACGGTTTGTTATTTCATTATTCCGTTTTAGTGTCAAACAAAAACAGATTTCGAGTTTATTTCACATAACACCAATCAAAAAACAGTCTCGGTGCCTATTTTAACATTAAACTCGGGCCCGTTTGAAGCTAAAGTCAGTTTCTAGAAGTGGTTGAATTCTCTCAGGAGCCAAAAAACGGCACAGATCAGTGTTTCCTCTGCGGAGATCTCACTGTGGCAGTGAGTCTGTCAAGGCAACAAACTAGTGTAGTGATGGGGGCAAGTTCTGAACTAGTGCAGTGATGGGGGCAAGTTCTGAACTAGTGTAGTGATGGGGGCAAGTTCTGAACTAGTGTAGTGATGGGGGCAAGTTCTGAACTAGTGCAGTGATGGGGCAAGTTCTGAACTAGTGTAGTGATGGGGGCAAGTTCTGAACTAGTGTAGAGATGGGGGCAAGTTCTGAACTAGTGTAGTGATGGGGCAAGTTCTGAACTAGTGTAGTGATGGGGCAAGTTCTGAACTAGTGTAGTGATGGGGGCAAGTTCTGAACTAGTGTAGAGATGGGGGCAAGTTCTGAACTAGTGTAGTGATGGGGGCAAGTTCTGAACTAATGTAGTGATGGGGCAAGTTCTGAACTAGTGCAGTGATGGGGCAAGTTCTGAACTAGTGTAGTGATGGGGGCAAGTTCTGAACTAGTGTAGTGATGGGGGCAAGTTCTGAACTAGTGTAGTGATGGGGGCAAGTTCTGAACTAGTGTAGTGATGGGGCAAGTTCTGAACTAGTGTAGTGATGGGGGCAAGTTCTGAACTAGTGTAGTGATGGGGGCAAGTTCTGAACTAGTGTAGTGATGGGGGCAAGTTCTGAACTAGTGTAGTGATGGGGGCAAGTTCTGAACTAGTGTAGTGATGGGGCAAGTTCTGAACTAGTGTAGTGATGGGGGCAAGTTCTGAACTAGTGTAGTGATGGGGGCAAGTTCTGAACTAGTGTAGTGATGGGGCAAGTTCTGAACTAGTGTAGTGATGGGGGCAAGTTCTGAACTAGTGTAGTGATGGGGGCAAGTTCTGAACTAGTGTAGTGATGGGGGCAAGTTCTGAACTAGTGTAGTGATGGGGGCAAGTTCTGAACTAGTGTAGTGATGGGGCAAGTTCTGAACTAGTGCAGTGATGGGGGCAAGTTCTGAACTAGTGTAGTGATGGGGGCAAGTTCTGAACTAGTGTAGTGATGGGGGCAAGTTCTGAACTAGTGTAGTGATGGGGCAAGTTCTGAACTAGTGTAGTGATGGGGGCAAGTTCTGAACTAGTGTAGTGATGGGGGCAAGTTCTGAACTAGTGTAGTGATGGGGGCAAGTTCTGAACTAGTGTAGTGATGGGGGCAAGTTCTGAACTAGTGTAGTGATGGGGGCAAGTTCTGAACTAGTGTAGTGATGGGGGCAAGTTCTGAACTAGTGTAGTGATGGGGCAAGTTCTGAACTAGTGTAGTGATGGGGGCAAGTTCTGAACTAGTGTAGTGATGGGGGCAAGTTCTGAACTAGTGTAGTGATGGGGGCAAGTTCTGAACTAGTGTAGTGATGGGGGCAAGTTCTGAACTTCCACGTAAAACACCAATTTGCTTCACACTGAAGAAGCTTAACTCCACTTTAACCCATCTGACAACAGCCACGAGTCTAACAAACCAAACGCTCTGCCTGGTTCACTCATTAGTGTCTGGAAACGTTAGAAAACAACTTTATAAGCACCTCACACTTCCCTCTGCTGATTTCCCACTGCACAGGCCAAAGCCCAAAAGACTCGATCGCCGATGTTATTTCGAATCCCATTTATTTACCAGTGAATTATATTCTTTAAAAACATTAAAAAATACATTCCTGAACCATTTTCTTTCAACAACTTTCAGTTTCTCTTCTTCTCCATCAGTAGTCGATTCTCACTAGTCAACAATAATAAGTAAAAGTCGCAGGAACCACCCAAACCATGAAAAAATTATGGTTATAGTCCGAAAAACACGGCAACTGTCGAAATCTGTGACGAGAAACAGGAAGCAAAGATAAACTCTCCTTTGTTCAGTCGACTCTGAATAACATATCAGCGTAAAAATAGGCACCGAGACTGTTTTTTGATTGGTGTTATAGAGCTTGAAATCAGGTTTTTTTTGGCTCAAACAGAATGATGAAATAACAAACTGTTTTCCCCATCTTATTGTTTTCGTTCTTAATTGAAACGGTGCGCGGGCCGATTTGCACGCCCTCGTATTCCACTAACGAACCCCGACGTGGCGCTCTGTCACGTGAAAACCCTTTCAGGAAGACTTCATCGAGACGCTCCCTGAGAGGCCGAGGGTTTTGTAGCGAAGGGCGGACGCTCTTTACGCAGAAAACGCACAGAGAAACAAAGTATTTATGCAACGACAGATTTAACTTGTGAATCGTCGCTGCTTTTTTTTTACAGATAAACACCAAAAAATACCAAATCTTCAACTCATTCACTCACACTTTTTATTGACTAATTAATCGACTTTACCAGGAATTTTGTCTTGTTCCCCCGAGTTCTAATGGTGTGTACTAACGTCATTTCCCATGTGCTCTCTACTCCCCCTGCTGGCCGTGTGCAGATCATGTCGAGGGGTAAAATCGTGAAGTACGGCTGGATGCCCTTCGGCGATCAGATAGCGAACAGGCACACGCTGAATTTCCAGGTGACGGCGGAGATGGTGCCCTCTATCAGGCTCCTGGTGTACTACATGCCGTACGGGGAGCGCACCACGGAGCTGGTGGCCGACGCCGTGTGGCTCAGCATAAAGGGCGAGTGCGTCAACGGACTGAAGGTACCGGAGCGGATCTCAGCTGAACTGGGACTGAACTGGGGCTGGAGCAGGAGTAGGCGTGACCCAAACCGCAATAAAACAGCAATAATCAAGCAATCAATCAACCAAACTTTATTTATAGAGCGCTTTTCATACAAAAATGCAACACAAAGCGCTTTACGGTGATTAAAAAAGAGCAATCCCACATTTCCCACATTTCCTCCACCCCCACTAAACAGACGAGATTATCATCCCACATAAAGATGAACTAAACAAGTGAGTCTGTAGCCCTGTTCGCACGGGATAAATACAATCTGGGGACGTCTGGTGATTTGCAAATTCCCGCCCCACCTCTGTGTTACTCGCATTCGCACGGGATCAGCGAAGTCCATAAATGACTCTATTTGACTGAAATTACGACCGGATATGTCGTAACATCACATCCGTTTCTATGTCTTTCTCGCTGCTAAGTAAGTACATTTATAAAGTCTGCTAAAAAATTAACGCTCTCCTCTTGGATCTCGTAGAGGCTGTGAGGCTGTGTTATAATTTGTCCCTAAAAAGCTCAAAACTGCTCATCAAAATGTCTACCGCAGCCTCCATTACTCAAGCCAGAAAGAAAGATATAAAAGGCACAAAGCGATACAAAATGTGCCCAATATATAGAGAAAAGGCCGCGGAAATAAAAGGAATAGACAGAAAAGACACAATTACAACAACAAACACTGAGCTGCAGATTCGTACGGGACGAGTTTTATCAGGACGTCTGTGTTTGGTGAAATATCGTAGGTAATTTGCGGCGGAATTTTTACTTTACAAATTACAGACGTGGAGCATTCGCACGGGATTAAGACTCAGACGTCCTCCTCAATTATTACAAATCACCAAAGGTCCACAGGTAAAACTAATGTGAATAGGGCTTAACTGTGACATAACTATCTTTATTTACGACTAACTGAAACTATGAGATTACTACCGTGACAGACTGTCTTTCATTACTCTTTCTGTCTCTATACTTTCTTTCATTACTCTTTCTGTCTCTATACTGTCTTTCATTACTCTTTCTGTCTCTATACTTTCTTTCATTACTCTTTCTGTCTCTATACTGTCTTTCATTACTCTTTCCATCTCTATACTTTCTTTCATAACTCTCTATACTAACTATAATAAGTATAACTAACTGCTACAGAGAAAGAAGGGAAATAGAGGAAGAACAACAAAAAGAACACGTGTATACACATTATGACACGACATTACACCGGGAGGTGGAGGCAGTGTCCAGATCCTGCAGCCAGGGGGCGCTGCTACAGCAGAACTAAACCAGGACTAAACCAGGACTAAACCAGGACTAAACCAGGACTAAACCAGGACTAAATTAGGTCTAAATCAGGACTAAACCAGATCTAAATCAGGACTAAACCAGAATTAAACCAGGACTAAACCAGGACTAAACCAGAATTAAACCAGGACTAAACCAGGACTAACCCAGGACTAAACCAGGACTAAACCATGCCACCCTCAAGGCGCCTCCTCATGAGTAAAGTAAAGTAGTAGTGAATTGTGTATTTAGAATCTCCTCAGCTGGACTCAACCAAGACTATAAAACCTGTTGATATTCTAAAGAGGACGAGTGGGGGGGAAGCGTCTGGGGAGGGCGAGGACGCGGCGGTGACGTGTGCGGTGTTTGCAGACGGAGCTGAAGACCCGCGGGACGCACTACAGGCCCCAGCAGACGCTTCAGATGGAGGTGACGAGCAGTGAGGACGGGTACATCGCCATGGTGGCAGTGGACGGCGGGGTCTACAGCCTCCGGCCGGACTTCAAGGACCCCGTGAAGAAGGTAAGACCCCGAGACGATCGCAGACGCGTCGCCCGGACGAGCGTCTGCGCCATAGGCCGTATATATGAGTGGACTAAGCTAACCCGTAGGCAGGAACAAACAGGAAGTGCTCCAGGAGGCTCTTCCGGCTCCTTCTCTCCCTTTTTCCCATTGACTTACATTGTGATCTTATCACTCGTCTCTCCGTAACTGCTGCTCTGAGCCTCGTCATTTTGCTCTTAAACTGTTCGTCTGAACCCGTGACACAGGATCCTGAACTTTTAATTTCTCTATCTTGTTCCTAAATCAAGATATGAACATAAATAACGGACCAATCAGGCGCGTTCATTCCCCGAGGTCCCGCCCCCTAGCGTTAGCAACAGGTTTGATTGACAGCGTTTCGTTGCTAAGTAAGTTCCCTTCCCGCTTTCCCCCGAGTGACGATTTCTGAAATAAAATGACAAAATATCTGTTACAACACACTGCAAAAAAGGCCTATCAAAAATAAATAAAAAATACCAATTTTGAGGTAAAAATGCTCTATTTTAAGTGAAATTTTCTGCCAGTGCAGTAAGAAATTTTCACTTTCCAAGTTTTCTTAAAACAAGACGAAATACAAATCTTGTTCTAAGCAGAAAACACGAGTTTCAAGTATTTATGGAAAGATTTTTCACCTTATTGGTTTGAGAAGGAAGTTAAAGAGGCTTAACCTGGACTGAGTTCATATAAAAAGTGCTTAGAATAAGTTGTAATATCGAGATAAGATAAATCAGGATGAAATATCTGGAAACAAGTAAAAAAATCTCATCTTATTAAGTAAAAAAATCTTTAAATTGGTCTTTTAAGATGAATCTGCTTAATTCAAGTCAGTTTAACTATGATAGAAAATCCTTTTTTGTAGTGTAGTTAACGTTACTAGAATCTGAACGAGCAGAATTTAACGAGCAGAAAGTAAAGTGAATCTGGTTAAATTGTGACTCTATTGTTGTTCGTACAGAACAGAACAAACAACATAAATCAGTGACTTAAACTATTTAAAGTTTGATGATAAAAGCTCAAAGTTTCCTCATTATTCTGAAGAATCAGTGAAATATATGATGCATCAGCTCTGCCATGAGGAGGGCGGGACATTTAACCTCCTCACTCCTGATTGGCTCTTGTGTTGCTATGATACTTGCGGGAGGATTTCCGTATATGGACCTAGCTCCAGATTGGCTCCTGTCACTTCGCTTCGTCCACTCGTATATTCGCTCTGTGGTCTGTGCGCGTGAAAACCCCCCTGTGCCTGTTCTCTGTCAGGTTCTCCGGCACTTCGAGCATGCGGATCAGGGCTGTGGAGGCGGCGGCGGGAAAAACGCCGCAGACGTTTTCAGACTGGCCGGACTGAGCTTCATGACCAACGCCAACTCAGGACAAACGTCGTCTGGTGAATCTTAAAAGACAGATTCAGATTTTTCTCTTCGTTCAGTTCGGGAATCATTAACGACACCCAAGTCTCACGATACGATACGGTCACGATACGATATTTATGACGATATTCTACAGAATAACAAGACTGACTCTAAAATGCTTTGACCAGGACTGAACCAGGACTGAACCAGGACTGAACCAGGACTAAACCAGGACTAAACCAGGACTAAACCAGGACTGAACCAGAACTGAACCAGGACTGAACCAGGACTAAACCAGAGCTAAACCAGGACTAAACCAGGGCTGAACCAGGACTAAACCAGGACTAAACCAGGACTAAACCAGGACTGAACCAGGACTAAACCAGGACTAAACCAGGGCTAAACCAGGACTAAACCAGAGCTAAACCAGGACTAAACCAGGACTGAACCAGGACTAAACCAGAGCTAAACCAGGACTAAACCAGAGCTAAACCAGGACTAAACCAGGGCTGAACCAGGACTAAACCAGGACTAAACCAGGGCTAAACCAGGACTAAACCAGAGCTAAACCAGGACTAAACCAGGACTGAACCAGGACTAAACCAGAGCTAAACCAGGACTAAACCAGGACTGAACCAGGACTAAACCAGGGCTAAACCAGGACTAAACCAGGACTAAACCAGGACTAAACCAGGGCTAAACCAGGACTAAACCAGAGCTAAACCAGGACTAAACCAGGACTGAACCAGGACTAAACCAGAGCTAAACCAGGACTAAACCAGAGCTAAACCAGGACTAAACCAGGACTGAACCAGGACTAAACCAGGACTAAACCAGGACTAAACCAGAGCTAAACCAGGACTAAACCAGAGCTAAACCAGGACTAAACCAGGGCTAAACCAGGGCTAAACCAGGACTAAACCAGAGCTAAACCAGGACTAAACCAGGGCTAAACCAGGACTGAACCAGGACTAAACCAGGGCTAAACCGGGACTAAACTAGAGCTAAACCAGGACTAAACCAGGACTGAACCAGGACTAAACCAGGACTAAACCAGAGCTAAACCAGGACTAAACCAGGACTAAACCAGAGCTAAACCAGGACTAAACCAGAGCTAAACCAGGACTAAACCAGAGCTAAACCAGGACTAAACCAGGGCTAAACCAGGACTGAACCAGGACTAAACCAGGGCTAAACCAGAGCTAAACCAGGACTAAACCAGGACTGAACCAGGACTAAACCAGGACTAAACCAGAGCTAAACCAGGACTAAACCAGGGCTAAACCAGGACTAAACCAGGGCTAAACCAGAGCTAAACCAGGACTAAACCAGGACTGAACCAGGACTAAACCAGGACTGAACCAGGACTAAACCAGGACTAAACCAGGGCTAAACCAGGACTAAACCAGAGCTAAACCAGGACTAAACCAGAGCTAAACCAGGACTAAACCAGGGCTAAACCAGGGCTAAACCAGGACTAAACCAGAGCTAAACCAGGACTAAACCAGGACTAAACCAGGACTGAACCAGGACTAAACCAGGACTGAACCAGGACTAAACCAGGACTAAACCAGAGCTAAACCAGGACTAAACCAGGGCTAAACCAGAGCTAAACCAGGACTAAACCAGGACTGAACCAGGACTAAACCAGAGCTAAACCAGGACTAAACCAGGGCTAAACCAGGACTAAACCAGGACTAAACCAGAGCTAAACCAGGACTAAACCAGAACTAAACCAGGACTAAACCAGGGCTAAACCAGAGCTAAACCAGGACTAAACCAGGACTAAACCAGGACTAAACCAGAGCTAAACCAGGACTAAACCAGGACTGAACCAGGACTAAACCAGGACTAAACCAGGGCTAAACCAGGACTAAACCAGAGCTAAACCAGGACTAAACCAGGACTGAACCAGGACTAAACCAGAGCTAAACCAGGACTAAACCAGAGCTAAACCAGGACTGAACCAGGACTAAACCAGGACTAAACCAGGACTAAACCAGAGCTAAACCAGGACTAAACCAGAGCTAAACCAGGACTAAACCAGGGCTAAACCAGGGCTAAACCAGGACTAAACCAGAGCTAAACCAGGACTAAACCAGGGCTAAACCAGGACTGAACCAGGACTAAACCAGGGCTAAACCGGGACTAAACTAGAGCTAAACCAGGACTAAACCAGGACTGAACCAGGACTAAACCAGGACTAAACCAGAGCTAAACCAGGACTAAACCAGGACTAAACCAGAGCTAAACCAGGACTAAACCAGGGCTAAACCAGAGCTAAACCAGGACTAAACCAGAGCTAAACCAGGACTAAACCAGGGCTAAACCAGGACTAAACCAGGACTAAACCAGAGCTAAACCAGGACTAAACCAGGGCTAAACCAGAGCTAAACCAGGACTAAACCAGAGCTAAACCAGGACTAAACCAGGGCTAAACCAGGACTAAACCAGGACTAAACCAGAGCTAAACCAGGACTAAACCAGAGCTAAACCAGGACTAAACCAGGGCTAAACCAGAGCTAAACCAGGACTAAACCAGGACTGAACCAGGACTAAACCAGAGCTAAACCAGGACTAAACCAGGACTGAACCAGGACTAAACCAGGACTAAACCAGAGCTAAACCAGGACTAAACCAGGGCTAAACCGGGACTCAACCAGGACTAAACTGGGACTAAACCAGGGCTAATTCTATGTCCTGATTATCTAATTTGGTACAACATTTATTGTCATTAGGGATGGAACGAAATCCAAATCTCTCTGTACGATATTTTCACCAGAGTTTCCTTTCTTTTGTTCTTTCTGCCGTTCGTTTTTTCTTTTGTTCTTTAGTTTTTTTAGTTCCTTCTTTTGTTCTTTCTTACTTTTGTTCATTCTTCCGTGTTTTCTTTTTCGTTCTTTTTTGTTCTTTCATTCGTTCAATCCCTTCTTTCCTTCATTCTTTTATTCTTCCTGTCGTTCTTTCTTTCATTCATTCTTTCTTTTTTGTTCTTTTGTGTTTTAATTCCTTCTTTCGTTCGTTTGTTCACTCGTTCTTTCTTTCTTTTCTTCTTTTTTGTTCTTTCTATCGTTCGTTCTTTCTTTTTCGTTCATATTCGATCTCTCCCATCTCACTGGACCAGATTTATTACAATATTTTGTGGTGAATCTGCTCCTTTTCCCTCTAAAACTGCTTCACAGATTTAATCCACAGAATGAAGATGTAAAAGTGCTTAGAACAGTTATTTCTTCATGTCGTCTGCACTGAAACGGAGCAAAGGATCATGGTCTATGTAGTTCCCTCTGTTTTTTTTTTTTTTTAGCTATTTCTGCATCAGAACTAAACTGTTCATTTAAGGAAAGAGACTTGGGATTCCATTTTATTCGTATCGTCAAAGTCTCACAATAATATTGTGACCATCACAATATATTGAATCCCAAGTCTCTTTGCTTAAATGAACAGTTTAGTCCTGATTTAGTCCTGGTTGAGTCCTGGTTTAGTCCTGATTTAGTCCTGGTTGAGTCCTGGTTTAGTCCTGGTTTAGTCCTGGTTGAGTCCTGGTTTAGTCCTGGTTTAGTCCTGGTTTAGACTTGGTTGAGTCTTGGTTTAGACCTGGTTTAGACCTGGTTTAGTCCTGGTTGAGTCCTAGTTTAGTCCTGGTTTAGTCCTGGTTTAGTCCTGGTTTAGTCCTGGTTTAGTCCTGATCAAAGCAGTTTAGAGTCAGTCTTGTTATTCTGTAGAATATCGTAATATCGTGAATTTTCCCATGATATCGTGATAAATATCGTATCGTGAGGTTCAGACCGGGACCGTATCTTATCGTGACACTTGGGTATCGTTCATAATTTGTATGTTAATGTTAATAATTTGCATGTTTCCAAACGTGCAGTGGGTCATGTGACGTTTAGGTCATGTGACGTTTAGGTCATGTGACAGTTCCAGGTCTGTACAGTCGTCCAATCACGGCGCTCACAGGCGTCATGTGACCTTTTCTCCCGCAGACGAGCCGTGCACTGCGCTGGTCCGACCCCGACGCGCCATCACCCAGGAGCAGATCACCCAGATCTGTAAGAATCCTCTGACCCTATGACCTCTGACCTTCTGACCCTCTGACCTCTGACATCTGACCCCTGACCCTCTGATCCTCTGACCCTCTGATTCTCTGACCTCTGACCCTATGACCCTCTGATCCTCTGACCCTCTGATTCTCTGACCCTCTGAACCTCTGACCTCTGATCCTCTGACCTCTGACCTCATTCAATTCAATTCAATTCAATTTATTTTGTAGCGCCCAAAATCGCAACAACAGTTTCCTCTAAGGGCGTTCCAAGATATGGATGAGTAAAACATACACACAGACATATCAAAACAGGAATAAACAACATTCATGTAAAGCAGCAAATGAAACATTGTCCAGTCATCCCCTGTCCTTAGACCCTCCTTCTCAGCAAGGAAAAACTCCAAAAAACCCAGGGTCCTGGGAAAAAGAAGAAACCTCAGGGAGAACTACAGTGAAGGAGGGATCCACTCCCATGGACGGACAGGCTATAGATGTCCAGGCCCGTGGGCCAGTTCAGTATGACCACAGCTACCCAGGTGGGGAAGGAGCCGGGCGAGGAGGAGGAGAAGAGGGCGAGGAGGAGGAGCCGGGCGAGGAGGAGGAGCCAGGCGAGGAGGAGGAGCCAGGCGAAGAGGAGGAGCGAGGTCCAGCTGCCATCAGGCGTCTGAAAGAGTTCCACTCCACAGGGGAGTGGGACAGGGGACAACATGTGAATAGCAATGAACAAACTACAGATGAGAACATAGTGAGTGATGCTAATGAGAAAAAGGAGGAAACAGAGGACAGTGCTCAGGTTGCCACACTTCCCCAGCTTGTTATCTCCTGCGGCAGCTTATCTTAGTGACATCAACTAAGTAACCTGGTCATAAGCTATTCCGAAGAGGAAGGTTTTAAGCCTGGTCTTAAATAAAGAGACTGTGGGTGCCTGTTTAACATCAACAGGGAGTTGATTCCATAACACAGGAGCTTGGTAACTGAAGGCTCTCCCCCCCACTGTACTTTTAGACACTCTAGGAACCACTAATAATCCTGCATTCTGAGAGCGAAGTGCTCTATTTGGCTGATAGGGGACAATGGCATCCTGAAGATATGATGGGGCCATATTGTTTAAGGCTTTGTATGTCAGGAGGAGAACTTTGAATCTAATTCTAAACTCGACAGGAAGCCAGTGAAGTGATCATGACCCTCTGACCTCTGACCCTCTGACCTCTGAACCTCTGACCTCTGACATCTGACCCTCTGACCCCTGACCCTCTGACCCTCTGATCTCTGACTTTTTAGACTGGGTTTAAGTCCGGGTTTAAGTCAGGGTTTAGACCGGGTTTAAGTTCGGGTTTAGACCAGGTTTAGACCGGGTTTAAGTCCGGGTTTAAGTCAGGGTTTAGACCTGGTTTAAGTCCGGGTTTAAGTCAGGGTTTAGACCGGGTTTAAGTTTGGGTTTAGACCAGGTTTAGACCGGGTTTAAGTCCGGGTTTAAGTCAGGGTTTAGACCTGGTTTAAGTCCGGGTTTAAGTCAGGGTTTAGACCGGGTTTAAGTCCGGGTTTAAGTCAGGGTTTAGACCTGGTTTAAGTCCGGGTTTAAGTCAGGGTTTAGACCAGGTTCAGTCCAGGTTTAAATTCGGATTTAGACTGAGTTTACACCAAGTTTAAGTCCGGGTTTAAATCCAGGTTTAACTCCGGGTTTAGACCGGGTTTAAGTCCAGGTTTAGACTGGGTTTAAGTCCGGATTTAGACCAAGTTTAGACCGGGTTTAAGTCCGGGTTTAGACCAGGTTTAGACCGGGTTTAAGTCAGGGTTTAGACCAGGTTCAGTCCAGGTTTAAATTCGGATTTAGACTGAGTTTACACCAAGTTTAAGTCCGGGTTTAAATCCAGGTTTAACTCCGGGTTTAGACCGGGTTTAAGTCCAGGTTTAGACTGGGTTTAAGTCCGGATTTAGACCAAGTTTAGACCGGGTTTAAGTCCGGGTTTAGACCAGGTTTAGACCGGGTTTAAGTCCGGGTTTAGACCAGGTTTAGACCGGGTTTAAGTCCAGTCTGCAAAAATTCATTTAATATCGTCTGAAAACTCAAGAATCAGAAAGTGGATTTAACCCCTGAAGACCTGAGGGCAGTTTTAGTAAATTTCTCCTCGCCTGGATTTTTTTGCTTAATTTTGCTTTTAAAACTGCCCCTTTTACCCCTAATGAAGTGTTCTACCTCCTTTTGTTCAGTCCAACCTGTTATTTAACATCTGCTGCTGTAGTTGTGTCATGAGGCTGTGAGAAAAGCTACAGGACCAGAAAAAAAAAAAACCTGAAAATAAAATTCACACTCTTTTATACAAAACACACAGCAAACCTGTAGAAACAACTTTTTGGACATAAAAAATGCTTAATTTAGGGCCTTAGCTACAAAAATGCAAAATCTCAAGTCTGTAAGTAAATTAAAAATCTCCTTATTGCCCTAAAAACAAAAAAAAGTGCAGTGGCTCCATGACTTTCCTGGTCCAGTCCTGGAAACAGCTCCTGTCAGGTCCAGGGCCAGAGCCACAGCACTTCTGCATTTCCAGGGTGGAAATTACATTTGGATTTGTTCATTTGGACTGAAATAAACCTTTAAATAAAAATAGAAAGAGATGCACAATTACACACACCAAGATGTGTCATTTTCCATGTGTGTGAGAATTAACTCCACTTAGAGCGACTTTTTCCCTCGTTATAAACACACACAGTCAGAGGAGTCGACCATCTTGACTCACTTCACTCTTTGGCAAAGTTTGGCTCGATCAAAATGGACGGAGCGCATGAGTTTGGGGAAAACAAAGTTCCTGTTGGACACTCGTTTTGCTCCCGTCATCACACAGCGTGAGTGTGACGTAGGATAAAGCCGCAGAAATGTACGGAAACCTCTATGTCTGCACTTTCAGAGGGGAAAAGGACGTTTCTGTCTTTTACCGTTACAAAGTTCTGCGGTTATAGAAACATGTTCCTCGTAGGTCTTCGAGGGTTAAAGAGCGCGTTTTCCCGGAGCGTTCATGGTCCCGTTCAGGAGCTTTGAACAGAGCAGTGCTTCCGGTTAGCGTCACACCCCCAGGAAACAGTGACGACATCAGCTGCGAAGTGTTAATCTTCTGTCTCTGTTCTGCACCAGATTCTGTCGCTGGTTTTACTCTCGTGGCTCTGATGACATCGCGAAAAAAATCAGCGTAAACATGTCCCGGTTCTGACCCGTACGACGCGGAGGAGTCGGACTTTCCGGTAAAATCTGGAGGATTTTCCCGGATTTAATAAACGCTCCGATGCCGCAGACCTCGAGTTACACTGAAAGACTTTAAAAACCTGGAGGAGACGGTTATTTAGAATTAAAATCAGCCGCTGCACCAGGAGAACCTAAAATAATCACTTTATTTCAGACGTAGTTTCGGTTTCACTTCCATGATTAGTTATATATGAATATTTATGTGTACATATTGTTTATCTTTTTATTCCTTATTAACATATTAACTTTATTAATGACGTATTATTAATTAATGAATTAATCGTTGCATTTAAACAGACCCAAAGTGCTTTACATTTAATTATTCATTCATTACCTGTTCATAATACACACGTTTCTTTGCCGCCATATTTGATAAAAAATAACGTGTTTAAGCTTCTTTTTAAATATCTTTATGCATTTTGACACCCTTCACTGTTGTACACATACTTTTCATAGTTGTTCTAGTCAACGGCGTCTTCAGCATGAGTTCGCCTCTAAAATAATGATTAAAAAAAGGAATAAAACGCCAAATTACAGCAGTAGGATAATAACATCAGCACCACATGAAGCTTTTGCGTGACGAGTTCAGACCTGCAGCAGTTTAACCGTCACGTACGACGGTCTTCTGATGAATAATTATCTATTTCTGCATCAGAACTATTCGTTTAAATCAGGGGTGTCAAACTCACTTTGGTCCGGGGGCCGTATGCAGCCTACTTTGATCCCAAAAGGGCCGGATCAGAAAACTCAGTTCTCTCTTCAAGTTATTGTATTTTTCTCCGTGTCTCGTAGTGGTGTTTAAGATTATATTCCTCGAGCAACGCCACTTGTTCCAAACACACTGAGCACAGATTTCCCATTCACCTCTGTCAACAAATAAGAATTAGACTATTTTTCTTGGGAAATCCTGAACTCAGCATCTGCTTTTCTCATTTTTTGACATTTTGCTGATGAGGGTCACGGTCGACAGTCAAAACGATCGTCCTTTAAGAGCGTTTGGAAAGAGGAAAGTCTTCATTTGTGCTGCTCTGGTGGGAGTCGCAACGTACAGAAACGCCGGAGACGCTGCTGTGCTAAACGGTGCAGAAAATTAACAGAAAAATCTGAAAATTTTAAGTATTTTAATAGAAAAATCAGACGAGGGCCAGATTAAAGGTCTTGGAGGGCCGGATCTGGCCCCCGGGCCGCATGTTTGACACATATGGTTTAAGCAAAGAGACTTGGGATTTGATGGATCGTTTGGGAGCACGTGATGGAGTTTCCTTTGGGCTCCGTTCGCAGTCGTAAGTCTGATAAAATGTAGGAAAAATGAGAAATGTCCCAGTTTTCTTCGTCTCCGTGTCGTTGTGCTGTTCTGTTGTGTTTGGCTCATCAACAACTCCAACCGCACCTCATCATTTTAATCATAAACAAATAAATGGTCATTTATAGGGCTGTAACACTAACGTAAATCTGCTGATGTCGTATCGTCAAAGGTCTCACAATAATATCGTGACCATCACAATATATCGAATCCCAAGTCTCTTTGCTTAAATGTGCTTCTTTCTAAATAATTGTCCAAAAAAACTTTGAAAATATGAATTAATAAGTGACACGATCCTGACCTGTTCCCGAGTCTCTGCAAACTGAAGCGTCGTCCGTTTCTGCGCCTCCAGAGTTTGTCCATCCGCTTTTGTCGTCTTTTTTCTGTACGTTTTTTAAACGAACTAAAAAAGACATTTCTCCGGATTGGAGCGGACGCGCAGAGTTTAGGCGTTTTGTCTTTACTTCCCGACCCTCGTGACATCGACGTGAAACCAGCAACAGTCCTGTTTAAAACTCATGAACTAACTACTCCTGTCTGCCCCTGTCTGCCCCTGTCTACCCCCTGTCTGCCCTTGTCTACCCCCTGTCTACTCCTGTCTGCCCCTGTCTGCCCCTGTCTACCCCTGTCTGCCCTCTGTCTGCCCCTGTCTACTCCTGTCTGCCCCTGTCTGCCCCTGTCTACCCCTGTCTGCCCTCTGTCTGCCCCTGTCTGCCCCTGTCTACCCCCTGTCTACTCCTGTCTGCCCCTGTCTACCCCTGTCTGCCCTCTGTCTGCCCCTGTCTACCCCTGTCTACTCCTGTCTGCCCCTGTCTGCCCCTGTCTGCCCCTGTCTGCCCTCTGTCTGCCCCTGTCTGCCCCTGTCTGCCCTTGTCTGCCCCTGTCTGCCCCTGTCTACTCCTGTCTGCCCCTGTCTGCCCTCTGTCTGCCCCTGTCTGCCCCTGTCTACCCCTGTCTACCCCTGTCTGCCCCTGTCTGCCCCTGTCTACCCCTGTCTGCCCCTGTCTGCCCCTGTCTGCCCCTGTCTACTCCTGTCTGCCCTCTGTCTGCCCCTGTCTGCCCCTGTCTGCCCCTGTCTACTCCTGTCTGCCCCTGTCTACTCGTCTGCCCCTGTCTGCCCTCTGTCTGCCCCTGTCTGCCCCTGTCTACCCCTGTCTGCCCCTGTCTGCCCCTGTCTGCCCCTGTCTGCAGTGGACAAGTACAGACACGACATGGTGAAGTCGTGCTGTGAGAACGGAATGAATCACAGCCCCACGTTTGAGACTTGCGAACAAACGGCGAACACCTTCTACAGCGAGACTTTCGCGATCTGCCGCCCCTGCCGCTCCTGCCCCGCCTGCCCCGTCTGCCCCCTCTGCCGCGCCTGCCGCAACGCCTTCAGGGACTGCTGCCTCGCCATCCAGAAATCCCTCAACCAGGAGCTGGTCCTGGGCCGGGCAGGTGCGCACCCGTCACACTCTCCTCTCTTTAGCCCGATTCGCACAGGATAAGTACAACAAATGACTATTTTACTGAAATCACGACCGGATATGTCGTAACATCACATCCGTTTCTATCTCTTTCACGCTGCTAAGTAAGTACATTAATAAAGTCTGCTAAAAAAAAAAAAAAAAAAAAGTTCCTTGCACATCATCCAGGTCAACGTCCTGCGAGAATTGTCTCTCCTCTTGGATCTTTTGCCCTTTTTGTGGATCTGTTTCCATGTAGAGGCCATGAGGCTGTGTTATAATTTGCCCCTAAAACGCTCAAAACTGCAGCCTCCATTACTCAAGCCGGATAGAAAGATAAAAGATACGCGAGAAAAGACCGTGGAAATAAAAGGAATAGACAGAAAAGACAAATACAAATTTGCTTGGGATTAAGATCTCAGACGTCCGTGAAGTTGGCCAAACCTCCACAAAAACTATGTCAGCCGTTTGTGCTGCAAAAAGTTTCGTTTGTGCGATTCTGGTTCTTTAGTTTTATTTTGGTCGATGACGTCGTCCAGAACCTCAGAATGTGAAACAGCCTCAAAACAGGAAGAAAATTATAGAAAACGTTTGTATTTGGTTTGTGCTGTTTTGTGCTGTGACAGTTTCATTTGTGAGAGTTTATTTCTAGAATTATTCATTATTATTTCTGTGGTAATTATAGGACGTCATTTCTGCTCAGCTGACGGCGGCAAACTCCGCAAGACTAAATACAAATGTTTTCTATAATTTTCTTCCTGTTTTGAGGCTGTTTCACATTCTGAGGTTCTGGACGACGTCATCGACCGAAAATAAAACTGCAAATATCTGAAGAACCAGAATCACACAAACGAAACTTTTTGCAGCACAAACGACTGACTCCATTTTGGGCGTTTTCGAGCATGTTTCTTCTTCCTGTGGGTCTGACCCCAGTTTGACCTGTAAAAGAATCGTTAATTTCTCCAAAACTAAAGAAGCACAAACAAAACTTTTTGCAGCACAAACGATTGACAGAGTTTTTGTAGGTTTGCGTTTGATGGGGCGACTTCACGGAGGTAAATCTCAGGGGCAATTATTACAAACCACCAAAGGTCCACAGGTAAAACTAATCCCATGCGAATAGGATGGTTTTTGTTTCTTGATGTTTCAGTGGAGAAGAGTTGAAACAGCTGAGGTGCTGAGGTATGGGGTCAACTTTGAGTCAAATAGTTCAAAGAACGCTTTTATAACAACCAAAAAATTATAAATCAAAATACCAAATAAAAAAATCAAACAAAATAATATTATTATCAAATTATTTGTGTAATCGTGTTAAATATCCACCTTTGCCTCTTTTGTTTTGGTTCCACGTCTTTCTCAGTTTTGTTCGATGACGTTTTCTTTCTTTTCTGGACTTTTTGGTTGCAGTTTGGGCACAAACGTGACATGTGGGCGGGACTTCCATGGCTTCATTCCCATTGGCTCGTTTATGTTTGACGGACAGCTGAGCGTGGAGCTCCTGAAGCTTTCAGGGACGTTTCCTGATGTCGTTTTGGTGCTCAGAGCTTTTGTAATTTTCACCGTTCTCTGGTGGACGGTTCTTCTGGAGTGGGAGTTTCTGGGCAAACTTGTTTTCTGTGTTCAGCAGGAAATGTCCACGACAGCTTCAGGAGAGCTCCAAATGCAGCTGTCCGTCAAACAGAAATGAGCCAATGGGAACGCACCCGTGAAAACCCCGCCCCCCCCCGTCACGTTTGTGCCAAAACTACAGCAAAAAGTCAGTGAGCGCAAACGAGAAGGCTGGAATTGTGACTGGGGGTTAGAAAACTACTTTATAAGCACCTTACACTTCCCACTGTTGATTTCCCACTGCACAGGCCAAAGCCCAAAAGTTGTTTTCTAACGTTTCCAGACACTAATGAGTGAACCAGGCAGAGCGTTTTGTTTGTTAGACTCGTGGCTGTTGTCAGATGGGTTAAAGTGGTGTTAAGCTTCTTCAGTCTGAAGCAAATTGGTGTTTTACGTGGAAGTTCAGAACTTGCCCCCATCACTACACTAGTTCAGAACTTGCCCCCATCACTACACTAGTTCAGAACTTGCCCCCATCACTACACTAGTTCAGAACTTGCCCCCATCACTGCACTAGTTCAGAACTTGCCCCCATCTCTACACTAGTTCAGAACTTGCCCCCATCACTGCACTAGTTCAGAACTTGCCCCCATCTCTACACTAGTTCAGAACTTGCCCCCATCACTGCACTAGTTCAGAACTTGCCCCCATCTCTACACTAGTTCAGAACTTGCCCCCCATCACTACACTAGTTCAGAACTTGCCCCCATCTCTACACTAGTTCAGAACTTGCCCCCATCTCTACACTAGTTCAGAACTTGCCCCCATCACTACACTAGTTCAGAACTTGCCCCCATCACTACACTAGTTCAGAACTTGCCCCCATCACTACACTAGTTCAGAACTTGCCCCCATCACTACACTAGTTCAGAACTTGCCCCCATCTCTACACTAGTTCAGAACTTGCCCCCATCACTGCACTAGTTCAGAACTTGCCCCCATCTCTACACTAGTTCAGAACTTGCCCCCATCACTACACTAGTTCAGAACTTGCCCCCATCACTACACTAGTTCAGAACTTGCCCCCATCACTACACTAGTTAAGAACTTGCCCCCATCACTACACTAGTTCAGAACTTGCCCCCATCTCTACACTAGTTCAGAACTTGCCCCCATCACTGCACTAGTTCAGAACTTGCCCCCATCTCTACACTAGTTCAGAACTTGCCCCCATCACTGCACTAGTTCAGAACTTGCCCCCATCTCTACACTAGTTCAGAACTTGCCCCCATCACTACACTAGTTCAGAACTTGCCCCCATCTCTACACTAGTTCAGAACTTGCCCCCATCTCTACACTAGTTCAGAACTTGCCCCCATCACTACACTAGTTCAGAACTTGCCCCCATCACTACACTAGTTCAGAACTTGCCCCCATCACTACACTAGTTAAGAACTTGCCCCCATCACTACACTAGTTCAGAACTTGCCCCCATCTCTACACTAGTTCAGAACTTGCCCCCATCACTGCACTAGTTCAGAACTTGCCCCCATCTCTACACTAGTTCAGAACTTGCCCCCATCACTACACTAGTTCAGAACTTGCCCCCATCACTGCACTAGTTCAGAACTTGCCCCCATCACTACACTAGTTCAGAACTTGCCCCCATCTCTACACTAGTTCAGAACTTGCCCCCATCTCTACACTAGTTCAGAACTTGCCCCCATCACTACACTAGTTCAGAACTTGCCCCCATCACTACACTAGTTAAGAACTTGCCCCATCACTACACTAGTTCAGAACTTGCCCCCATCTCTACACTAGTTCAGAACTTGCCCCCATCACTGCACTAGTTCAGAACTTGCCCCCATCTCTACACTAGTTCAGAACTTGCCCCCATCTCTACACTAGTTCAGAACTTGCCCCCATCACTACACTAGTTCAGAACTTGCCCCCATCTCTACACTAGTTCAGAACTTGCCCCCATCACTACACTAGTTCAGAACTTGCCCCCATCACTACACTAGTTCAGAACTTGCCCCCATCTCTACACTAGTTCAGAACTTGCCCCCATCACTACACTAGTTCAGAACTTGCCCCCATCTCTACACTAGTTCAGAACTTGCCCCCATCACTACACTAGTTCAGAACTTGCCCCATCACTACACTAGTTCAGAACTTGCCCCCATCTCTACACTAGTTCAGAACTTGCCCCCATCTCTACACTAGTTCAGAACTTGCCCCCATCACTACACTAGTTCAGAACTTGCCCCCATCACTACACTAGTTAAGAACTTGCCCCCATCACTACACTAGTTCAGAACTTGCCCCCATCTCTACACTAGTTCAGAACTTGCCCCCATCACTGCACTAGTTCAGAACTTGCCCCCATCTCTACACTAGTTCAGAACTTGCCCCCATCACTGCACTAGTTCAGAACTTGCCCCCATCTCTACACTAGTTCAGAACTTGCCCCCATCACTACACTAGTTCAGAACTTGCCCCATCACTACACTAGTTCAGAAACTTGCCCCCATCACTACACTAGTTCAGAACTTGCCCCCATCACTACACTAGTTCAGAACTTGCCCCCATCACTACACTAGTTTGTTGCCTTGACAGACTCACACACAGTGAGATCTCCACAGAGGAAACACTGATCTGTGCCGTTTTTTGGCTCCTGACAGAATTCCACCTCCTCTAGTGTCGGACTTTAGATTCAGACGTGCCCGAGTTCAGCTTTAAATCTTTGGATTAAGTCTTGTGAAGGCATTTTTAAAGGAAAAAATAGCAGATTCACAATTTTCTGAGCCTCCACAAAATATTGTAATAAATATGGTACCATGAGATGTATATGGTGAAAATATTGTACAGAGAGATTTGGATATGGTAGAATATCGTAATATCGTCAGCTTTCCCACGATATCGTAATAAATATCGTCCCGTGAGGTTCATGCTCATGATACGATAACGTATCGTGAGACATGGATATCGATACATCCCAAACAGAACTGTCTGAACATCTTGTTTATAATTCGCAGTCAATGAAAGGGATAAAATATGGAGTAGTGCCCAAAGGACAGACACAAAAATGAGAAAAACGAAGTCAGATCTGACAGAGTTTGGCTCAAGAAACACAAATGTTCAAATAGTTTCATATCGTCACATGAAGCTTTTGTCACTTTAGGAACCACAGCACTGTTCTGATTATACTCAGGTACTTTTAAAAGTGCTCAGGGAAGTAATCTTATGTTTTCAAAGTTAGTCTTTAAATGTTTGTTTTGTTTTTTGACAGAAATGGGAGGAGACTTTGAAAAAGTCCCGACTCTGGTGCGGAGCGCGTTCCCGGAGACCTGGCTGTGGCAGGTCCGCAAGATCCAGTGAGTCCTGGTCCAGTCCCACCTCAGACCTTTTAGTCCTGGTTTGGTTTTTGGCCGGCGTTCAGTCCTGGTTTAGAACGGACGTCGGACACATTGAGTTCTGTTTCAGTGCTGTGAATGAGGCTCCTGTTTGAGGTAAACAGGGGGTATTATGAGGGTTTAGATGCCCGTGCATGTTTGAGTAATTTAGCGATCTCTCCTGGACCCTATTCAAACCCTGTAACACACTGTACGAGGCTCCGCCCACAAGCCTACGTCCCCCACACTCCCACCTGACAAATCGCCATAAATATACAAAAACATGACACAAAACTGTACACGACAACATGACAACATGACAACATGACAACATGACATGACATGTTTTCGAGCATTTTGAAGCTTCCTGTGGGACTGACCCCAGTTTGACCTGTAAAAGAATTGTTAATTTCTCCAAAACTGTCAAAAGATAAATCACAAGCAGCAAAATATCAACAGTTTTATATAAATGCCAGTCTCCTACCTAATTGAGGATTAAATCACCTGAGCCAGTTCTCTTTTACGTGCACACGGGGGAGACAAGACGTGCACTTCTCTAGGCTCGTCCACGCCAGACTCTCCCAAAACCCGCATTTCTGGCACGACTTTTTATTGTGTCATTACAATACATCATGTCAGTATACATCATGTGTTAGGTTTACATTTCATCAGATAAGCACAGAAATATGGCCTGAGAACCATCCCGTCCTCTCAAGTAGAGTTGAAAAGGTCACACATCTGGTTTTTAGCAGATATAGTGCTGGGTACCTCACAGACTCTTAACAAAGGCACTTTCATGAAGAAGGAGCCTGGTTTATATCATTGAGACTATGTACATTTTTAATAACTTCATCATTATAAGCATTTTATTCTAACAAAAACTAAACAAGCACAAACGATTGAGTTTTGTGTAGGTTTGTGTTTGATGGGGCCGAACTTCACGCAGGTCACACGTCTCCAACACTCACCAGGAAATGACGCCCTATGTCCAAAATTCCGAACTGTCCCTTTGACCATGTTATACTGTCGCTCCCTCGTCCAAAACTTGCCTGGAGTTGTGTCGTGACAGCAGGGGGCGCTCCGGCTCCTGAACGCCTCGGGGGGAGTTGATGTTTGAGGAATCAGAAGTGAAGGGAATGCTCCTCTCCGCAGGCGGGGGTCTCTGTCTGTGTCTGAGAAGCTTCCGGACTCGCTGACGACCTGGCACATAAACGCCGTGGGGATGTTCGACAACGGTGAGTCCCGGTTCGAAAGTACTTTGCCGCCGAGTGAAGTACTCACCGCAGTGTTCGCGTACTCCGTCAGGAATCTGCGTGGCCAAGACGGCGAAAGTGTCGGTGACGCTGCCGCTGTCGGTGGACGTGCCGCTGCCGTACCAGATCGTGAGAGGAGAACAAGTGCAGCTCCGAGGCTCCGTGTACAACCAGCTCCCCGACCCCATCAGGGTACGAATACTACGAATACTACGAATACTACGAATACTACTACTACTACTACTGCTACTACTACTACTACTACTGCTACTACTGCTACTACTACTACTACTACTGCTACTGCTACTACAACTACTACTACTACTACTACTACTACTACTACTACTACTGCTACTGCTACAACTACTACTACTTGTACTACTGCAATTAGCACTACTTTTACACAGACTAAAACAATATTATTCACTCACTATTGAAAATATTTATAGTCCAAACTGCTCCTTGCTGATTCTATAAAAGGATCTGAACTGTGTCCCAAACATCAGGCCCGTTCTTTTGAATTTCAGTTAAGAATGAAAAAACAATAAAATGTGAAACGGTTTATTTCATTATTCCGTTTTAATGTAAAAAAAAAAAAAATCGATATCACAAACACGTCAAATATTTAATCATTCATTTGTTCTATTTAATCTTCCCATCAGAACCACAATGATCATGTTGATTGTGCTATTATCACTCACTATGATCACGGTATACATTTTTTTGGACTCTTGATGGCGCAGTGGAGCAAACAAAGCACCTTGAAGCATCGGCTCAAGAGTCGAGCCACTGGATGGAAGCTTCAGTGCTTCATGGGGCTTCATCTCGCCACCACTAACTAAAACTAAAAGTTCTACGATCACACCTGACCCTGTGTCTCCAGAGCTGCAGACGGAGACACGTCCAAGTTTGTCTTCTTCTCAGTTTATGGACAGGCGTCATGAGGAGAACCTGTGTGTGTAGGACATTGTTTTCTTCTCTGTCAGTACTGTGTGACCCTGACCGTGGGACCGGAGTTGTGTCTGGCGGAGGCAGGGGGCGGCGGCTCCGGGCAGCGCTCCTCCCCGTGTGTGGCGAAGAGGCTCTACGGCGGCAGCGTGGTGGACGTGACATTCACGCTGATGGCCCTGGAGCCGGGCTCTCACAAGCTCACGTTCACGCTGTCCGAGGGGCCTTCACAGGGCCACGGGAAACTATATCCCCGCGACACGCTGGTCAAAACGCTCACTGTGGTGGTGAGTACAGTGTGAATGTGTCAATGTGTTGTGAAGTATGGGGCTGGGCGACATTTTACTTTACCTCTCACTTATCATTGAGTGTACAGAGCTTTTTCACAGCGCCTGAAGTGTCCCGCTGTAGGTTTGAGGAACTTACAGTTGATTTTCCGTGGTAAATGTGTGTGTAAATGTGGCGTATTCTCCAGCAGCTTCATAAATCTGCCGCATCACCAAATCTTCAATCAACAAGGTCCACAAAGGAGAAACATTCCTCATGAAGAATTTATCCACAACGATCAAGGGAAGAAAGACGAAAGCTTAAAGGAAACAACGACTGAGCAACACTAACGTCATGGTCCTAAAGAAAATAGAAGGGACTTGTTCACTCAGGCTGATTCTACAGTTAAAATAAAAATCAATTTCATGATGTCGGCATCAAAGGGGGCGACAGTAGTTCAGTTGGCCGAGCGTTTGTCCACTGATTTGACGGTTGGTGGTTCGAATCCCGTTCTTGACATAAAAAAAACACTTTTGGTTGAGTGGTAAATTCCACTGACCCACAGGTTGGTGGTGCGATTGCAGCTCCCACAGATGAATGCTGCCATTGTGTCCTTGGGCAAGACGCTTAAAGTTGAACTCGGGCACGTTTGAAGCTAAAGTTCGTTCCTAGAGGTGGTGGAATTCTGCCAGATGCTAAAAAACGGCACAGATCAGTGTTTCCTCGGTGGAGATCTCACTGTGGCAGTGAGTCTGTCAAGGCAACAAACTAGTGCAGTGATGGGGGCAAGTTCTGAACTAGTGTAGTGATGGGGGCAAGTTCTTAACTTCCACATAAAACACCAATTTGCTTCAGATTGAAGAAGCTTAACTCCACTTTAACCCATCTGACAACAGCCACGAGTCTAACAAACCAAACGCTCTGCCTGGTTCACTCATTAGTGTCTGGAAATGTTAGAAAACAACTTTATAAGCACCTCACACTTCCCTCTGTTGATTTCCCACTGCACAGGCCAAAGCCCAAAAGACTCGATCACCGATGTCGTTTCTAATCCCGTTTATTTACCACTGAATTATATTTTTGGAAAAACGTTAAAAAACACATTCCTGAACCATTTTCTTTCAACAACTTTCAGTTTCTCTTCTTCACCGTCAGCAGTCGATCCTCACTTGTTGCTTCTGGCGGCTGGAGTTGACAATCGAGTCTTTTGGGCTAAAAATTGGTTAAAGTGGTGTTAAGCTTCTTCAGTGTGAAGCAAATTAGCGTTTTACGTGGAAGTTAAGAACTTGCCCCCATCACTACACTAGTTCAGAACTTGCCCCCATCACTACACTAGTTCAGAACTTGCCCCCATCACTACACTAGTTCAGAACTTGCCCCCATCACTACACTAGTTCAGAACTTGCCCCATCACTACACTAGTTCAGAACTTGCCCCCATCACTGCACTAGTACAGAACTTGCCCCATCACTACACTAGTTCAGAACTTGCCCCCATCACTACACTAGTTCAGAACTTGCCCCCATCACTACACTAGTTCAGAACTTGCCCCCATCACTACACTAGTTCAGAACTTGCCCCCATCACTACACTAGTTCAGAACTTGCCCCCATCACTACACTAGTTTGTTGCCTTGACAGACTCACTGCCACAGTCAGATCTCCACCGAGGAAACACTGATCTGTGCCGTTTTTTGGCACCTGACAGAATTCCACCACCTCTAGCGACGGACTTTAGCTTCAAACGTGCCCGAGTTCCCATTTAACCCAACTTGCCCCTCGTGCGTGTGCACACTGGTGTGTGAATGTGTGTGTGGTTCCTTGTTGTTGCTTTGAGAGCCTTGAAAAGGTGGAAAAGCGCTACATAACAATGTGACCAATGATGTGGATATCAGCGTAGTTGGAATGTGACACGTCTGTAGGACCATGACGTTAGTGTTGCTCAGTCGTTTCATTGAAACCAATGTATTATTATTATTATTATTATTATTGATGCTCGTCGTTGTTTCCTTTAAGTTTTCGTCTTTCTTCCCTTGACCGTTGTGGATAAATTCTTCATGAAGAATGTTTCTCCTTTTTGGACCTTGTTGGTTGTAGATTTGGTGATGGGGCAGATTTATGAAGCTGCTGGAGAATACGCCACATTTACGCACACATTTACCACAGAAAAACATCAACCGGAAGTTCCACAAATCTACAGCGGGACACTTCGGGCTGTTGTGAATTGTCCCATCTGTTGTCTCCTGTTTCAGCCGGAGGGGGTTCTGAAGGAGGAGATGGTGGGAGGACGTTTGGATCCACATGGACTTTACGGTAAAGACATATTCGTCAAAAACACTTAAATAAGAGTCTTCGCTCCCGTCACTCCCATAGACCGTATATATGAGTGGACTAAGCTAACCCGTTAGCCGCTGAGTTCCAAACAGGAAGTGCTCCAGGAGGCTCTTCCGGCTCCTTCTCTCCCTTTTTCCCAGTGACTCACATTAGGATCTTCTCGTCCCTCTGTGTGGACCTGCTGCTGTGGCCTCGTCATTCTGGTCTTAAATCCGTTCGTCTGAATCCGCGACACAGGATCCTGAACTTTTCATTTCGCTGTTTTTTTCCTAAATCAAGTTATGAACATAAATAACGGACCAATCAGACGCCTTCATTCCCCGAGGTCCCTCCCCCTAGCATTAGCAACAGGTTTGATTGACAGCTTGTTTCGTTGCCAAGTAAGTTCCCTTCCCACTTTCCCCCGAGTGACGATTTCTGAAATAAAATGACAAAATATCAAATAAATCAATGACTTAAACTATTTAAAGTTTGATGATAAACGCTCAAAGTTTCCTTCTTGTCCTGTAGAATCAGTAAATCCAGCGGCCTGTGCAGGTGCAGAGTGTCTCCGCTCTGAGGAGGCGCCACATTTAACCTCCTCACTCCTGATTGGCTCTTGTGTTGCTATGATACTCGCGGGAGGATTTCCAAATATGGACCTGGCTCCAGATTCGCTCCTGTAGCCGTGAACGCTGTGGAGACGTTCACTCATATACAAGTCACTTCAAGTCACGATCACAACATATTTACTGTGCACTCCGCTAATGCGTGACCCTGTTCTGACTGTGTGAAATCCCTCAGTCGTTTAGGTAGAATTCTTGGCAAAACGGAATTCAATTTGTCAACTGGGCAAATGTTTATTCAGTATTTTGGTCGAACATGTTTCGACCTCTGTCTGCCGTACATTGGAACAGAAATAACTTCTTCAAACCTAAAACGAAACAAATAAAACGACAGCTGTAGCCCGGTCAGGTCCAGAGGTGTTCACACTAATATGTCCCCAACTGTGAACAAGCAGGTGTGTTAGTTCCAGAGCAGTTTCAGTGTAGTTAGCGCCCCCCGCAGGCAGATTTCAGGCAGCGTCCTCCAGCGTCTGACCAGAACTGAAGCTTGGACGAGCTGCGAAACGTTTTCAATCAAAATGAACGTTTGTCCCGTTGACAAATGGACTCCTCCTTCCGCGTCCTTTTGCGACAGCGCCCCCGTTGGCTGTGTGCGGTATTACGGCCTCACTGAGCTGCTGCTTCCTCAGGTGCGACGAAGTTGACGGTGGAGCTGAAAAGTGCTTTGCCCAAGAACATCGTCCCCAAAACTGAGGTCCAGAGGGTCCTGACCATCAACGGTGACATTTATATCATTACAGAAATACACATGACTTTAATATAATAAATAAAACTAAAGCGGGACTAAAGCAGGACTAAAGCAAGACTAAACCAGGACTAAAGCAGGACTAAAGCAAGACTAAACCAGGACTAAAGCAGGACTAAAGCAGGACTAAAGCAGGACTAAAGCAGGACTAAACCAGGAGTAAACCAGGAGTAAACCAGGACTAAAGCAGGACTAAAGCAGGACTAAAGCAGGACTAAAGCAGGACTAAACCAGGACTAAAGTGGAACTAAAGCAAGACTAAAGCAGTGAATGGGTGAACGGTTGAATGGGTGAATAGGTGAGTTGGTGAATGGGTGAATAGATGAATGGGTAAGTTGGTGAATGGGTGAACGGGTGAATAGGTGAATGGTGAATAGGTGAATAGGTGAATGGGTGAGTAGGTGAATGGGTGAGTAGGTGAATGGGTGAATAGGTGAACAGTTGAATAGGTGAATGGGTGAATAGGTGAATGGTGAATAGGTGTGTTGGTGAATAGGTGAATGGGTGAATAGGTGAATGGGTAAGTTGGTGAATAGGTGAATGGGTGAATAGGTGAATGGTGAATAGGTGAGTAGGTGAATGGGTGAATAGGTCAATGGGTGAGTGGGTGAATGGGTGAATAGGTGAGTAGGTGAATGGGTGAATAGGTGAATAGGTGACTGGGTGAATGGTGAATAGGTGAGTAGGTGAATAGGTGAATGAGTGAATAGGTGAGTAGGTGAATGGTTAATAGGTGAATGGGTGAATAGGTGAATAGGTGAACAGGTGAATGGGTGAACGGGTGAATAGGTGAATGTTGATTAGGTGTGTTGGTGAATAGGTCAATAGGTGAATGGGTGAGTTGGTGAATAGGTGAGTTGGTGAATGGGTGAGTTGGTGAATAGGTGAGTTGGTGAATAGGTGAATGGGTGAATGGTGAATGGGTGAATAGGTGAATAGGTGAATGAGTGAATAGGTGAACAGGTGAATGGGTGAACGGGTGAATAGGTGAATGTTGATTAGGTGTGTTGGTGAATAGGTCAATAGGTGAATGGGTGAGTTGGTGAATAGGTGAGTTGGTGAATAGGTGAATGGGTGAATGGTGAATGGGTGAACGGTCCCTTGTACTTACGTTCTGGTCCTCAGGCGAGATCCTGGACGAGTGGGTGTCGGTGGTGGACAACCCGGACGGGCTGAAGAAGCTGCTGTCGCTGCAGGACGGATCCGCGGCCTCGGAGCTCGGCGGAGTCCTGCCCCTGCTCCACGTCTACAACTACCTGGAGACGACCGGACGCTGGAGCATCCTGGGCCCCGACGACCAGAAGAGCTCCGGGCAGATGAAGGCGCGCATCCGAGAGGGTACCGGACCGGACTGGACCGGACTGGACTGAACTGGACTGGACCGGACTGGCCTGAACCTGACTGGACCGGACCACACTGGACTGGACCAGACCAGACCGGACTGGACCAGACCCAGACCCAGACCAGAGCAGACCGGATCGAACCAGACTGGACTGGACCGGACCAGAGCAGACCAGACAAAGACCAAACCGGAGCAGACTGGACCCACACCAGACCACACCAGACCAGACTGGACCAGAGCAGACCCAGACCGGACCCAGACCCAGACCGGACCAGAGCAGACCAAACCGGACCAGACCAGACCAGACCAGACCAGACCAGACCCACACCAGACCGGACCAGACCCAGACCAGACCCAGACCCAGACCCAGACCAGACCAGACCAGACCCAGACCCTGTGTCTCTGCGGTTCCAGGTCTGGTTGGAGTGAGTTCGTACAGAAAAAGAGACGCCAGTTACAGCATGTTTAAGAACCAGAAATCCAGCACCTGGTGAGAACCCCCAGCATCCTCTGCACCACCCTCCTCCTCTGCACCACCCTCTGCACCTCCTCTGCACTACCCTCCTCCTCTGCACCATCCTCTGCACCACCCTCCTCCTCTGCACCACCCTCTCCTCCTCTGCCCCACCCTCTGCACCTCCTCTGCACCACCCTCCTCCTCTGCACCATCCTCTGCACCACCCTCCTCCTCTGCACCACCCTCTTCTCTGCACCACCCTCCTCTCCTCCTCTGCACCATCCTCTGCACCCTTCTCTCCTCCTCTGCACCATCCTCTCCTCTGCACCACCCTCTCCTCCTCTCCTCCTCCTCTGCACCATATCCTCACTGTCCCTTCTCTATACCATATATCCTGCTCCTGTCTGCTCCTGCCTGCTCCTGTCTGCTCCTGCCTGCTCCTGTCTGCTCCTGCCTGCTCCTGTCTGCTCCTGCCTGCTCCTGCCTGCTCCTGTCTGCTCCTGTCGGCCCCTGCCTGACCCCGCCCCCCCTCTTGTCAGGGTGACCGCTCTGGCCGTGCAGACGTTGGCGATGGTGAACGCCATCGTGGAGGTGGATCCCGAGGCTCTGGGCGCGTCGGTGAACTGGCTGATCCACAACGCCCAGAAACCGGACGGCTCCTTCCAGGACAATTCCCTCTACAAACCCAACAAGATCATGGTCTGCAACGCTCGCCCCCCGCACTCCTGACACTCGTGCACTTCTCAGAGCGTTTAACCCTGTTCCCCAAGTTATATTTGGAGTGATTCACATTTGAGGAATCTTTAAAGCTGAACTCCGGCACCACTTAACACCACTTTAACCCATCTGACAACAGCCACGAGTCTTACAAACCAAACGCTCTGCCTGGTTCACTCATTAGTGTCTGGAAATGTTAGAAAACAACTTTATAAGCACCTCACACTTCTGTCTGTTGATTTCCCACTGCACAGGCCAAAGCCCAAAAGACTCGATCGCCGATGTCGTTTCTAATCCCATTTATTTACCAGTGAATTATATTTTTTGAAAACCCTAAAAAAAATACATTCCCGAACTATTTTCTCTCAACAACTTTCAGTTTCTCTTCTTCACCGTCAGTAGTTGTCATAATTTTTATACAATCACAAACCAGTGACAGTATTTCTGACATTTAAACTCCAGTCTCCTGCCAATTGGGATTAAATACTGAGTCAGATCTCTTTTACGTGCCTTTTGCACGGGGAAGCATGGCATGCGTCCAGCTCTAGGCTCGTCCACGCTGCTCTTCCAAAGCTCAACCCCTTGCGGCACACCTTTATTTGGTTCAAACAATTTATCATGTCAGTACAAAGACAACGTATACATAATCTCGTTAAGTTTACCACAGATAACATAGTGAAGTATATCATGACTTTGTTTTACATTGGATCAGATAGGTACAAATTTACGATGTGAACAGTCCTGCAAGGAGGGAAAAGGTCATAAGAGGTCACACATCTGGTTTTAGCAGAGATAGCGTTAACACAGGCCCTTTCATCCTCTGCAATTGAGACCTTTTAACTTAGATGTACATTTTTTAATAACCTCATTATAAGCATTTTATTCTAACAGTAGTCAATTCTCACTTGTTGCTTCTGGAGTCGACAATCGAGTCTTTTGGGCTTTGGCCTGTGCAGTGGGAAATCAGCAGAGGGAAGTGTGAGGTGCTTATAAAGTTGTTTTCTAACGTTTCCAGACACTAATGAGTGAACCAGGCAGAGCGTTTTGTTTGTTAGACTCGTGGCTGTTGTCAGATGGGTTAAAGTGGTGTTCAGCTTCTTCAGTCTGAAGCAAATTGGTGTTTTACGTGGAAGTTAAGAACTTGCCCCCATCACTGCACTAGTTCAGAACTTGCCCCATCACTACACTAGTTCAGAACTTGCCCCCATCACTACACTAGTTCAGAACTTGCCCCCATCACTACACTAGTTCAGAACTTGCCCCCATCACTACACTAGTTCAGAACTTGCCCCCATCACTACACTAGTTTGTTGCCTTGACAGACTCACTGCCACAGTGAGATCTCCGCCGAGGAAACACTGATCTGTGCCTTTTTTGGCTTCTGACAGAATTCCACCACCTCAAGGAATGGACTTTAGCTTCAAACGGGCCCGAGTTCCCCTTTAATCACTTATTTTCAAGACTCCATTTTGTCAGCTCTGCCGGTACACGCCCACTGTGACGTGCACACATCCTTCGCCAGTTTGATGTTCTTAATAGACCTTTTTCATAACGGCCGAAGGGTCCTGCTGTAGGTTTCTGGAACTTCCAGTTGATGTTTTTCTGTGGTAAATGTGTGTGTAAATGTGGCGTATTCTCCAGCAGCTTCATAAATCTGCCCCATCACCAAATCTTCAACCAACAAGGGCCACAAAGGAGAAACATTCTTCATGAAGAATTTATCCACAACAATCAAGAGAAGAAAGACGAAAGTTTAAAGGAAACAACGACGAGCATCAGTGAAACGACTGAGCAACACTAACTAGGGTGTAACGATATCCAAGTGTCACCAAGTGTGATACGATATGGTCACGATATGAACCTCACGGTAGGATATTTATTGCGATATCGATCCTGGGAAAGCTCACGATATTCTACAGAATAACATTCTAAAATGCTTTGACCAGTCATTTGGTACAACATTTATTGTCATTCGGGATGGAACGATATCCAAATCTTTCTGTACGATATTTTCACCATAAACATCTCACTGTACCAGATTTATTCCAATATAAAACTGTGAATCTGCTCCTTTTTCCTTTAAAAATGCTTCACAAGACTTAATCCAAAGAATGAAGATGTAAAAGTGCTTAGAACAGTTATTTCTTCATGTCGTCTGCACTGAAACGGAGCAAAGGATCATGGTCTATGTAGTTCCCTCTGTTTTTTTTAGCTATTTCTGCATCAGAACTGTTCATTTAAGCAAAGACACTTGGGATTCGATATATTCTCATGGTCACGATATTATTGTGACGCCTTTGACGATACGATATCATCAGATTTACATTATTGTTACAGCCCTAAAACTAAAAACGTTATGGTTCTAGAGATGTGTCACATTCCAACTGCACAAATCTATTACTAATATCGACGTCATGAAATTGATTTTTTATTTTAATTGTAGAATCAATCTGAGTGAACAAGTTCCTTCTGTTTTCTTCATGTCCAGAACGTTATTGTTGCTCAGTCGTTTCACTGATGCTCGTCGTCGTTTCCTTTAAGTTTTCGTCTTTCTTCCCTCGATTGTTGTGGATAAATTCTTCATGATGAATGTTTCTCCTTTGTGGCCCTTGTTGGTTGAAGATTTGGTGATGGGGCAGATTTATAAAGCTAGACGTTTACTCACACATTTACCATGGAAAACCATTAACTGGAAGTTCCACAAACCTACAGCGGGACACTTCGGGTCGTTGTGAAAAAGGTCTGTGACACATGTAGAATTGGGTGCTTTGTTTCCATGACGTTTGCGGTAATGACCCACGGGTGTCATAGATGGTAACTGAACAGCAAACACAAGCACGATGGGTCTTCTTTAAACAGCTAAAACTTCTCAAATGCTTAAATGTGGTGTTTCAGGGGCTGCCTGAAAACAATGTGGAAAAGTCTGTTTACCTCACGTCCTTTGTGATCATCGCCCTCCACAAAGCAACCAGGATCCCAAAGGACCCGCTGGAGCTCCAGGTAAACCTGAGTGACACCACAGCCCTGTCATGACTTGTGTATGTCCGGACTAAGCGAACCCACGAGCCGCAGCTTTCCAAATAGGAAATGAGCAGAGCCGTAAATCTTTGTTTCTGCTCCTGGTCAGGGGGGTCTTGAAATGTTCCACTTTACATAATCCTGGTGTTTTTATTCTGCTATTTTAAGTCAAGAGTTTGGGAATAATAACAGACCAATTGGGTACTTTATTTCGCCAAAGTTTAGTTAGTAATAGGTTTGATTGACATTCGTTCTTCGCTGGTATATTCACTACAATCTACACTGTAATACACTGTATATTCTTTATATTATATCTACTCTACATTCTGTATATATCTGCTGCTCCTTGTACTTCTGATCAGACACTAAACCACATTTCATTACCTTGTATTTATACATGTGTAATGACACTAAAGTTGAATCTAATCTAAAAATAGAGCTGAGGTACAGAGCCGACATCTGTCCCAGTCTAATTCCTCGTACCGGTAAATGCACTCGGCCAATAAAACTGATTCTGATTCTCATGAACTTTATGTGTAAAATAAAAAAATGTCTGAGTACTTGATGAACGATATGACGACTGCTCCACCACAGCTTTAATGAGCCGTAGGATCTGCAGCCGAGTTCACGTGACGCTGTAAACTGCGATAAACTGCGATAAACAGTCGTACAGTTTACCTCCGCAGCATCCGCCGCCCGATCTGTGTTAATGTATTGTATGTACGTCGCTTTGGATAAAAGCGTCTGCAAAAACAAACATAACTAACACGGTCGACACAGTAACTGTATCTATGACAGTTTTGCTGAGCCATGAAGAGTTTCAGAGCTGTATGTTTGGTACAGATCGGGTAAATCAGCCCCTTCTGATAAGACATTTTGAGTACTGACACTGTGCAGAGGTACATAGACCCTTTTACTGTTCGTAAACAGTGATGACATAGGCTCGGTCGCGCATTTTGGCAACAGAAGTACAGCAGAACTCAGCAGCTTGCCGAGCTCTGTGAAAGGATTATCGTCAAAAGATCGAGAATATTTCCTCAACAAGCTGAACTTTGACAAACGGCGTCCGACTGCCAGATCCTTGTGTGATCAGTGAGTAAAACGTTCAAACTTTAGTCCGACGGTAGAATATCGATTCTGACAACCACACACAGAACAACCAGACGTTTTGGTGCTGGAAATGTTTTTATCTCCATCTTCTTCTGTCCGTGTTCAGTCTGAATGAATCGGAATGAATGCGGAACAATGACACTTCTGTTGCCAAAATGCATTTGCAGCTTTTTTTATCACTTCCGCCTGAAAAAAAAAAGGTGTGGTCTATCCCAGGACTAAACCAGGTCTGGACCGTCTCTGTCCCTGTTGCAGCACCAGGAGGACAGTATCCAGAAAGCCATGAAGTTTGTCCATAAGAACATGGCGGCCGTGCAGAAGGTCTACGTTCTGTCCGTGGCAGCGTACGCCCTCACGCTGCACGACTCCGACAGCTTCACCACCAACGAGCTGCTCACCCGCCTGGAGACGCTCGCCCGCCAGAAGGGTGAGTTCTGTCCATGATATGGGTTTACAAGATCTCCTGTACAGGTCATGGGCCTCACTCAGTCCAGGAAAAGGCCCTCAGCATTTCCACTGTGACCGAACTATGAGCAGCACAACTCACTGAATGTTTTTTTCAATTCAATTTATTTTTGTAGTGCCCAAAATCACAACAACAGTTGCCTCTAAGGGCGTTCCAAGATATGGATGAGTAAAACATACACACAGACATATCAAAACAGGAATAAACAACATTCATGTAAAGCAGCAAATGAAACATTGTCCAGTCATCCCCTGTCCTTAGACCCAAATTCTCAGCAAGGAAAAACTCCAAAAAACCCAGGGTCCTGGGAAAAAGAAGAAACCTCGGGGAGAACTACAGTGAAGGAGAGATCCACTCCCATGGACGGACAGGCTATAGATGTCCAGGCCCATGGGCCAGTTCAGTATGGCCACAGCTACCCAGGTGGGGAAGGAGCCGGGGGAGGAGGAAGAGGCCGGGCGAGGAGGAGGAGCCGGGTGAGGAGGAGGAGAGTCAGGCAAGGAGGAGGAGCCGGGCGAGGAGGAGGAGAGTCAGGCGAGGAGGAGGAGAGTCAGGCGAGGAGGAGGAGCCGGGCGAGGAGGAGGAGAGTCAGGCGAGGAGGAGGAGAGTCAGGCGAGGAGGAGGAGGAGCCGGGCGAGGAGGAGGAGGAGCCGGGCGAGGAGGAGGAGAGGGGTCCAGCTGCCATCAGGCGTCTGAAAGAGTTACACTCCACAGGGGGAGTGGGACAAGGGACAACATGTGAATAGCAATGAACAAACTACAGATGAGAACATAGTGAGTGATGCTGATGAGAAAATAGGAGGAAACAGAGGACAGTGCTCAGGTTGCCACACTTCCCCCAGCTTGTTATCTCCTGCAGCAGCTTATCTTATCCTGGGATTTTAGCGTCACTCCCAACCAACCTGGTCATAGTTAGGAGTGACATCAAACTAAGTAACCTGGTCATAAGATATTCTGAAGAGGAAGGTTTTAAGCCTGGTCTTAAATAAAGAGACTGTGGAGCCTGTTTAACATCAACAGGGAGTTTTTGCCTTATTTTTGTCTGTGGAGTTATTGTTTCGTGATTTGAAGGCCTATGAGTCTTTTTGCCGCACCCTCTGTCGCTTTCTAAAACAGAACAAGTTGTGTTCACTGTTACCTCTTTTCCACCGCGACGAACCAGCACCATTGGTGCTGGTTCTGGCCCAGTGTTTCTGCTGATTATCCAAGAACCGGCTCGTTTTTCCACCAGCTGAGAGCCGGAAAAGTGCTACGTCACTACGTCCCTGCACGAGCTACTGTTGTCCTAGCGACACCAACAGCTCCGATAATAACACTGGAGGACTATTGCTACAGATCTATTCTGCTGATATTCATTTTACAAATGTTCTTGTCAATCCAAAGATGAAACAGCTCTTTGTCATTGCCATTGGGAAAAGATGCTTTCCCGAAGAAAACGCTCTGAAGACCAAACTCTGTGACGACCAAAAGCTCTGAAGACCAAACTCTGTGAGGACCAAAAGCTCTGAAGATCAAACTCTGTGAGGACCAAACACTGTAAGGACTAAACACTGTGGGGATCAAACGCTTTGAGGACCAAAGGCTGTGGGGACCAAATGCTGTGAGGACCAAACGCTGTGAGGACCAAATGCTGTGAGGACCAAAACACACTGAGGACCAAATGCTGTGGGGACCGAAGGCTCTGAAAACCAAACGCTTTAAGGACCAAACGCTGTGAGGACCAAACACTGTGAAGACCAAACGCTCTGACGACCAAACGCTCTGAAGACCAAACTCTGTGAGGACCATACACTGTAAGGACTAAACACTGTGGGGATCAAACGCTTTGAGGACCAAAGGCTGTGGGGACCAAATGCTGTGAGGACCAAACGCTGTGAGGACCAAATGCTGTGAGGACCAAAACACACTGAGGACCAAATGCTGTGGGGACCGAAGGCTCTGAAAACCAAACGCTTTAAGGACCAAACGCTGTGAGGACCAAACACTGTGAAGACCAAACGCTCTGACGACCAAACGCTCTGACGACCAAACGCTGTGAGGACCAAACGCTGCGGGGATTAAATGCTATGGGGAATAAACGCTCGCTGTGAGGACCATACTCTCTGAGGACCATACGCTGTGAGGACCAAACGCTGTGAGGAACAAACGCTGTGAGGACCAAACGCTGTGAGGACCTCTGCTGAGCCTCTTCACTTTTGGACATTTTCCTCTAAGATCACAAATGTCCAAGCAGAGCTCATGTCGCTGTAAACTACACAGTATTTCCCACAGCAGTGATGAGCGGGTGCTTTTGTGTCGTACCTCCAGGAAACCCCCCCGAGCTGAGGTACTGGCAGGAGCGGGACGTGCAGACGGAGTCGCTCAAACCGGACGAGAGCAGTGCCCAGACGGTGGAGACCACAGCCTACGCCCTGCTCAGCTTCCTGCGCAAGGTAAACTGCAGAAGTCTGAGTCGGGGCCTGAAGTGATAGTGTGATCTGGGGCGGTTGTCTGATCTGATCTGGGGCGGTAGTCTGATCTGATCTGGGGCGGTTGTCTGATCTGATCTGGGGCGGTAGTCTGATCTGATCTGGGGCGGTTGTCTGATCTGATCTGGGGCGGTTGTCTGATCTGATCTGGGGCGGTTGTCTGATCTGATCTGGGGCGGTAGTCTGATCTGATCTGGGGCGGTAGTCTGATCTGATCTGGGGCGGTTGTCTGATCTGATCTGGGGCGGTAGTCTGATCTGATCTGGGGCGGTAGTCTGATCTGATCTGGGGCGGTAGTCTGATCTGATCTGGGGCGGTTGTCTGATCTGATCTGGGGCGGTAGTCTGATCTGATCTGGGGCGGTTGTCTGATCTGATCTGGGGCGGTTGTCTGATCTGATCTGGGGCGGTTGTCTGATCTGATCTGGGGCGGTTGTCTGATCTGATCTGGGGCGGTAGTCTGATCTGATCTGGGGCGGTTGTCTGATCTGATCTGTTTTTTTAAATACAGGGCAGGTTTCAGTACTGTAACCCCATTGTGACGTGGCTGACCCAGGACCAGCACTACGGAGAGGGCTACTTCAGTGTGCAGGTAACGCCACAGCACAGAGAACCGGGGCCCTACAACCCCCCCACCGTCACCCATGTTTTAGAAAATAAAACAATTTTAAGATTATTCTCAGTCGCACCACATGACATTTTACACTAAAAATTGTTCATATAAACGTTAAACATAGATTTATTTTATTAATTTTTTATATTTGCCTGTTGAAAATCCGTGTACGTCATTGACCCGTATACACGTGATCCAGGAAGGGACATTTATCGACCTTATGCTTCGGGAGCTCAAATCGACGCCTCCTGCACCGTGTGTGTGACTTGTGTTTGTGTGTTTGTGAGGACACCCTGATGACCCTGGAGGCGGTGACCCTGTACGCAAACCGAGTGCCCCGGGCCGAGCTGGAGCAGAGCATCCGCCTCCGCTTCAGCCGCGAGTCCGACCTCAACCGAGAAGTTCACCTGACCAGGAGGGCACCTGTCAGCACGCCCATACAGGTGCAACACAGAAGCCTTCATATATGTGCACGATCAAAACTCTGTTATTCAGTTCTAACATAATAATAATAATAATACATTTTATTTGTAATGCACTTTACATTTCAATGAAATCTCAAAGTGCTACAGAGAAAGCATAAAAAGATGATTAAAAAAAAAACCCACTTACAAAGTACATTTAAAACATCCTAGCACAAGGTAAACAATGTAAAAACCTAGTAGGCCTTTTTAAACAGAAATGTCTTAAGTCCTTTCTTAAAAGCCTCCAGACTCTGAGGCATCCTCAGGGACTCTGGGAGGGCATTCCACAGGCGTGGGGCTGCAGCCTGAAAAGCTCTATCTCCCATAGTGGAGAGTTTGGTCCTTGGCTGATGGAGACAGTAGGTGGAGGATGAACGAAGGTGTCGTGAGGTGGTGTATGGCGTGAGAAGCTCTAAGAGGTAGGCTGGGGCAGTTCCATGTATGCACTGATAGGTGAGGAGGCAGAGTTTGTAATGAATCCGATGTTGAATGGGCAGCCAGTGAAGTGAGCGGAGAACAGGGGTGATGTGGTCGTATTTACGCCTCCTCGTCAGGATCCTGGCAGCACAGTTCTGGATGTGCTGTAGCTTCTGAAGGCTCCTGCCAGAGATCCCAACGAGGAGGGCGTTGCAATAGTCAAGTCGTGAGGAGACAAAGGCATGGATCAGTTTTTCAGAATCAGATTGGGAAAGGAAAGGACGGAGTTTAGAAATGTTTTTAAGATGGAAGAAAGACACTTTGGAAAGGTGGTGTATGTGACTGTCAAATGAAAGATGTGGGTCGAGTTTGACTCCAAGGTTTGTGACAGATGAAGAAAAGGGGATGTTGTGACCAGAGAGAAGAATACTTGAATTAGAGAATGACTGAGTTTGATGTGGAGTTCCAAATACCATAGCTTCAGTTTTATTGCTGTTTAGTTGGAGGTGGTTATCTGCCATCCATGCCTTTATCTCCTCGAGGCAAGTGTGGAGGACAGATGGTAGGGCTGAGGAGGAGGTGGGGTCCATTTTCATATAAAGCTGAGTGTCATCAGCATAACAGTGGAATGAAAGTCCATGTTTGCGGATGATCTGACCCAGCGGGAGCATGTAAATTGTAAAAAGGGGCGGACCTAGGACCGACCCTTGTGGCACTCCGCAGGTGACAGTGTGGGGGAGTGATTTGGCCTGTCCTAAAGCCACATACTCTGTTCTACCCGCAAGATAGGATTGGAACCAGCGGAGTGTGGTGTCAGAGAGACCAACCACAGTCTGGAGTCGGTGGAGCAGAGTGTTATGATCAACCGTGTCAAAAGCAGCTGACAAGTCCAGAAGGATGAGGAGAGATGGTGAGCCCCGATCCGCGGTCACGAGTAAGTCATTTATGACCCGGACCAGGGCTGTCTCTGTACTGTGGGCTGATCTGAAGCCCGACTGAAATTTTTCATACAGGCTATGAGTGAGAAGGTGGTTATTAAGTTGTGCTGCCACAACTTTTTCTAGGACTTTGGATAAAAAAGGTAAGTTGGAGATGGGCCGATAGTTTGCCAGGTTTTCAGGATCTAATGAGGGCTTTTTCAGACGGGGGTAGATGACAGCAGTCTTGAGGGCAGGGGGCACTTCACCAGTTTGCAATGATTTGTTTATGACTGCAGTAATAAGTGGTTTGATAACTGCAGTGCTAGATTTTATCAGTGGTGTTGGGAGAGGGTCCAGCGGGCATGAAGAGCTTCTCATGCCTTTTAAAATGTTCTCAACCTCATTGTGTGTGGTCATTGTAAACTCAGAGAAGATATTCTCTGGCTTCAAGGACATGTTTGCAGACAGAGGACGTACTGCAGCAGGAAGCGATGACCGTATGGAAGCTACCTTGTTTGTGAAAAAGTCCATGTGTTTGTTGCACTGAGCATCACTGGTGGTGTCACTGTGAATGTAGGTGGGGGGTTTGAGTAGGAAGTTTATTGTAGAAAATAATTGTTTGGAATTACCAGTAGTATTGGTGATTTTATGTGAATAGAATATAGATCTGGCTAGTGAAAGAGCTTTAGAGTAGGATTTTTGATGGTCGCGGTACGCCTGTTTGTGCACTACCAAGCCACTAACAACGTATTTCCGCTCCAGTGTGCGACCTGCCGTTTTCATCCTCCTCAGCTCATCTGTGTACCAGGGAGCTGATTTAGAAAAGGAGACTGTTCTTGTTTTTAAAGGTGCATGAACCTCGAGGATCTTGTGTAAACCAGAATTATAATGATCAACTGATTCACTAACTGATGCGGATTGTGTAGACAGCAGTAATGAATCTGAGAGTGACTGTATGTCGTGGTTCAAGGAGACAGGATCTATCTTTTTTAAGTTTCTAAACTGCATTTGGCGTTTTGGTTTGTGATGTGGGCATGCTAATGACAAATCAAAAGAAATGGCCTTATGGTCAGACACACCTAAGTCATACACTTTTATGTTATTAATGGGAGCAGTGTCAGTAATGACCAGATCAAGAGTGTGCCCTTTAGTGTGTGTAGGTACTTCAATGTGTTGCGTCAGGTGTAAACAGTCAAGGAGTTCCAGGAACTCAGCAGCAGAGTGATTATTGGAGGAGTCCACATGCAAGTTGAAGTCTCCAAGTATTAGTGTACTGGAGGATGTGGCACAGAGCGATGTCAACAGGTCTTGTAGTTCAGTGATAAAGTTAGGGTTTGATTTTGGTGGGCGATAAATGAGGATTATTGTTGTAGTTGTTGATTTTGATCTATATTTGAATAGGAGACATTCAAATGTAGACAAACCTGGGAGTGGGAGTGGTGACAGGTGCAGGTCTTTGCGGTATAAGACTGCCAGGCCTCCGCCACGGCCTATAGTCCTAGCTTTTTCAAGGTATGTGTATCCTGGGGGACATGCTTCATTTAGAGCTAGAAATGACTCGTGTTTATGCCAAGTTTCTGTGAGGCACATAAGATCTATTTTACTATCAAGGATATGGTCCTGTATAAGACTGGCTTTATTTGTTAATGACTGAGCATTAAAGAGTTCTATTTTTATGTTGGAGAGGGGCTTAAGTCGTAGGAGAGGACGTAGTAAACTAAAATCCACTCCACGTTTTCCACGTCTCACATGGCCCCGATCCTGACGTAATCCATTATAGGACGTTGTGGTAGTCGTGTTCTGATGACGTAGCAACCACTTACGTGCTGGATTAGCGCCGTGAAGCCGGTGAAATTTAGGTGTGGACGCAGGAGTGGTGAAGCTCCACTTTTTGTGAGATAAATCTGGTCTATTGGCGTAGTCTGACAGGCGAAGGAGTCCTCGCGTCCTAGCACCAGCCACGTCAGCCGAAGAGAGGTGTACTGGAATCTGTTGGGGCTTTGGGTGCCGTTGTTGGAGAGTTAGCGGCTCGTCCCAGGCAAACACCCTCCTGCCGACTCCCGATGCCTCTGCTCCGTTTTCCCCATCATCGGTTGTGGTCACTGGTACCGCCACAGCGCTCGCCGAAGGGATAGAACAATCCAGGTAAGTGTGTTGCTTTGTTGCGTAGAAAGTGCATAGTGAGCGTACCTGTAAGTTATCGGCGGTGCTCCTGCTGTTAGCGGTTGTGATGAGGGGTCTCTCCATTGCTGGACTATTGAGTGGGCCGGGACACTGGTGGATATCCCCAGATAGCAAAAGGCAGATGGTGATAATGAAGACCAAACTTTGTTGTGGTTTTAGGACGGTTTTAGAGTGTGTTGATAAATGACTGAAGAGATGTGGATGAATGAATGCTGCAGCCAGGGCGTGTTTCCCAAATCCAAAGTGTTTCCTTGCTTGAGTCGTCAACAGCTTGTGCAGAGGTGATGGCTTGATGTATTCTTTAGAGTCTTTAAGGAGTTGGCCAGTATCAGAAATACTAACATTACTAACATTACTTGTGAGTAGTGCATAGATAAACAGAGCTGCAACTACTCCAGCCGTACCTGGCGCCGCCAAACGAGAAACGTCGTTTTCTCATCACAAACAGGCCCGGAGTTGGGTTTTGTTTCATTCACAAATGTTTGACTAACCCTTTATTTCTAATTTGAAGAGGTAACAACATTAGGACATGACTTAAAGCTCACAAGAGTCATGTTTTTGAAGATTCAGCATCCTAATTCCTCCCACTTTTAACAAAACAAAATCGCATTTACTCCTTCAAAATGTAAACGTATATAAACACAATAGGAGTGTACCGATATCCAAGTCTCACAATATGATATCGTCACGGTCTGAACCTCACGGTACGATGTTTATTACGATATCGTGGGAAAGCTCACGATATTCTACAGAATAACAAGACTGACTCTAAATGCTCATTTGGTGCAACATTTATTGTCATTAGAGATCGAACAAAATCCAAATCTCTCTGTACGATATTTTCACCATAAACATCTCACTGGACCAGATTTATTGTAATAACCAAACTGTGAATCTGCTCCTTTTTCCTCTAAAAATGCTTCACAGACTTAATCCACAGAATGAAGATGTAAAAGTGCTTAGAACAGTTATTTCTTCATGTCGTCTGCACTGAAACGGAGCAAAGGATCATGGTCTATGTAGTTCTGTCTGTTTTTTTAGCAATTTTTGCATCAGAACTGTTCATTTAAGCAAAGAGACTTGGGATTCAATATATTGTGATCCTTTGGCGATACGATTCAGGCGTCAACGTAAGAATGTAATAAATACACTAACGTTACTCTCTTGACCAGGAAAACACGGCACTCGCAGATCACAACTGACGCCCTGGTATTTTTCTCTTCTTTGTTCACGGTGTCAAAGATGTGCGGCAAAAACATCTGAATTCAAATGCAAAGCCAAATAGAGGCGCCCAGGGCATTTTTTGATGCTGCAGCCTGAACGTAGCATTAGACCTGATCAAGACCTGGTGTAGTCCCTGTTCAGTCCTGTTTAGACTTTTAGACTCGGTCAGGACCTGGTATAGTCTTGGTTCAGTCCTATTTCAGACCTGATCAGGACCTGGTGTAGTCCCGGTCCAGACCTGGCTGAGTTCTCGTCTCTTTCCAGATCAATAAGAACAGTGCAGTGACTGCGTCCACAGCCTTTGGTCATGGAGTGTCTCATGTGAAGGTTAGTGTCCAGACTACATTACCCACAATGCACTGCTGCTCATACAACACTCCATTTTGTCTGATGTTGCACCTTCAAAACAGAAACAGCAAATCGCAGTTATATATTTTTCCCCAGTAGTTCAGTCGTCACTGTGGTACTTCAAATTACGACTAAAAACTCACTTGTTTCCTCGACGTTTTCTACAGTGTCCAAGAAAGCACTCTCTAAGTCCAATTCTTTTTTATTATTATTATTAAAAAAGTAAAAGTATCACTGTGGCAGTGAGTCTGTCAAGGCAACAAACTAGTGTAGCAAGTTCTGAACTTCCACATAAAACACCAATTTGCTTCAGGCTGAAGAAGCTTAACACCACTTTAACCCATCTTACAACAGCCACGAGTCTAACAAACCAAACGCTCTGCCTGGTTCACTCATTAGTGTCTGGAAACGTTAGAAAACAACTTTATAAGCACCTCACACTTCCCTCTGCTGATTTCCCACTGCACAGGCCAAAGCCCAAAAGATTCAATTGTCGACTCCAGAAGCGACAAGTGAAGATCGACTACTGACGGTGAAGAAGAAGAGAAACTGAAAGTTGTTGAATGAAAATGGTTCGGAAATGTATGTTTTTAGTGTTTTTCAAAAGATATAATTAGAAACGACATCAGCGATCGATCCTGTTTAGACTTATAGACCTGATCAGGACCAAAGCCCAAAAGACTCGATCGCCGATGTCATTTCTAATCCCATTTATTTACCAGTGAATTATATTTTTTGCTTCTGGAGTCGGCGATTGAGTCTTTTGGGCTTTGTCCTGTGCAGTGGGAAATCAACAGAGGGAAGTGTGAGGTGCTTATAAAGTTGTTTTCTAACGTTTCCAGACACTAATGAGTGAACCAGGCAGAGCGTTTTGTTTGTTAGACTCGTGGCTGTTGTCAGATGGGTTAAAGTGGTGTTCAGCTTCTTCAGTGTGAAGCAAATTGGTGTTTTACGTGGAAGTTCAGAACTTGCCCCATCACTGCACTAGTTCAGAACTTGCCCCCATCACTACACTAGTTCAGAACTTGCCCCCATCACTACACTAGTTCAGAACTTGCCCCATCACTACACTAGTTCAGAACTTGCCCCCATCACTACACTAGTTCAGAACTTGCCCCCATCACTACACTAGTTCAGAACGTGCCCCCATCACTGCACTAGTTCAGAACTTGCCCCCATCACTACACTAGTTCAGAACTTGCCCCCATCACTACACTAGTTCAGAACTTGCCCCCATCACTACACTAGTTTGTTGCCTTGACAGACTCACTGCCACAGTGAGATCTCCATCGAGGAAACACTGATCTGTGCCGTTTTTTGGCTTCTGACAGAATTCCACCTACTCTAGCAACGGACTTTAGCTTCAAATGTGCCTGAGTTCCACTTTAAGTAAAAGTATGAAAGTACCTGTTTAAGTAAAAGTGTTCCTCAGATTTTCTATTCAAGCTTCAAATGTGGTGATTTTGACACAGATTTTTATCCCAGCTGTTTTTATTTGTATATTTTTGTTGCTCGTACCTCTCGTTGTTACTGAAGTGCAGTACTGTTCTGATACTCCTGATGTTTGTTTGGTCACAGCTGAAGACGGTTTATTATCAGACGGTTCCTCCTGAGAAAAACTGCAACTTCAACACCAGAATGGAGATCTTCAAATCAGGAAACAAAGGTGAGCCACAGACACACAATATACACACAAATATACACACAAATATGCACACAAATACAAATATATACAAATATACACTCATATACACAGATATATACAGAAATATACACAAATGCACACAAATATACACAAATGCACACAAATATACACAAATATATGTGTCTATGTGTGTGTGTGTCTCTGTGTGTGTCTGTGTGTGTGTCTGTGTGTGTTTCTGTTTCTGACATTAAAGCGGTGCTGTTGTGCGTTTGTTTTCAGAGACCTCCCTGACCGCTCCTCACCTCGTCGCCTGTGCACAGTGAGACTTTAGCCACACTCACAGGTTATGCTGGAGTTTAAAGCTGCACTGAGGAACTTTTCTCACCACCTGCAGTAGTAGCAATAGTAGTAGTAGTAGCAGCAGTAGTAGTAGTAGTAATAGTAGTAGTAGTAGCAGCAGTAGTAGTAGTAGCAGTAGTAGTAATAGTAGTAGTAGTAGTAATAGTAGCAGTAGTAGGAGCAGTAGTAGCAGTAGTAGTAGTAGTAGCAGTAGTAGTAGTAGTAATAGTAGTAGTAATAGTAGCAGTAGTAGTAGCAGTAGTAGCAGCAGTGGTGGTGGTGGTGGTGGCAGCGGTAGTGGTGGTAGCGGTGGTAGTGGTAATGGTAGTGGTAGTAGTAATGGTAGCGGTAGTAGTAGCAGTGGTAGCGGTGGTAGCGGCGGTGGTAGTGGTAGCAGTGGTAGCGGTGGTAGTAATGGTAGCAGTGGTGGCGGCAGTGGTGGTAGTGGTGGCAGTGGTAGTAATGGCGGTGGTAGTAGTAATGGTGGCGGTGGTGGGGCGGTGGTAGCGGTGGTAGCGGCAGTGGTAGTGGTAGCGGTGGTAGCGGTGGTAGTAATGGTAGTGATGGTAGCGGCGGTAGTAGTAGTAGCGGTGGTAGTAATAGCGGCAGTGGTAGTAATGGTAGCGGTGGTAGAGACGGTAGTGGCAGTAGTAGTGGTAGTGGTGGTAGTAATGGTAGTGGTAGCGGCGGTAGTAGTAGTAGCAGTGGTAGTAATAGTGATGATGGTAGTAGTAATGGTAGCAGTGGTAGGACGGTAGTAGTAGTAGTAATGGTGGTGGTAGTGATGTAATGGTAGTAGTGAGTAATGGTAGCGGTAGTGGTAGTAGCGGTAGTGGTAATAGTAGTAGTGGTGGTAATAGTAGTGGTAAGTAGTAGCAGTGGTAGCAGTAGTAGCGGCGGTGGTAGCAGTGATAGTGGTATTAGTAAGTGGTAGTGGTAGCAGTGGTGGTAGTAGTGGTAGTGGTAGTAATAGTGGTAGTGGTAGTAATGGTAGCAGTGGTAGTGAGACGGTGGTAGCAGTGGTGGTAGTGGTAGCGGTGGTAGTAATGGTAGTAGTGGTAGTAATGGTGGTAGTGATGGTAGTAACAGTGGTAGTGGTAGTAATGGTAGCGGTGGTGGTAGTGGTAGTGGTGGTAATGGTAGTAGTGGTAGTAATGGTGGCAGTGGTAGTGGTGGTAGCAGTAGTAGTAATGGTAGTGGTAGTAGTAATGAGTGGCAGTGGTAGAGACGGTAGTAGCGGTAGTGGTAGTAGCGGCGGTAGTAGTGGTAGTAATGGTAGTGGTAGTAGTGGCGGCGGTAGTAGTAGTAGCAGTGGTAGTAATGGTAGTGAGTAGTAATAGTGGCAGTGGTAGAGACGGTGGTAGCGGTGGTAGTAGTGGTAGCAGTGGTAGTAATAGTGGTAGTGGTATTAATGGTGGCGGTGGTAGTAGCAGTGGTAGTAACAGTAGTGGTAGTATTAATGGTGGCGGTAGTAGTAGTGGTAGCGGTGGTAGTAATAGTGGTAGTAGTAGTAATGGTAGCGTGGTGAGACAGTGGTAGCGGTAGTAGTGGTAGCAGCGGTGGTGGTAGTGGTAATGGTAGTGATGGTAGTGGCAGCGGTGGTAGTGGTAGCAGTGGTAGTAATAGTAGTAGTAGTGGTAATAGTAGCAGTGGTAGAGACGGTAGTAGCGGTAGTAGTGGTAGTGGCAGTGGTGGTAATGGTAGTAGTGGTAGTAATAGTAGCAGTGGTAGTAGCGGTAGTGGTAGTAGTGGCAGTGGTAGTAATGGTAGCAGTGGTAGTAATGGTAGCGGTAGTAGTGGTAGTAGCGGTGGTAGTAATGGTAGTAGTAGTAAGTAGTGGTAGTGGTAGCGGTGGTAGTAATGGTAGCGGTAGTGGTAATGGTGGCGGTGGTAGTAATAGTGGCAGTGGTATTGGCGGTGGCGGCAGTAGTGGTGGTAGTAATGGTGGTAGTAGTAGCGGCGGTAGTAGTGGTAAGTGGTAGTAATGGTAGCAGTGGTGAGACGGTGGCAGCGGTAGTGGTAGTAGTAATAGTGGTAGTAGTAGCAGCGGCAGTGGTAGTGGTAGCAGTGGTAGTAATGGTGGTAGTGGTAGTAATGGTAGCAGTGGTAGAGACGGTGGTAGCGGTGGTAGTAGTGGTAGCGGTGGTGGTAATGGTGGTAGTAGTGGTAATGGTGGCGGTGGTGAGTGGCGGTAGTGGTATTGGCGGTGGTGGTAATGGTGGTAGTGGTAGTAGTGGTAGCGGTAGTGGTGGCGGTGGTGGTGGTAGTGGCAGTGGTAGTAATGGTAGTGGCAGTAGTAGTAATGGTGGCAGTAGTAGTAGTAGTAGCAGTAGTAGTAATAGTAGTAGTAGTAGTAATAGTAGCAGTAGTAGTAGCAGTAGTAGTAGTAGTAGCAGTAGTAGTAATAGTAGCAGTAGTAGTAATAGTAGCAGTAGTAGTAGTAGTAGCAGTAGTAGTAATAGTAGTAGTAGTAGTAATAGTAGCAGTAGTAGCAGTAGTAGCAGTAGTAGTAGTAGTAGCAGTAGTAGCAGTAGTAGCAGTAATAGTAATAGTAGCAGTAGTAGTAGCAGTAGTAGTAGTAGCAGTAGTAGCAGCAGTAGTAGTAGTAGTAATAGTAGTAGTAGTAATAGTAGTAGCAGTAGTAGTAGTAGTAGTAGTATTAGTAGTTGTAATGGTAATAGTAGTAATAGTAGTAGCAGTAGTAGTAGTAGTAGTAGTAGTAGTTGTAATGGTAATAGTAGTAATAGTAGTAGCAGTAGTAGTAGTAGTAGTAGTATTAGTAGTTGTAATGGTAATAGTAGTAATAGTAGTAGCAGTAGTAGTAGTAGTAATAGTAGTAGTAGTAATAGTAGTAGCAGTAGTAGTAGTAGTAGTAGTAGTAGTAGTAGTAATAGTAGTAGTAGTAGTAGTAGTAGTAATGGTAATAGTAGTCATACTTGTTTTAGTTTAGTATTTAGTTGTAATAGTGCTTGTCTGTCACAGGTACAAGCCGCCCCCTAACGAGGTGGTGGAGGAGTCTCTGCTCACGGTGATGGAGATCCAGCTGCCCACGGCCATTGAGCCGTACCTGGATGACCTCGCGCCCTGGAGGGACCGAGACGACGCCATCGTCGCCTCCTACAGGATGGAAAAGAGAACCGTGTTCATCAACATTTACAGCGTGAGTTTACGCCGACCTCTACACCATGAGTTTACATCTACACCGTGAGTTTACGCCGACCTCTACACCGTGAGTTTACATCTACACCGTGAGTTTACATCTACACCGTGAGTTTACGCTGACCTCTACACCGTGAGTTTACACCGACCTCTACACCGTGAGTTTACGCCGACCTCTACACCGTGAGTTTACATCTACACCGTGAGTTTACATCTACACCGTGAGTTTACGCTGACCTCTACACCGTGAGTTTACACCGACCTCTACACCGTGAGTTTACATCTACACCGTGAGTTTACGCTGACCTCTACACCGTGAGTTTACACCGACCTCTACACCGTGAGTTTACATCTACACCGTGAGTTTACGCTGACCTCTACACCGTGAGTTTACACCGACCTCTACACCGTGAGTTTACATCTACACCGTGAGTTTACGCCGACCTCTACACCGTGAGTTTACATCTACACCGTGAGTTTACGCCGACCTCTACACCGTGAGTTTACATCTACACTGTGAGTTTACGCCGACCTCTACACCGTGAGTTTACATCTACACTGTGAGTTTACGCCGACCTCTACACCGTGAGTTTACACCGACCTCTACACCGCGAGGTTACACCGTGAGTTTACGTCTACACCGTGAGTTTACACCGAACTCTACACCGTGAGTTTACACCAAACTCTACACCGTGAGTTTACACCATGAGTTTATACCGTGAGTTTACACTGAACTCTACACTGTGAGTTTACACCGAACTCTACACTGAGTTTACACTGTGAGTTTACACCGAACTCTACACCGTGAGTTTACACCATGAGTTTATACCGTGAGTTTACACTGACCTCTACACCGCGAGGTTACACCGTGAGTTTACGTCTACACCGTGAGTTTACACCGAACTCTACACCGTGAGTTTACACCAAACTCTACACCGTGAGTTTACACCATGAGTTTATACCGTGAGTTTACACTGAACTCTACACTGTGAGTTTACACCGAACTCTACACTGAGTTTACACTGTGAGTTTACGCCGTGAGTTTACGCCGTGAGTTTACGCCGTGAGTTTACACCGATCTCTACACCGTGAGTTTACACCGAACTCTACACCGTGAGTTTACACCAAACTCTACACCGTGAGGTTACATCTACACCGTGAGTTTACACCGAACTCTACACTGTGAGGTTACATCTACACCGTGAGTTTACACCGAACTCTACACTGTGAGGTTACATCTACACCGTGAGTTTACACCGAACTCTACACCGTGAGTTTACACCATGAGTTTATACCGTGAGTTTACACTGAACTCTACACAGTGAGTTTATACCGAACTCTACACTGTGAGTTTATACCGAACTCTACACTGAGTTTACACTGTGAGTTTACGCCGTGAGTTTACACCGATCTCTACACCGTGAGTTTACACCGAACTCTACACCGTGAGTTTACACCAAACTCTACACCGTGAGGTTACGTCTACACCGTGAGTTTACACCGAACTCTACACTGTGAGGTTACATCTACACCGTGAGTTTACACCATGAGTTTATACCGTGAGTTTACACTGAACTCTACACCGTGAGTTTATACCGAACTCTACACTGAGTTTACACTGTGAGTTTACGCCGATCTCTACACCGTGAGTTTACACCAAACTCTACACCGTGAGTTTACACCAAACTCTACACCGTGAGGTTACATCTACACCGTGAGTTTACACTGAACTCTACACCGTGAGTTTACACTGACCTCTACACTGTGAGTTTACACCGAACTCTACACTGAGTTTACACTGTGAGTTTACGCCGTGAGTTTACGCCGTGAGTTTACGCCGTGAGTTTACGCCGTGAGTTTACACCGATCTCTACACCGTGCGTTTACACCGAACTCTACACCGTGAGTTTACACCAAACTCTACACCGTGAGGTTACATCTACACCGTGAGTTTACACCGAACTCTACACTGTGAGGTTACATCTACACCGTGAGTTTACACCGAACTCTACACCGTGAGTTTACACCATGAGTTTATACCGTGAGTTTACACCGAACTCTACACCGTGAGTTTACACCATGAGTTTATACCGTGAGTTTACACTGAACTCTACACAGTGAGTTTATACCGAACTCTACACTGTGAGTTTATACCGAACTCTACACTGAGTTTACACTGTGAGTTTACACCGTGAGTTTACACCGATCTCTACACCGTGAGTTTACACCGAACTCTACACCGTGAGTTTACACCAAACTCTACACCGTGAGGTTACGTCTACACCGTGAGTTTACACCGAACTCTACACTGTGAGGTTACATCTACACCGTGAGTTTACACCATGAGTTTATACCGTGAGTTTACACTGAACTCTACACCGTGAGTTTATACCGAACTCTACACTGAGTTTACACTGTGAGTTTACGCCGTGAGTTTACGCCGATCTCTACACCGTGAGTTTACGCCGATCTCTACACCGTGAGTTTACACCAAACTCTACACCGTGAGTTTACACCATGAGTTTATACCATGAGTTTACACCATGAGTTTACACTGAACTCTACACCGTGAGTTTATACCGAACTCTACACCGTGAGTTTACACCGTGAGTTTACACCTTGAGTTTACACCGTGAGTTTACACCGTGAGTTTACACCGATCTCTACACCGTGAGTTTATACCAAACTCTACACCGTGAGTTTACGCCGTGAGTTTACGCTGACCTCTACACTGTGAGTTTATGGGAGCAGACAGGTGCAGACAGGTGCAGACAGGAGCAGACAGGTGCAGACAGGTGCAGACAGGTGCAGACAGGAGCAGTGATCACATGGTCCATGTTGTTCTCCAGGTGCCCTCAGATCGGTTCATCTGTGTCGGGTTCCGGATCAGAATGGCATTTGTTGTGGGTGGAGCCAGTGACGTGGTTTTCACTACGTACGAGGAGAATGACCAAGGTAAACACCAGGATCACGGTAAAAACCAGGACCACGGTAAAAACCAGGACCACAGTAAACACCAGGATCATGGTAAAAACCAGGACCACGGTAAAAACCAGGACCACGGTAAACACCAGGACCACAGTAAAAACCAGGACCACGGTAAACACCAGGACGACGGTAAACACCGGGACCACAGTAAACACCGGGACCACAGTAAACACCAGGACCACGGTTAACACCAGGACCAAGGTAAACACCAGGACCACAGTAAAAACCAGGACCACGGTAAACACCAGGACCAAGGTAAACACCAGGACCACAGTAAAAACCAGGACCACAGTAAACACCAGGATCACGGTAAAAACCAGGACCACGGTAAACACCAGGACCACAGTAAACACCAGGATCATGGTAAAAACCAGGACCACGGTAAAAACCAGGACCACGGTAAACACCAGGACCACAGTAAAAACCAGGACCACGGTAAACACCAGGACGACGGTAAACACCGGGACCACAGTAAACACCGGGACCACAGTAAACACCAGGACCACGGTTAACACCAGGACCAAGGTAAACACCAGGACCACAGTAAAAACCAGGACCACGGTAAACACCAGGACCAAGGTAAACACCAGGACCACAGTAAAAACCAGGACCACAGTAAACACCAGGATCACGGTAAAAACCAGGACCACGGTAAACACCAGGACCACAGTAAAAACCAGGACCACGGTAAACACCAGGACCACAGTAAAAACCAGGACCACAGTAAACACCAGGACCACAGTAAAAACCAGGACCACGGTAAAATCCAGGACCACAGTAAAAACCAGGACCACAGTAAAAACCAGGATTACAGTAAACACCAGGACCACGGTAAACACCGGGACCACGGTAAACACCAGGACCACAGTAAAAACCTGGACCACAGTAAACACCAGGACCACAGTAAACACCGGGACCACGGTAAACACCAGGACCACGGTAAACACCAGGACCACAGTAAACACCAGGACCACAGTAAAAACCAGGACCACAGTAAAAACCAGGACCACAGTAAACACCGGGACCACGGTAAACACCAGGACCACGGTAAACACCGGGACCACAGTAAACACCAGGACCACAGTAAAAACCAGGACCACAGTAAACACCAGGATCACGGTAAAAACCAGGACCACGGTAAACACCAGGACCACAGTAAAAACCAGGACCACAGTAAAAACCAGGACCACAGTAAAAACCAGGTCCACAGTAAAAACCAGGATTACAGTAAACACCAGGACCACGGTAAACACCGGGACCACGGTAAACACCGGGACCACGGTAAACACCAGGACCACGGTAAACACCGGGACCACGGTAAACACCAGGACCACAGTAAACACCAGGACCACAGTAAAAACCAGGACCACAGTAAAAACCAGGACCACAGTAAACACTGGGACCACGGTAAACACCGGGACCACGGTAAACACCAGGACCAAGGTAAACACCAGGACCACAGTAAACACCAGGACCATGGTAAACACCGGGACCACAGTAAACACCGGGACCACGGTAAAAAACAGGACCACGGTAAAAACAAGGACCACGGTAAAAAACAGGACCACGGTAAAGGTAAAACCAGGCTGAAGCTCACAGTGGGACTAGCGCCCTCTGGTGGCAGATAAGAAAATCACTGAAGAGGTACTTCCTCTTATTACAGTGTTTTTCTCTTATTGACTCGTCACATTTTCAGTTTTTCTCATTAAAAACACATGAAAATGGCTTTGAAGTAAAAAATTTTGAACTAATTGTCTTTGATTGGCTGTAGTCCTCCGATCAGTGACCGTTAGAAAAGGCTGGATTTAAAACAAAAAAAGAAGGAAGTGTAATCTTGTACTCACTGAAGTACGCTCTACAGACCGTGCTGTTGTGTTTTGCAGCGGCCAAGTGCATTAGGGTGGTGTCTGACGAGGAGCAGAAGATCCACCGACTCTGCCAGTTTGACCAGTGCCAGTGCGTCACCGGTGAGTCTGACCTCTGACCCCTGACCTCCTGTAGGACCAAGGACACGTGTTTCAGACTCACGCTAAGAATCAGGCGTCAGAAAGTCTTTTTAGACTCAAACCCGTGTCTCGGTGTGTTCCACAGCGGTGTGTTCGAGGTTCAGAGCGACCGTGGACCCGTCCGTCACTCAGGAGCAGCTCGCACAGGAGATCTGCCGCCCGGAGGTCAAATACGGTACTGCACGGATTACACAAACACACAGTCCCACCGTGCTCACATGTGCACAGAGAACAGGGTAATAAGAAGTGCATTATGGGTAACAAATGTACAAAAGTGAGCTCAGCCGTTCAGTTCATTAAATCTGTATGAGGTCTGTAGGTAAATATAGGTCGGTTTGGTAAAGTTGTTCTGTTGTTTCTGCTCTAGTTTTGTGAATAACTGTTCATATGTGACGTGAACTCACCAGACCCATGTTCAGCCTGTTCTTCTCTGTTCTAGTGTGATTTCTATAACTCGCCTTTCAACGTGTAGATGTTTTTCTCTTCTTCATTGTGCATTTTTTGCCTGGTGCGACTTATACTCAGGAAAATACGGTACCTAGATATTGTTTTTTTTCTAGTGAATTCACAGCAGCAGAACTTCATATAAACCAGAGAGAATAAAATATCAAAATTAAAATAGGCACCGTGACATGTATTGTTTTTCGTTCTTAATTGAAATTCAAAAGAACAAACGGTACACGGACCCTGCAGATAATTTCACTACTTTTAAGTCATTTTCTGATAGATTTAAGTGTTGAGATCTTACATTTTACAAACCAAATCTCCTTTAGCCCCTGAACTGCTTCTCGTGTGTCCACAGCGTACAAAGTGAGGGTGACCAACCTGGTGTCCGAGGGAGACTTTTTGACCCACACAGCCACCGTAGAGGAGGTCATCAAGAGCGAAGGAGGTCAGTGCCGGGTTAATACGGGTCAGTTCTGCTCCGGGACCAAAGGAGCAGTCCTTTTCCAGGCAGTGTTTTCGTAAACGTGCAGTATTTTCATAAACGTGCAGTATTTTCGTAAACGTACAGTATTTTCGTAAAACATGCATGTTTTTCGTAAAAGTGCAGTATTTATGTAAACCTGCAGTATCTTAATAAAAGTGCAGTATTTTCGTAAACGTGCAGTATTTTTGTAAACATGCAGTATTTTTGTAAAAGTGCAGTATTTTCGTAAACATGCAGTATTTTTGTAAAAGTGCAGTATTTTCGTAAACATGCAGTATTTTCTGAAAAGTGCAGTATTTTTGTAAAGGTTCAGTATTTTTGTAAACGTGCAGTATTTTTGTAAAAGTGCAGTATTTTCGTAAGAGTGCAGTATTTTCGCAAAAGTGCAGTTTTTTACAGAAAAGTGCAGTATTTTCGTAGTGCAGTATTTTCGTAAAAGTGCAGTATTTTCGTAAAAGTGCAGTATTTTCGTAAACATGCAGTATTTTCGTAAAAGTCCAGTATTTTCGTAAAAGTGCAGTATTTTTGTAAACCTGCAGTATTTTCGTAAACATGCAGTATTTTTGTAAAAGTGCAGTATTTTTGTAAAAGTGCAGTATTTTCATAAAAGTGCAGTATTCTTGTAAACATGCAGTAATTTCATAAACATGCAGTATTTTTGTAAACTCGGAGTATTGTCGTAAACGTGCAGTGTTTTCGTAAACGTGCAGTATTGTCGTAAAAGTGCAGTATTGTCGTAAACGTGCAGTATTTTCGTCAAATTGCAGTATTGTCGTAAACGTGCAGTATATTCGTAAAAGTGCAGTATTTTTGTAAAAGTGCAGTATTTTCGCAAAAGTGCAGTATTTTTGTAAAAGTGCAGTATTTTCGTAAACGTGCAGTATTTTCTGAAAAGTGCAGTATTTTTGTAAAGGTTCAGTATTTTTGTAAACGTGCAGTATTTTCGTAAAAGTGCAGTATTTTCGTAAATGCGCAGTATTTTTGTAAAAGTGCAGTATTTTCGCAAAAGTGCAGTATTTTCGTAAACGTGCAGTATTTTCGTAAAATTGCAATATTTTGGCAAAACTGCAGTATTTATGTCAAAGTGTAGCATTTTTGTAAACGTGCAGTATCTATGTCAAAGTGCAGTATTTTTGTAAACATGCAGTATTTTCGTAAAGTCCAGTATTTTCGTAAACATGCAGTATTTTTGTAAAGTACAGTATTTTCGTAAATGTGTAGTATTTTCAAAAACGTGCAGTATTTTCGGAAACGTGCAGTATTTTTGTAAAATTGCAGTATTTTGGCAAAACTGCAGTATTTATGTCAAAGTGCAGTATTTTTGTAAACATGTATTATTTTTGTAAACGTGCAGTATTTTTGTAAAGTCCAGTATTTCCGTAAATGTGCAGTATTTTCGTAAACGTACAGTATTTTCATTAACGTTGCAGTATTTTCGTAAACGAGCAGTATTTTTGTAAATGTGCAGTATTTTCGTAAAAGTGCAGTATTTTCGTAAATGCGCAGTATTTTTGTAAATGTGCAGTATTTTCGTAAAAGTGCAGTATTTTCGTAAAAGTGCAGTATTTTTGTAAACGTGCAGTATTTTCGTAAAAGTGCAGTATTTACAAAGTGCAGTATTTTCGTAAAAGTGCAGTATTTTTGTAAATGTGCAGTATTTTCGTAAAAGTGCAGTATTTTCGTAAAAGTGCAGTATTTTTGTAAACGTGCAGTATTTTCGTAAAAGTCCCGTATTTTTGTAAAAGTGCAGTATTTTCGTAAAAGTGCAGTATTTTTGTAAACGTGCAGTATTTTCGTAAAAGTGCAGTATTTACAAAGTGCAGTATTTTCGTAAAAGTGCAGTATTTTTGTAAATGTGCAGTATTTTCGTAAAAGTGCAGTATTTTCGTAAAAGTGCAGTATTTTTGTAAACGTGCAGTATTTTCGTAAAAGTCCCGTATTTTTGTAAAAGTGCAGTATTGTCGTAAACGTGCAGTGTTTTCATAAACGTGTCGTGTCGTGCAGACTTCAGAGGCGTGAGCGGAGGGTCTGAGGTCGATTTCATCAAGAAAACCACCTGTAACTCCGTGGACCTGCAGAAGGACCAGCAGTACCTGATCTCAGGCTCGTCCGGCCTCGAGGTGGTCCACAACCAGGACTACAGGTGAGGACCGGGTCTGGACCAGGACTAAACCAGGACTACAGGTGAGGACCGGGTCTGGACCAGGACTAAACCAGGACTACAGGTGAGGACCGGGTCTGGACCAGGACTAAACCAGGACTACAGGTGAGGACCGGGTCTGGACCAGGACTAAACCAGGACTACAGGTGAGGACCAGGTCTGGACCAGGACTAGAGGTGAGGACTGGGACTAGATCAGGACTAGACCAGGACTAAACCAGGACTAGACCAGAACTAAACCAAGACTAAAACAGGACTAAACCAGGACTAAACCAGGACTACAGGTGAGGACCAGGTCTGGACCAGGACTAAACCAGGACTACAGGTGAGGACCAGGTCTGGACCAGGACTAGAGGTGAGGACTGGGACTAGATCAGGACTAGACCAGGACTAAACCAGGACTAGACCAGAACTAAACCAAGACTAAAACAGGACTAAACCAGGACTAAACCAGGACTACAGGTGAGGACCGGGTCTGGACCAGGACTAAACCAGGACTACAGGTGAGGACCAGGTCTGGACCAGGACTAGAGGTGAGGACTGGGACTAGATCAGGACTAGACCAGGACTAAACCAGGACTAGACCAGAACTAAACCAAGACTAAAACAGGACTAAACCAGGACTAAACCAGGACTACAGGTGAGGACCAGGTCTGGACCAGGACTAGAGGTGAGGACTGGGACTAGATCAGGACTAGATCAGGACTAGACCAAGACTAAAACAGGACTAAACCAGGACTAAACCAGGATTAGACCAGGACTAAACCAAGACTAAAACAGGACTAAACCAGGTCTAAACCAGGACTAGACCAGGACTAAACCAAGACTAAAACAGGACTAAAACAGGACTAAAACAGGACTAAACCAGGACTAAACCAGGACTAAACAGGTCTAAACCAGGACTAAACAGGACTAAAGAGGACTAAAGAGGACTAAACAGGACTAAACCAGGACTAAACCAGGACTAAACCAGGACTAAACCAGGACGAAACCAGGACTAAACCAGGACTCAACCAGGACTAAACCAGGACTATACTGTCATATTATTATCAGTGAATCTCAAACAGAAACAAAACGCTCTGTTCCACCCTGTGATGTCATCATGTGGTGAACATCCCTGTAGCAGCCGATGATGTAATAATGGCCTATAATGTAATAACTGCCTATAACATAATAATTTTTTATGTAAAAAAATTTTATAATGTAATAACTTGCCAGTAATGTTAGAAAATGTAATAAAATGTCTGAAACGATAACGTAATAACCTGATGCCAATAATGTAATAACATATTACATTATTGGTTAGTTATGACATTATTGGGTAGTTTAATTTAAAAAAAAAAAACTTTAAAATGAAATAACTGCAAACACTAATGTCATAATTTCTTCTATTTCACTTAATCAAAGCTTTATTTATTAAAGTGTCACA
>CM068358.1:39519915-39597415 GCA_034769755.1 Odontamblyopus lacepedii
CGGCTGCTTCAGTCCCTCTTGGTGACGTAAAGTTCTCGTGTGACTTTCCCGCAGGTTCCGTTTCCCTCTGGACTCCGAGGCTCAGGTCCAGGTTTGGCCCGTGAACTGTGGACCCGAGTGCACCGAGCTCACCAAGTTCAGCCTCCTGACGCAGCTCGTCGGGTGCTAGTGTCTCCTGCTCCTCCTCCTCTCCTCCTCGTCTCCTCCTCCTCGTCTCCTCCTCCTCCTCTCCTCCTCCTCTCCTCCTCCTCGTCTCCTCCTCCTCCTCTCCTCCTCCTCTCCTCCTCCTCCTCCTCCTCCTCCTCGTCTCCTCCTCCTCCTCTTCTATTTGTCTCCCGTTTACATTGTTCTCCATCTGTGACCCCATTGAACCACTGCCGCCTTCATCTAACGCCATAAAAACCCAAACTTTAAACCAGGACTAAACCAAGACTATATCAGGACTAAATCAGGACTAAATCAGGACTAAATCAGGACTATATCAGGACTGTATCAAGACTAAAAGAGGACTAAAGTAGGACTAAAATGATACTAAAACAGGAGTAAACTAGGATGAAACCAGACCTATATTAAGACTAAAACAGGACTAAAACAGGACACTATCAGGACTAACCCAGAAGAAAACCAGGACTATATCAGGACTAAAGTAGTACTAAACCAGGACTAAAATGATAGTAAAACAGGACTAAACCAGGACTATATCAGAACTAAACCTGGACTGAATCAGTACTTTATCAAGACTATACCAGGACTAAAACAAAACTGAACTAGGACTAACCCAGGACTATATCAGGACTAAAACAGGACTAAAACGATACTAAACCAGAAATATATCAGGACTAAACCAGGATTAAAACAGGACTAAAACAATACTAAACTAGGACTAAACCAGGACTGAATCAGGACTAACCCAGGATGGAATCACTACTATATCGAGACTGTACTAGGACTAAAACTAAACTAAGACTAACCCAGGATTATAACAGGACTAAACCAGGACTGAATCAGGACTGAATCAGGACTATATTAAGACTAAACCAGGACTCTTTATTAAGACTATATCAGGACTAAACCATAAAATTAAAGAGACAATAATTTAAACCAGGACTAGGACTGAATCAGGACTATATTAGGACTAATCCAGGACTAAACTAGGACTAAACCAGTAGAAATGCTTTAATGCCATACTGTGGAACATTCTAGACAATAACAATAACATCACCGTGGAGACCAGCAGGTGTCAGTGACCTTTGACCCATTTACATCATGACCTTTGAGCCGCTGTGTTTCTCCTGCAAAATGCTGTAAACTCTTATTAAAGTTTTGTGAATAAATCAATTGTTTGATCTTTTTTTTTGGTCTAATATATATAATAATATAATATAATATAATATGATATGATATGATATGATATGATATGATATGATATGATATGATATGATATGATATGATATGATATGATATGATATGATATGATATAATATAATATAATATAATATAATATAATATAATTAATATCATAATATAATATAAAAGTCCAAGTCCCAAGTCAAGTCTCAAGTCTGTGACCCATAAGTCCAAGTCCAAGTCAAGTCCAAGTCAAGTCCAAGTCAAGTCCAAGTCAAGTCCAAGTCTTCTGCTTTGAGCTTCAAGTCATTTCAAGTCTTTAAACCAAATATATTTCAGATTTTTGCAGTTTATATGATTTTAAAACTGAATTGTACTTAAAAAGTCTGGGTATATTTATATATGAGTATTTATATAAGAGTTGTAGAAATGCAATTTTAAAATTTTGAAGCTGAAACATTGAAAAAGTACATTTAAAATTCCAGCAACTAAAATAAATCAGAATAAAAATAGTTTAGACATCTTATTTCATAGTTAAAAAATTCTAAGTGAGAAATTCAGCGGAATTCTGACGGAACAAGTGATCTTAAAATACGTAAGAATCGTGAAAATAAAAATGTTCACCTCCTTCGAGCCGGATTCGAACCAGCGACCTAAGGATGTCCGCCATTTTACATTCTACAGTCCTCCGCTCTACCAACTGAGCTATCGAAGGGGCCTGCAACTCCAGGCCGACAGGAGGCCCTCTAAAGCGGCCACGGGGAGCAGCGCGGCCCGGTGTCAGGCTCCCGGAGCACCGGAGCACCGGAGCACGGACACGACCTTAAACTGAGAAATAATAACAAGAAAAACACTTTAACGGGTCTTTAAGAAGGATTAACGCGTTATTTTAGACAGACTTCGTTGCAAATACTAAAGAAATAACACGTAGTTTTATAGTTTTATTTACATTCCTTGATTCAGACAGTGGCTTTAAATTGTCGGGAAAACAAAAACATTATTTTTGTGGTTTATTTTTCACCGTGAACGTTTTCTTGTGATTATAACGGTCTGTGGCGACATCTGGTGGTAGAAAAGTTGATTTTTTTGTGAATTAGTTTATAGTTTAAATTATATATATATATTATTATTATTTAAGGAAACATAACGGCAAGTTTATGTGATATTTTATCTTCTTTTTTTTAATAAATGAAATAAGTAGAAATAATTTTAACTTGTATTTTTGTTCACCACCAGATGGCGCTATACTCAAACCTACCCGAATAACGCACACTGCTCCACAACTTTCTGAACTCGAGCGTGGCGTTATTTTAGACAGATTTCTTTGCAAATACTAAAGACATAACACGTAGTTTTATTGTTTTATTTACATTTCTTGATTCGGACAGTAAGGCTTTAAATTATCGGAAAAAAACTCATTATTTTAGTGGTTTATTTTTCACTGTGAACGTTTTCTTGTGATTATAACGGTCTGTGGCGACATCTGAATTTTTTTGTTAATGTTTGTTTATTTTATTGTTTTATTTTTATTTTATGTCATTTTTTTAACACAGCAGCAAGTTTGTGTGATATTTTATCTTTTTTTTTTTTTTTTTTAAATAAATGAAAGTAGTAGAAATAAGTTTAAATTGTATTTTTGTTCACCACCAGATGGCGCTATAATCAAACCTATCGGAATACCCCGCGGATATGATGGTTTTATCGTTCATTCACGGATTAACCTTTTTTCCCCTTTATTTGAAATCAATTCTGACGATATAAAATACATTTTTTGAGTTCATACATTTTTTAACAATAATAAAATAAATAAATACAATACAAGAGGTTTTATACGTCTGACTGCGTATTTTAATTACAGTTATAGGATAGGCAACAAATAAGCGTTATATCAGCCTGTTCATTTGTTGATAAAAAAAGGTGTTTATATGCTGTGAATTGTGTAAATTGTGGAAAAATATGAATATAAAAAACATTGCACTCGTTACTCAGTAAAGAAACTACAGAGTTCTGTATTAATTGATGATAAATGAATGGAATTCATTGTTGATAAATGGAATTCATTTATCAACAATTTATTGATTTTAGGTAAACATTTTATTCACAGATTACTTTTTTCTTTTATATTAAAGCAAACTTTTCGCTCACTGGGACCAATTGAGAGAAAAGAGACTCGTTTTCGGATGTTGTTTTTGAATAATTTTAATTTATTCCTTTAAATTAGAGTTTTGAAATAATTGTTTTGTATGCATTTATTTTATTTTCATGTGAAATGACTTTTTAAAATATATTTTTGTTTGTATCTGAAAATTTGCAATAAAAAAGAGAGTTATGTGTAAAAAGTGGCCAATATTTTTGAGGCCCACCGTCCCTGATCAGGGACGGTTTCGGTTCTTTTTCTTTCTAACTTAATTCATTTAATATCCCTTTAGTCAATATGAGCTTCCTATATATCATTTGAAAGCTTACATACAGCACAAAATGCACATTGTGTTCATTTATTTCCAAAACACATTCCAAAAACTTTGACCGCAATCAAACTGTACCATAAGCAAATCAGAAATCTCGCATTTCTTACCTTTTGACTGCTACTCCAGCTTCAAATCACATTCAATCCAGAAGTGTTTGTGCTTTTTCTGTTCCTCATAGTCCACAGAATAAAAATATCCACTTGTTTTTTTTTTTCATAAGACGCTCCGTGTAGTTGCTATCCAGCCGAAATCTCATTGTCTTCTTTGGAACGTAGCTAATACAACAATAAATCCATTTTTGCGCATGGCTTTGTAAACATAGCTTCCATTTTGGCAGCTCACTTAGGGTATGGTTGTTTTCCCCCCAAGTCTTAGCTTCAAAACAAGACATTCCGCGCAGTTTTCTATGAAAGTGTCCCGGAGTTAGACCCGCGTGGGTGAAGCCGGCGCCTCCATTTTGCAACATTGTTTCAACTGAGTCTCCGTGCGCAAAGACGGCAAAACGTAATGCATCATTGGAGAATCAGGTTGTCAATCACAAAATCTTGTAGCCAATCAGTAAAGCTTTCCAAAAAGAGGCGGGACAGTCAGATCTGAGGTCAGATCAGGGCACAGCAACAGTGCGTATTGGTGCCAAGCCGCCATTTTGAAGATGGGCCATGGATGGTCTGGATCATTACGCAAAGCGTCTGCGCAGTTTTTCAGAGTTTTTCGATAAAGTGTAGCACTATTAGCACTAATTTTACGATTTCTAAGGCTAAGAAGCAAACAAAACAAAAAAATAATAATAAAAATATAATAATGGTTAATAATGGTTACAGTGCTAAAATATAATTATCTGAAAAAACTTTGAAAATCAGGTTATAAGTGATATTTATAGTCCCCAAAGTGACAAAATATGTTTTATATTGCTAGTAGAGTGATAAAATGCATGTAAAGTAATTTGGCACATTTGGCACAGATGTGCCAAATCGGTGCCAATTGTACTATTTCATACAAAAAGGTCCACATTTTCAAAATAGTTGTATCTAGAGGTCTGAAATTTGGCACAGTTGTTGCCAAAACTATGGACAGTTGCTGTGGTGAGTTTGAAATGTATAGCATGAAGTATGTCTTCAGGAAGGCCTTTTATTTATTTATTTTTTTCCGAGGCCAAAAAAACTACTTTTTGGGCATGTTTGAACAAGTGTACTGCAAACTGTGAGTCTTCTAGACAAATCTAAGACATATCTACATAAACTAGATGGACTTGGCTTTCAAATGATGCATCCACAAAGCCTCTAGAGTGTAAGGTGCCCAAACAATAAGCTTTAATATTTGGGTATGCACAATTCGAGAAAAACAGCCAGTTTGAGGTGGGCCTCAACAGTAAGTAATTATCAAGATATTATTTTGGTTTCTACTGTTTACTTTTTTTTTCTTTTTACCACCACAGGAAATAATTAACTAACAAAATAAATTAAATAAATCAACACACAGACACACGTTTTAAACACATTCTTATTTGACCTTTATTACAATTCACTGCAGTCATTTCATTAAATATTAACAGAGCAGAAAAAGTCCTTTTATTTGCCCCACACCAAAGTCTCTCCTCTCTGCTGCCCCCTGGAGGCGACACCACAGAACTGCCTCCGTACAAAATCAGTCGTGACGTAGAAAAAGGGAAACACAGGTTTAGTTCGGCCCTGAGTTTAGACTCTCAGGATCCACGAAAACTCAAAACGCCTTCGGCACGTCACGTCCCACGATCTGCCCCAGACGTTCGGACAAACACGAGACGTCCCACGATCTGCCCCAGACGTTCGGACAAACACGAGAGGTCCCACGATCTGCCCCAGACGTTCGGACAAACACGAGACGTCCCGCGGAGTCTTTAGCTTCTCGGACGCTGCTGGTTTTACGGAGGGATCGTTTTATTTTCGTGCTCGCCGTTGTCGCTAAATCTGCTTTAAAGCTGCGCTGCGTAACTTTTCTGGCGGAGGCGCCGTCAGACGCTTTTCTCTGCGCGCGGAGATGTTATCGCTTTGTCTGGAATGTTTCGCAGTCCGGCATTAAGCCTTTCTGTCGTCACGGAGACCAAACCAGACCGAGTTACAAGTCAGATCTGCGGAGAGGCGATCCTGCTCACAATCAGAACACCTAGTTTCATGTTTTTTCTAGGGATTTAAAACCATTTATGACTGAATAAATGTAAAGTAGAGCTGTTTAAAGTCACACTGTGGTACATTCCAGGCAGAGCAATGACGTATCCATGGAAACGAGCAGGCGACGGACCCCCAACCAATTAGAAAAAGTGCATAATAATATTTATAGTTCTTGAAATATTTATTTATTACAATAAAATCGCACAGTTTTGAGGCAACAATCGCCTTATTTTGCACTGGTATAAAACATTCAAAATTCAACTTTCATATATATTTACTTAAAGGTGCATGGTGTAACTTTTCTGGCGTGGATCTGAATATTCCGTAGTATGGCATTAAACTGAACCAGGCGAGGCACAGCACTTAGAACTCGTACGTTACAGAATAAGAACAATTTCGCTTTCGTTTAAAACAATAAAAATGCCTTTAAAAACAAATCCGGCCTGTTTCTTCCCCTTCGTTTCCGTGGAGATCGTTTAATGCCATGCTGTGGAACACTCACTCGTAACATTTTACATAACGACTCATCTGCAACGACCCTTTAAAAGTAAAATAAGGAACATAACTCGATTTTGACGCTAAGGAACAGACTCGACACTTAATTCTGATATCACGATAATAAAAATCTCTTTCTTAACACTAGTTTTAGTATTTATTATCTTATTATTGCATTATATTTCTATCCTTTTTACATATACAGTTATATAATTCTGCCTCTTTTGACACCAGTTTATTATTTTTGCACTTATTTTGAATTTACTATCACCGTTTATACCATTTTTCTCTGTGTTATTATAATAAATTGTGACACAAACGTCTCTAACTTCTCTTGTGGATTCATAAAGAAGTTTCTCGAGTCCTTTTTTCGATTTAGTGACAACAGCTGCGTTCAGAACCCTCCTTTCATTTTATCCTCATCAGAACGAGCAACGCGACGTTTAATCGGAATATTTGGCGTTTTCAGAAGGTTGAAATGGCACGAGTTCGGCCCCGCGCGTTTGTTTCCGCCGTCGTTTTTATCACATCAGTGCGGTCGGGCTCAGTAAACGATTCAGTGCAGAGGGAAGGAGCCGGGATACAGCGCGGAAGACGTCTGGAAACATGCGGGTGACGACTTCCTCTGGGCTCTGTTGGCGATTGTAACTCTGGGAAAATGTGGGAAAACAGCGAAAATGTCCCGGTTTTCTTCGTCTACATGTCACTGTGGCGTTCCGTTCTGTTTGGTAGATCAACGGTAAAAACAAGACTTCAGTTTTCGTCATTTTCCCATTGATACAAAACTCCCAAACTCCCGAGAACGTTGAAAACATGACGTTAGAAGAAAAGAGGACGCCAATTTTCAAGATTAGTCCAGAAGGCACCTACGTCGGTCACTGAATCCATGGACTTATCAAGCCCAGTTTCAGTAACTACACCGAGGCCTCGTCTAATTTCTTTTTCCTTGCTTCCTTCTACTCACTTCCTCACCTCGATCTTCCAATTTCCAGGTGAGAATCAAACGTTTCATATGAAGCGATGTTCCAAAGAAAACCACAGAGTGAAGGCGTAAACCTGAGGAAGTCTTCAGGAGCAGACGCCAGAGGAAAGATTCAAACTTTATCGGTCTCAGTGAGGAGTTTAGATCCTGTGGGCGGGACTTTCTCACCCATTTCCCGCAGAATCAAGGAGAGGAAGAAAGAAGGAAAAAAGAGGAAAAAAAGAAACTTGGCCCGGACGTCATCATCCGCGAGTTTCCATACGTCTCCCGGGTTTGTGACGGAAGCGTGAAAAGGCCCCGAACAGAACAAACCAGAACCAAGAACACAGAAAATGCAGCGTTTCAGTTTTCAGATCTTCACCTGTCCATCCAGGACCACTTCCCCGGTAGAGGTTCATCACCTGCTTGTCTAAAATGTTCCATGATAGCGATGAAACCTACCACAGGTCGGATCTGTGGAAAGGCGAGCCTATTCACACAGAGAATTATTGGATTTCCGAGCAGTGCACCTTTAAAAACAAACATGGCAGCTAAAAAAAACAGCGTAAAAAAGTCGGAAAAACGGACAGAGGACTGAGAAACAGCGAAGATTTTTGCTGAATCCAACAATGTTCTCAGGCACTGTGAGGCCGTTCGTGGGTTTGAGAATAACGAGGACAGTTGCCGTAGCGATGAACAATTTAAAACAAAATATCCGAAGAGAAACTGGGATCTGATCGGATTCAGAAATGGTTTCCGAATCTGGTCATTTCATTTTCATTCAGTCACGACACCCAGAAATGAAGTTATGATAAAATAACATTGGAATTTTGCACAGTTGGGACAAAAATACTTATTTAATTTCCAAAAAAACCCCGAGACAAAGTGAAATCCAAATACAGAGCTCTGAGTTCTCATGTTGACTTTAAACTAGGGTGACCAGATTTATCCAAAACTAATAATTTGTCCCAGTTTTTCACAAAAAATGTCCCTATTTTTGAACAATCTGATCCTTGCCAACAGTAAAGCGACATAAACTGTCATTTTTTTGGAGTAAAATACAGAAAAGCTGCTTAAAAATGACCAAAACAAAGAAAACGTGACAAAACTGACTCAAGTTCATAATGAATTGTTTCTGCAGAACAGTTTTCCTTAATCACGCACTCGATTCACAATTTTATTATTACCAACCACCAAAAAAACCCATGGATGTCCCAGTTTTTTATTTTGAAATTCTGGTCACCCTGCTTCACCCTCCCTGCTCTCGCTGCTCTGGCTTGAAATGGACGGCCTACATTTCCCAGAAGGCTTTGCACCTTCTCTGTGTCATAGTGACTCATTTCAGAGATAAATAAAAGCGTAAGAAAAGCGTAAAAAGCTAAAGTAAAAGTCCGTTCCCTGCAGAGATGTGGGCGTGGCGCGGTCGGTCACGTGACCTCAGGCGACGAGGCGTTCGCCGGTGTTGACACAGTCGGGTTTTTTTTTAGCGCTTTAGTTGGACCTGGACTCGTGCGAAAGCGAGCGGACGTCCCTCTGCGTCCTCCTCGCTCACAGAAGCTGCCGTTTTCAGTCGGGTTTTTGCATAGAGCTGCAGGTCTCCACGGTAACGACGTAAACTCACATTTCTCCACAACTTTCTGAACATGAGGTGGACAGAGCCTTTTGTGACCGGACAGAGTCACTTAAAATGTGCATTTAAGCAGGATTCATTTGAGCGAACTGTACTGAACATATAAATACTGTAAAATGTCGTGATGTCGTCTGAAACGTTTGACCCCCAGAAATACTGATTCATCTGTTAAGTACTGAACGATAAGTCGATATAATGATTACGGAAATGTAAATGATTTCAGATCTTTTTGCAAACATGCCGTATTATTCTGTTTTCTATTTAAAGCCGGGCGAACACTGCGCGACATTTTCGACGGTTTCACTCGGCTCCAGCTCAAACCGCACGACCAAATCTCAGCGTTTAAACGTCCACAGCTCACGATTCTTGTTCTCACGACTTCAACAGCGAAGCCTTCACGAGGTTTGATATTCTTGCGACCTACGATTGCCGATCGGGAGCTGTTCGTGAGGGATTACCGTATCTTCTGGACTATAAGTCGCACCAGCCAAAAGATGCATAATGAAAAATACACAAAAGATTTATAAAATCAGAGCCCAAGAACAGACAACTAGAAATGTCCCGATCTGATTATTGGACGGTGTTGGATTCAGGCGCGTGATCGGACTGATCCAGTGTCACATGTTTTTGCAGCATCGTCGCGCTTTACAGCAGCCGTAAATCAAAACGCCGCCGTGTCGCTGTGTGGGACTTTTCACTACAGCAAAACGACGCAATCGCTGCAAACAAACAGTTTCTCCTGGAGGAACCAGCAGAGCCACTTTAACACGACAATTTGACTATGTGACTATTCATCACTTAAAGAATCATCCTGAAGAATCATTTGAGATTTACATTACAGAAACAACGCTACCAGAGCGCTAAAAAAAAAAGGTATCGGAAAGAGCACTCCTTAAAAATTTGGATCGGAAGCCAAAAAATCTTGATCGGGACGTCTCTAATTCCAACACTTCGTCCTTCGTTTTTGGGACATCGCCGTTCGTGCTCTGATGGAGGCATTTGTGCCGCATGAAGCAGTTACGGCTTTTTTTTTAATTATTTTTTTTCCTCCGCTTTTCCCCAGTCTCTTACCAGTTTCTTACTCGCTCTAAACTTTCTTTCTGCTGCTCGATCTCCGTTTTCAGCTGCAGATTTCACCACTCGCAGAATATGATTTTCTTTTTGGGGCATTTGTGTTCAGTCTTTCTCAGTTGTCTTTTTATGTTGAGGTTTAAATTTTACATTTTTGGTGGTACAGGGGTAATAGGAGTACGAGATACTGGCGCACGAGCCTAGAGCGCCCCCCTGTGGCCATCAGTGTGAAAATAACGAACATTTGAAATGATATATTTTAATAAATAAGTCGCCCCTGAGGATAAGTCGCAGGAACCACCCGAACGACTTATAGTCCGAAAAATACGGTAATCGGTTCTCGTTAGCCCATGTTTTATTACACGAAACACGACACACGATTAAGCCAAACTCGATCCCAAAAACATTCGCACGAGTGAAAAATTAGCTCAAAGTCGCTCAGTGTTCGCTCGGCTTTAGTGAACGCAGTCGGTCTCATTCAGTGGATAAAATGACTTCAACATAAAACAATAAAAATAAAAAATATTCTCTTCTAAATGAAATGATCCCAAAGATACGGCTCCCATCAAACAATCGAAAGCCCCTGCACCAGACCAGAACAAAAACAGGACTAGACCAGAACTAAACCAGGACTGGACCAGAACTAAACCAGGACTAGACCAGAACTAAACCAGGCCTGGACCAGTGTGAACGCCGTGTACCTCCGTGAGCCGCACACAAAACCGCGCTCAGCTCTGCAGTAACTTTCATTTTTTTATGCTGATTTTTACACAAAACAGTCCTTGAGCGTCTCGTGCTGACGTCTGCGGCCTGCTCTGCGGCGGGGCATCCGGTTTAAAGAGACGGGCGCATCCCAGCAGCAGAAGAACAGTGGTACGATACATTCAAAAACAACCAAAACTAAACCAGGCGCCGGCCGACGATCGGGCCCCGCGGGGGACGGGTCCAAACTCATCCCGATTGGTTCCAAAACAAAAAAGACAAAAGTGGTTTTCTTATTGGCTGGAGAAGTGCAGACGAAGGCTCCCGATTGGTCACGCCAGTTCAGAGCTGCGTCCTCATTGGCTAAACCGGAGGAGGCGGGTCGTCTTGATTGGTTAAACAGTTGCGAAAAAAACAAAACAAAACCAGGAAACCGGGAGTCGTTCTGATTGGTTCAGCTCGAGCAGGTCGGTTGTCCTTATTGGCCGAGTGGTTGCAGGCTCCCGATTGGCTGAACAGGTTCAGAGCTGTGTCCTGATTGGTTAAAGGGCTGGAGACGCAGGGTCCTGATTGGTTAAACAGGAGGAGCGGGGGCGGGTCTCAGAGGCACCAGAGGCTGAGCTGCAGCGGTCGGTTTGGGCTTCCTGGAAAACGACAGACAGAATTAGACCTTTTTTTATGAGATTCAAACAGATTCTTGAGGTTATGATTATTGAAAATTCCAATGTTAAACTGTCGTGCGTTAACGCGACATCACAGCACATCATCTGTCGTGGTCTAAGGTAAAGTTTTTCACAGAATCAGCGAGAAAAGATGTGCTGCGAACGGCCGAACGAGCGGAAGACGAAGAGAAAAGAGCAAAACAAAACACTTGATAGTTAAGATTTTATTTTGTAGGATTATGACACTAAATGTGTTTTAAATCCGGTCTGACTGAACCCAGGACTAAAAGAGGACTAAGCCAGGACTGAACCAGGACTGAACAAGGACTGAACCAGAACTAAACCAGGACTGAACCAGGACTAAAAGAGGACTGAACCAGGACTAAAAGAGGACTGAACCAGGACTGAGCCAGGACTGAACCAGGACTGAATCAGGACTAAAAGAGGACTAAACCAGGACTGAACCAGGACTAAGCCAGGACTGAACCAGGACTAAACCAGGACTGAACCAGGACTGAACCAGGACTGAACCAGGACTAAACCAGGACTGAACCAGGACTAAAAGAGGACTGAACCAGGACTAAGCCAGGACTAAACCAGGACTGAACCAGGACTAAAAGAGGACTGAACCAGGACTAAAAGAGGACTGAACCAGGACTGAACCAGGACTGAGCCAGGACTGAACCAGGACTGAATCAGGACTAAAAGAGGACTAAACCAGGACTGAACCAGGACTAAGCCAGGACTGAACCAGGACTAAACCAGGACTGAACCAGGACTGAACCAGGACTGAACCAGGACTAAACCAGGACTGAACCAGGACTAAACCAGGACTAAAACAAGACTAAACCAGGACTAAACCAGGACTGAACCAGGACTAAACCAGGACTGAACCAGGACTAAACCAACACTGAACCAGGACTAAAACAGAACTAAACCAGGGAACATAGGCATGCTCCTGACATTTCAGTTTGTATTCACGGTTTAGTTAATTAATTTCTACAGCGCCTTTCATGACTCCCAAAGTGCTTCACAGTTCATTCTTCATTCACGTCACACTCGGTGGTATAAACTATTATTGTAGCCACAGCTGCCCTGGGACAGACTGACGGAAGTGAAGCTCCAATCTGCCCCATCATCCCCTCCCACCACCATCACTTCACTTTCATACTCGGCAATGTGGGTGAAGTGTCTTGCCCAAGGACACGAGTACAGTTTTTGTGACTGGCGCCCCCCTGTGGCTCCTGGTGTTCCCAGCGTCTCCATCCAAGTCCTGACCAGGCCCTGCTGAGCCTCTGAGATCTGACGGGATCAGACTCTGACAAGGAGCAAATTAAACAGGGAGGAAACACCTCCTCTGCACATCGAGGCGTTCTACGACTCCGCGGCGTTCTTTAAAACTGCATAAAGTGGTTTAATCCTGACTTAAAACCATAATATTCACCTGGGCAGCAACTAACAATGGTTTTCTTATTAATTAAAGCTGCATTGTGTAACAGTTTGACATTAAACCTTTCCGTCTTCACTGAGACCAAACCAGACAAAGCTACAGGTCAGATCTCGGTCATTTTTTTCCCCACATGTTTGAGTAACTCTTAATTATTCGTCTGTCTACATCTCCAAAGCTCCAAACGCTCTGTTCCACCTCGTGATGTCATGAAGCGGTAGTTTCCGAGTGAACAGCTCCTTTTACCTTTAGTTCAGTCGAGATCGGCAACTCCAGGAGCTGAAATGATCCAAATGATTCCAGTGAAGGTGTGTGGGGTTTAAAAACACTTCCTGTATCACCACACGATGACATCACGAGGTGGAACAGAGTGTTTTCCATTTGAGTGAAAAGCTCTAAAGCCTAAACGTGCAGAGTCCAGGTGTGTTTGTGACGAGGAAACATTAGAACAAATCAGAAAATCGGCCCTTTAAACGTTTTGTGATGTAAATGTAAACCCTGCTGTGATTGGCGCAGCTGTTTAATGCCATACTGTGGAACATTTCAGCGCGTGTGTGCGTGTGTGTGTCTTACAGAGGCGGAGGGGGAGGTCTGGAGTAGGACGGAGCGCTTCTGTTCGTCTCCACCACCTTCGGAGATAAAATTAAAATGAAAAAAAACGTAAATAGAGTTCGTTTAGACACTGGGATGTGCAACAGGTGCGTCAGGTGTAGGTGGCAGGTGGAGTGGCAGGTGGAGTGGCAGGTGTAGGTGGCAGGTGGAGTGGCAGGTGTAGGTGGCAGGTGGAGTGGCAGGTGGAGTGGCAGGTGTAGGTGGCAGGTGGAGTGGCAGGTGGAGTGGCAGGTGTAGGTGGCAGGTGGAGTGGCAGGTGTAGGTGGCAGGTGGAGTGGCAGGTGGAGTGGCAGGTGTAGGTGGCAGGTGGAGTGGCAGGTGTAGGTGGCAGGTGGAGTGGCAGGTGGAGTGGCAGGTGTAGGTGGCAGGTGGAGTGGCAGGTGTAGGTGGCAGGTGGAGTGGCAGGTGGAGTGGCAGGTGTAGGTGGCAGGTGGAGTGGCAAGTGTAGGTGGCAGGTGTAGGTGGCAGGTGTAGGTGGCAGGTGGAGGGCAGGTGGAGTGGCAGGTAGAGTGGCAGGTGTAGTGGCAGGTGTAGGTGGCAGGTGGAGTGGCAGGTGGAGTGGCAGGTGTAGGTGGCAGGTGGAGTGGCAAGTGTAGGTGGCAGGTGTAGGTGGCAGGTGTAGGTGGCAGGTGGAGTGGCAGGTGGAGTGGCAGGTAGAGTGGCAGGTGTAGTGGCAGGTGTAGGTGGCAGGTGGAGTGGCAGGTGGAGTGGCAGGTGTAGGTGGCAGGTGTAGGTGGCAGGTGGAGTGGCAGGTGGAGTGGCAGGTGAGGTGTACCTGTGCGTGTGGAGGCAGCAGCTGCGTCTGGTGCTGAGGAGAAAACACAAACATTTTACATGTTTTATGAAGAGCCACAAAACCAGAGAATCATCAGGTCAGAAAAAGGAGCAGGACACAGGTCTGACTCTGTGTGAAAGGAGCAGGACACAGGTCTGACTCTGTGTGAAAGGAGCAGGACACAGGTCTGACTCTGTGTGAAAGGAGCAGGACACAGGTCTGACTCTGTGTGAAGGGAGCAGGACACAGGTCTGACTCTGTGTGAAAGGAGCAGGACACAGGTCTGACTCTGTGTGAAGGGAGCAGGACACAGGTCTGACTCTGTGTGAAGGGAGCAGGACACAGGTCTGACTCTGTGTGAAAGGAGCAGGATACAGGTCTGACTCTGAGTGAAAGAAGCAGGACACAGGTCTGACTCTGTGTGAAGGAGCAGGACACAGGTCTGACTCTGTGTGAAAGGAGCAGGACACAGGTCTGACTGTGTGAAGGGAGCAGGACACAGGTCTGACTCTGTGTGAAGGGAGCAGGACACAGGTCTGACTCTGTGTGAAAGGAGCAGGATACAGGTCTGACTCTGAGTGAAAGAAGCAGGACACAGGTCTGACTCTGTGTGAAGGAGCAGGACACAGGTCTGACTCTGTGTGAAGGGAGCAGGACACAGGTCTGACTCTGAGTGAAAGAAGCAGGACACAGGTCTGACTCTGTGTGAAGGAGCAGGACACAGGTCTGACTCTGTGTGAAAGGAGCAGGACACAGGTCTGACTCTGTGTGAAAGGAGCAGGATACAGGTCTGACTCTGAGTGAAAGAAGCAGGACACAGGTCTGACTCTGTGTGAAGGAGCAGGACACAGGTCTGACTCTGTGTGAAGGGAGCAGGACACAGGTCTGACTCTGTGTGAAGGAGCAGGACACAGGTCTGACTCTGTGTGAAGGGAGCAGGACACAGGTTTGACTCTGTGTGAAAGGAGCAGGACACAGGTCTGACTGTGTGAAGGGAGCAGGACACAGGTCTGACTCTGTGTGAAGGGAGCAGGACACAGGTCTGACTCTGTGTGAAAGGAGCAGGACACAGGTCTGACTCTGTGTGAAGGGAGCAGGACACAGGTCTGACTCTGTGTGAAGGGAGCAGGACACAGGTCTGACTCTGTGTGAAAGGAGCAGGACACAGGTCTGACTCTGTGTGAAAGGAGCAGGACACAGGTCTGACTCTGTGTGAAGGGAGCAGGACACAGGTCTGACTCTGTGTGAAGGGAGCAGGACACAGGTCTGACTCTGTGTGAAGGGAGCAGGACACAGGTCTGACTCTGTGTGAAAGGAGCAGGACACAGGTCTGACTCTGTGTGAAAGGAGCAGGACACAGGTCTGACTCTGTGTGAAGGGAGCAGGACACAGGTCTGACTCTGTGTGAAGGGAGCAGGACACAGGTCTGACTCTGTGTGAAAGGAGCAGGACACAGGTCTGACTCTGTGTGAAGGGAGCAGGACACAGGTCTGACTCTGTGTGAAAGGAGCAGGACACAGGTCTGACTCTCTGTGTGAAGGGAGCAGGACACAGGTCTGACTCTTTGTTAAGGGAGCAGGACACAGGTCTGACTCTGTGTGAAAGGAGCAGGACACAGGTCTGACTCTGTGTGAAGGGAGCAGGATACAGGTCTGACTCTGTGTGAAAGGAGCAGGACACAGGTCTGACTCTGTGTGAAAGGAGCAGGACACAGGTCTGACTCTGTGTGAAGGGAGCAGGACACAGGTCTGACTCTGTGTGAAGGGAGCAGGACACAGGTCTGACTCTGTGTGAAGGGGAGCAGGACACAGGTCTGACTCTGTGTGAAAGGAGCAGGACACAGGTCTGACTCTGTGTGAAAGGAGCAGGACACAGGTCTGACTCTGTGTGAAGGGAGCAGGACACAGGTCTGACTCTGTGTGAAGGAGCAGGACACAGGTCTGACTCTGTGTGAAGGGAGCAGGACACAGGTCTGACTCTGTGTGAAAGGAGCAGGACACAGGTCTGACTCTGTGTGAAAGGAGCAGGACACAGGTCTGACTCTGTGTGAAAGGAGCAGGACACAGGTCTGACTCTGTGTGAAGGGAGCAGGACACAGGTCTGACTCTGTGTGAAGGAGCAGGACACAGGTCTGACTCTGTGTGAAGGGAGCAGGACACAGGTCTGACTCTGTGTGAAAGGAGCAGGACACAGGTCTGACTCTGTGTGAAGGGAGCAGGATACAGGTCTGACTCTGTGTGAAAGGAGCAGGACACAGGTCTGACTCTGTGTGAAAGGAGCAGGACACAGGTCTGACTCTGTGTGAAGGGAGCAGGACACAGGTCTGACTCTGTGTGAAGGGAGCAGGACACAGGTCTGACTCTGTGTGAAGGGAGCAGGACACAGGTCTGACTCTGTGTGAAAGGAGCAGGACACAGGTCTGACTCTGTGTGAAAGGAGCAGGACACAGGTCTGACTCTGTGTGAAGGGAGCAGGACACAGGTCTGACTCTGTGTGAAGGAGCAGGACACAGGTCTGACTCTGTGTGAAGGGAGCAGGACACAGGTCTGACTCTGTGTGAAAGGAGCAGGACACAGGTCTGACTCTGTGTGAAGGGAGCAGGACACAGGTCTGACTCTGTGTGAAGGGAGCAGGACACAGGTCTGACTCTGTGTGAAAGGAGCAGGACACAGGTCTGACTCTGTGTGAAAGGAGCAGGACACAGGTCTGACTCTGTGTGAAGGGAGCAGGACACAGGTCTGACTCTGTGTGAAAGGAGCAGGACACAGGTCTGACTCTGTGTGAAGGGAGCAGGACACAGGTCTGACTCTGTGTGTCAAACACATTTAAGGTTCTAAAGCCTCTTTCTCAGCGGCGGCCGACGGATTTGTCAAAAAGCGACTTGTTGCTGCGACTTTCTTCTCTGTATTAGATTATGGAGATGTCTCATTGTCTTCAGATGATTCAGATTTTACTGATCACTTTTAAAGCTCGTTTAGGTCTTGCACCAAGTTACATTTCAGAACCTTTTAACTCCGTACGAGCCGCAGCCTCAGGTCTGAAGTCCAGGCTCCGGACGAAGGGCCTCGGCTTTGGAACGACCTGCCTGAGGAAATAAGGCTCGCGCTTTATTCTGCTGGAGCCAGTGACAGCTCCACTTTGTGTTTTGGATCATTATCATGTTGAAATATCCAAGTACGTCTCATGTGCAGCTTCTGGACCGAGAAATCATCAATTCTGCCACGATATGTAAACTTATGAGCACCACTGTATTTGTTAATATGTCGGTTTAATTTCGGATGTGAATCGCAAGGGTTTGTCAGTCTCCGTTATTGAATCGCCGCTAAATCATCGAGATGTCGCCAATGCAAGAATTGACGACATCTTGACGATCAATAGCGATTTAATAACGAAGGCTGGAGAACGATAACGACGCCTTGGCGACGCTTTACCGAGTGTATTTTTCTTGCCGACCACTGACGAATTTTTGGGATATTACAAAAATGTCGTCAGAGGATGGCGAACCCTGTGAACCACGGTGAACCCCGGCGATTTCCTGCGCAAAAAAAAAACAGTTTTGCGTCGGCTTCCAGTGTGAAAGGGGCTTAAATCATCAACAGGAACGGGACATGATCTGGTTTTAAGGCAATAATCATCATGATTTAGCTCCTGTCATTACGGTTTACTCAAAATCAAAGAAAATAGAAAATATTTGGAGAAATGATTTGAGTCAAAAATCAGGTCCAGTCCTGCCCTGAATGATCCAGTCGCCTCCTCACGTCAGACACAGAGGGGCCAAAGATAAAGACTCGACACATAAAAATGTTCCTCAAAGAAATGTGTGATTAGACCTTAAACGTCAGAAAACAGACAGGACTGGGCTGTTCCACCTCCTGAGAGAATCAAAACTGATTCTTTGTCAAATCTCAGAGCCCATCACGGCCCAATCAGAGCTCCACGGGCCCCACGGGTCTAACACGGCCCAGATCTGAGGCTAAAGCCGGTCCAGAGGAGCAGAGGAGGAGAGGAGCAGAGGAGCAGAGGAGCAGAGCAGCAGAGGAGCAGAGCAGCAGAGGAGCAGAGCAGCAGAGGAGCAGAGGAGCAGAGGAGCAGAGGAGCAGAGGAGCAGAGCAGCAGAGGAGCAGAGGAGCAGAGGAGCAGAGGAGCAGAGGAGCAGAGGAGCAGAGGAGCAGAGGAGCAGAGGAGCAGAGCAGCAGAGGAGCAGAGGAGCAGAGCAGCAGAGGAGCAGAGGAGCAGAGGAGCAGAGGAGCAGAGCAGCAGAGGAGCAGAGCAGCAGAGCAGCAGAGGAGCAGAGGAGCAGAGGAACAGAGGAACAGAGGAGCAGAGCAGCAGAGGAGCAGAGGAGCAGAGCAGCAGAGGAGCAGAGGAGCAGAGGAGCAGAAGAGCAGAGGAGCAGAGCAGCAGAAGAGCAGAGGAGCAGAGCAGCAGAGGAGCAGAGGAGCAGAAGAGCAGAGGAGCAGAGCAGCAGAAGAGCAGAGCAGCAGAGCAGCAGAGCAGCAGAGGAGCAGAGGAACAGAGGAACAGAGGAGCAGAGCAGCAGAGGAGCAGAGGAGCAGAGCAGCAGAGGAGCAGAGCAGCAGAGGAGCAGAGCAGCAGAGGAGCAGAGGAACAGAGGAACAGAGGAGCAGAGCAGCAGAGCAGCAGAGGAGCAGAGGAGCAGAGCAGCAGAGGAACAGAGCAGCAGAGGAGCAGAGCAGCAGAGGAGCAGAGGAACAGAGGAGCAGAGCAGCAGAGCAGCAGAGGAGCAGAGCAGCAGAGGAACAGAGGAGCAGAGCAGCAGAGGAGCAGAGCAGCAGAGGAACAGAGGAGCAGAGCAGCAGAGGAGCAGAGCAGCAGAGGAACAGAGGAGCAGAGCAGCAGAGCAGCAGAGCAGCAGAGGAGCAGAGCAGCAGAGGAGCAGAGGAGCAGAAGAGCAGAGGAGCAGAGCAGCAGAAGAGCAGAGCAGCAGAGCAGCAGAGGAGCAGAGGAACAGAGCAGCAGAGGAACAGAGGAGCAGAGCAGCAGAGGAGCAGAGCAGCAGAGGAGCAGAGGAGCAGAGCAGCAGAGGAGCAGAGCAGCAGAGGAGCAGAAGAGCAGAGGAGCAGAGCAGCAGAAGAGCAGAGGAGCAGAGCAGCAGAGGAGCAGAGGAGCAGAAGAGCAGAGGAGCAGAGCAGCAGAAGAGCAGAGGAACAGAGGAACAGAGGAGCAGAGCAGCAGAGGAGCAGAGGAGCAGAGCAGCAGAGGAGCAGAGCAGCAGAGGAGCAGAGCAGCAGAGGAGCAGAGGAACAGAGGAACAGAGGAGCAGAGCAGCAGAGGAGCAGAGGAGCAGAGGAGCAGAGCAGCAGAGGAACAGAGCAGCAGAGGAGCAGAGCAGCAGAGGAGCAGAGGAACAGAGGAACAGAGGAGCAGAGGAGCAGAGCAGCAGAGCAGCAGAGGAGCAGAGCAGCAGAGGAACAGAGCAGCAGAGGAACAGAGGAGCAGAGCAGCAGAGGAGCAGAGCAGCAGAGGAACAGAGGAGCAGAGCAGCAGAGGAGCAGAGCAGCAGAGGAACAGAGGAGCAGAGCAGCAGAGCAGCAGAGGAGCAGAGCAGCAGAGGAACAGAGGAGCAGAGCAGCAGAGGAGCAGAGGAGCAGAGCAGCAGAGGAACAGAGCAGCAGAGGAACAGAGGAACAGAGCAGCAGAGGAACAGAGGAGCAGAGCAGCAGAGGAACAGAGGAACAGAGCAGCAGAGGAACAGAGGAGCAGAGCAGCAGAGGAACAGAGCAGCAGAGCAGCAGAGGAGCAGAGGAGCAGAGCAGCAGAGGAAAAGGTCTCCAGATCACAGGACGCTCTTCTTCTGCTCCTCTGAACCTCGTCTGAACCTCCTCACCTGCTCCACGGCGCCCTCCTCTGGCTCCTGCGAGTGGTCAACAGGAAACAGCACACGTCTCATGATAATGTCCTACACTTTAAAGCTATTTTAGACTTTAAACCGTTTTCACCGAGAGAAGAAACACAAATATTACACAAATATTACACAGGAGGAGGGACTAAACCCCCAGGCCTAAACTGGACTCAAACCAGGACTAAAACAGGACTAAACCAGGACTAAAACAGGACTAAAACAGGACTGAACCAGAGCTGAACCAGGACTGAACCAGAGCTGAACCGGGACTAAACCAAGACTTAACCAGGACTAAAACAGGACGAGACCAGGACTAAATCAGGACTGAACCATGACTGAACCAGGAATAAAACAGGACTAAACCAGGACTGAACCAGGACTAAAACAGGACTAAACCGAGACTGAACCAGGACTGAACCAGGACTGAACCAGGACTAAACCAGGACTAAACCAGGACTAAACCAGGAATAAAACAGGACTAAACCAGGACTGAACCAGGACTAAAACAGGACTAAGCCAGGACTAAAACAGGACTAAACTGAGACTAAACCAGGACTAAACCAGGAATAAAACAGGACTAAACCAGGACTAAACCAGGACTGAACCAGGACTAAACCAGGACTGAACCATGACTGAACCAGGAATAAAACAGGACGAAACCAGGACTAAACCAGGACTGAACCAAGAACTGAAATATCACGGTATCGTGTCGCTGAAACTCTCACAATAATCACAGATAAACTCGTTAGCGTTCAACTCACCTCGTTACGGACGATGTTGTTTCCGCGGGCGACGGCAGGAGGCGGGGCTCTGGGGGGAGGCCCTCTGCTCTGATTGGCTGCTGCTCCGTCAGCTCTGCAGGGACAAAATGAACACGATTTAACTCCGAACACGATTTACTCTGTAGATAATTTAACTCTGAACATAATTTAACACTGTCCATAACTTAACTCTGAACTTATTTAACTCTGAACACGATTTAACTCCAAACATAATTTAACTCTGAACACGATTTAACTCTGAACACGATTTAACTCTGAACATGATTTAACTCTGAACATAATTTAACACTGAACATAATTTAACACTGAACACGATTTAACTCTGAACACGATTTAACTCTGAACACGATTCAACTCTGAACACGATTCAACTCCGAACGTAATTTAACTCTGAACTTAATTAAATCTAAACATAATTAAACTCTGAAGACAATTTAACTCTGAAAACGATTTAACTCTGAACATAATTTAACTCTGAACACGATTTAACTCTGAACACGATTTAACTCTGAACACGATTTAACTCTGAACACGATTTAACTCTGAACACGATTTAACTCTGAACATAATTTAACTCTGAACAAAATTTAACTCTGAACATAATTTAACTCTGAACATAATATAATTCTGAACACGATTTAACTCTGAACATAATTTAACTCTGAACATAATTTAACGTTGAACAGGATTTAACGCTGAACACGATTTAACTCCAAACAAAATTTAACTCTGAACATATTTAACTCTGACCATAATTAACTCTGAACTTATTTAACTCTGAACATATCGTACTTTTTGGACCATAAGGTGCACTTAAAACCCTTTATTTTTCTCAAAAATGGTCAGTGTGTCTTATTTGCCGCTGCGCTTTATGTATGGATTAATTCTGGTTGTGTTTATTGATTTTATGTGGTACACGGCGCTCAAAATGTTTTAAGAATTTCATAAACTACATTTACTATTTGGGAAATCCGTGCGTATTTGGGAAATCCGTGCGTATTTGGGAAATCCGTGCGTATTTGGGAAATCCGTGCGTATTTGGGAAATCCGTGCGTATTTGGTTGCAGCTGAACACAAAAGAAATATCCAAAAATTCAAAGAATACAAATTGAAAAGTTACATCAAGAATTACAATCACAAAATGAAAACCTACGATTAAAGCATTGTTTCGTTCTGACCTCGGGGTGCGTTTGTTTCGTTCTGACCTCAGGGTGCGTTTGTTTCGTCCTGACCTCGGGGTGCGTTTGTTTCGTTCTGACCTCAGGGTGCGTTTGTTTCGTCCTGACCTCGGGGTGCGTTTGTTTCGTCCTGACCTCGGGGTGCGTTTGTTTCGTCCTGACCTCGGGGTGCGTTTGTTTCGTCCTGACCTCGGGGTACGTTTGTTTCGTTCTGACCTCAGGTGCGTTTGTTTCGTTCTGTCCTCGGGGTGCGTTTGTTTCGTCCTGACCTCGGGGTGCGTTTGTTTCGTTCTGACCTCAGGTGCGTTTGTTTCGTTCTGACCTCGGGGTGCGTTTGTTTCGTTCTGACCTCGGGGTGCGTTTGTTTCGTTCTGACCTCGGGGTGCGTTTGTTTCCACCTCGGGTGCGTTTGTTTCGTTCTGACCTCGGGGTGCGTTTGTTTCGTTCTGACCTCGGGGTGCGTTTGTTTCGTCCTGACCTCGGGGTGCGTTTGTTTCGTCCTGACCTCGGGGTGCGTTTGTTTCGTCCTGACCTCGGGGTGCGTTTGTTTCGTCCTGACCTCGGGGTGCGTTTGTTTCATCCTGACCTCGGGGTGCGTTTGTTTCGTTCTGACCTCAGGTGCGTTTGTTTCGTTCTGACCTCAGGTGCGTTTGTTTCGTCCTGACCTCAGGGTTGCGTTTGTTTCGTTCTGACCTCAGGTGCGTTTGTTTCATTCTGACCTCGGGGTGCGTTTGTTTCGTCCTGACCTCGGGGTGCGTTTGTTTCATCCTGACCTCGGGGTGCGTTTGTTTCGTTCTGACCTCGGGGTGCGTTTGTTTCGTCCTGACCTCGGGGTGCGTTTGTTTCGTTCTGACCTCGGGGTGCGTTTGTTTCATCCTGACCTCGGGGTGCGTTTGTTTCGTCCTGACCTCGGGGTGCGTTTGTTTCGTCCTGACCTCGGGGTGCGTTTGTTTCGTCCTGACCTCGGGGTACGTTTGTTTCGTTCTGACCTCAGGTGCGTTTGTTTCGTTCTGTCCTCGGGGTGCGTTTGTTTCGTCCTGACCTCGGGGTGCGTTTGTTTCGTTCTGACCTCAGGTGCGTTTGTTTCGTTCTGACCTCGGGGTGCGTTTGTTTCGTTCTGACCTCGGGGTGCGTTTGTTTCGTTCTGACCTCGGGGTGCGTTTGTTTCGTCCTGACCTCGGGGTACGTTTGTTTCGTCCTGACCTCGGGGTGCGTTTGTTTCGTTCTGACCTCGGGGTGCGTTTGTTTCGTCCTGACCTCGGGGTGCGTTTGTTTCGTCCTGACCTCGGGGTGCGTTTGTTTCGTTCTGACCTCGGGGTGCGTTTGTCTCGTCCGGACCTCGGGGTGCGTTTGTTTCGTTCTGACCTCGGGGTGCGTTTGTTTCGTTCTGACCTCGGGGTGCGTTTGTTTCGTCCTGACCTCGGGGTGCGTTTGTTTCGTTCTGACCTCGGGGTGCGTTTGTTTCGTCCTGACCTCGGGGTGCGTTTGTTTCGTCCTGACCTCGGGGTGCGTTTGTTTCGTCCTGACCTCGGGGTGCGTTTGTTTCGTTCTGACCTCAGGTGCGTTTGTTTCGTTCTGACCTCGGGGTGCGTTTGTTTCGTCCTGACCTCGGGGTGCGTTTGTTTCGTTCTGACCTCAGGTGCGTTTGTTTCGTTCTGACCTCGGGGTGCGTTTGTTTCGTTCTGACCTCGGGGTGCGTTTGTTTTAGTCCTGACCTCAGGTGCGTTTGTTTCGTTCTGACCTCAGGTGCGTTTGTTTCGTTCTGACCTCGGGGTGCGTTTGTTTCGTTCTGACCTCGGGGTGCGTTTGTTTCGTTCTGACCTCGGGGTGCGTTTGTTTCGTCCTGACCTCGGGGTGCGTTTGTTTCGTCCTGACCTCGGGGTGCGTTTGTTTCGTTCTGACCTCGGGGTGCGTTTGTTTCATCCTGACCTCAGGTGCGTTTGTTTCATCCTGACCTCAGGTGCGTTTGTTTCGTCCTGACCTCGGGGTGCGTTTGTTTCATCCTGACCTCGGGGTGCGTTTGTTTCGTTCTGACCTCGGGGTGCGTTTGTTTCGTTCTGACCTCGGGGTGCGTTTGTTTCATCCTGACCTCGGGGTGCGTTTGTTTCGTTCTGACCTCGGGGTGCGTTTGTTTCGTTCTGACCTCGGGGTGCGTTTGTTTCATCCTGACCTCGGGGTGCGTTTGTTTCGTTCTGACCTCGGGGTGCGTTTGTTTCATCCTGACCTCGGGGTGCGTTTGTTTCGTTCTGACCTCAGGTGCGTTTGTTTCGTTCTGACCTCAGGTGCGTTTGTTTCGTTCTGACCTCAGGTGCGTTTGTTTCGTTCTGACCTCGGGGTGCGTTTGTTTCGTTCTGACCTCGGGGTGCGTTTGTTTCGTTCTGACCTCAGGTGCGTTTGTTTCGTTCTGACCTCAGGTGCGTTTGTTTCGTCCTGACCTCGGGGTGCGTTTGTTTCGTTCTGACCTCAGGTGCGTTTGTTTCGTTCTGACCTCAGGTGCGTTTGTTTCGTTCTGACCTCAGGTGCGTTTGTTTCGTCCTGACCTCAGGTGCGCGAGCCTGGCCCTGACCTCGGGTGCGTTTGTTTCGGCCCTGACCTCGGGGTGCGTTTGTTTCGTTCTGACCTCGGGGTGCGTTTGTTTCGTTCTGACCTCGGGGTGCGTTTGTTTCGTTCTGACCTCGGGGTGCGTTTGTTTCGTCCTGACCTCGGGGTACGTTTGTTTCGTCCTGACCTCGGGGTGCGTTTGTTTCGTTCTGACCTCGGGGTGCGTTTGTTTCATCCTGACCTCAGGTGCGTTTGTTTCATCCTGACCTCAGGTGCGTTTGTTTCGTCCTGACCTCGGGGTGCGTTTGTTTCATCCTGACCTCGGGGTGCGTTTGTTTCGTCCTGACCTCGGGGTGCGTTTGTTTCGTTCTGACCTCGGGGGCATTTGTTTCATCCTGACCTCGGGGTGCGTTTGTTTTGTTCTGACCTCGGGGTGCGTTTGTTTCGTTCTGACCTCGGGGTGCGTTTGTTTCATCCTGACCTCGGGGTGCGTTTGTTTCGTCCTGACCTCGGGGTGCGTTTGTTTCGTTCTGACCTCAGGGTGCGTTTGTTTCGTTCTGACCTCAGGTGCGTTTGTTTCGTTCTGACCTCAGGTGCGTTTGTTTCGTTCTGACCTCGGGGTGCGTTTGTTTCGTTCTGACCTCGGGGTGCGTTTGTTTCGTTCTGACCTCGGGGTGCGTTTGTTTCGTTCTGACCTCGGGGTGCGTTTGTTTCGTTCTGACCTCGGGGTGCGTTTGTTTCGTCCTGACCTCGGGGTGCGTTTGTTTCGTCCTGACCTCGGGGTGCGTTTGTTTCGTTCTGACCTCAGGTGCGTTTGTTTCGTTCTGACCTCGGGGTGCGTTTGTTTCGTTCTGACCTCGGGGTGCGTTTGTTTCGTTCTGACCTCAGGTGCGTTTGTTTCGTTCTGACCTCGGGGTGCGTTTGTTTCGTTCTGACCTCGGGGTGCGTTTGTTTCGTCCTGACCTCGGGGTGCGTTTGTTTCGTCCTGACCTCGGGGTGCGTTTGTTTCGTTCTGACCTCGGGGTGCGTTTGTTTCGTTCTGACCTCGGGGTGCGTTTGTTTCGTTCTGACCTCGGGGTGCGTTTGTTTCGTCCTGACCTCGGGGTGCGTTTGTTTCGTCCTGACCTCGGGGTGCGCGAGCCTCGTTCTGACCTCGGGGTGCGTTTGTTTCATCCTGACCTCAGGTGCGTTTGTTTCATCCTGACCTCAGGTTCGTTTGTTCGCCCTGACCTCGGGGTGCGTTTGTTTCATCCTGACCTCGGGGTGCGTTTGTTTCGTCCTGACCTCGGGGTGCGTTTGTTTCGTTCTGACCTCGGGGGCATTTGTTTCATCCTGACCTCGGGGTGCGTTTGTTTTGTTCTGACCTCGGGGTGCGTTTGTTTCGTTCTGACCTCGGGGTGCGTTTGTTTCATCCTGACCTCGGGGTGCGTTTGTTTCGTTCTGACCTCGGGGTGCGTTTGTTTCGTTCTGACCTCGGGGTGCGTTTGTTTCGTTCTGACCTCGGGGTGCGTTTGTTTCGTTCTGACCTCGGGGTGCGTTTGTTTCGTTCTGACCTCGGGGTGCGTTTGTTTCGTTCTGACCTCGGGGTGCGTTTGTTTCGTTCTGACCTCGGGGTGCGTTTGTTTCGTCCTGACCTCGGGGTGCGTTTGTTTCATCCTGACCTCGGGGTGCGTTTGTTTTGTTCTGACCTCGGGGTGCGTTTGTTTCGTCCTGACCTCGGGGTGCGTTTGTTTCATCCTGACCTCGGGGTGCGTTTGTTTCGTTCTGACCTAAGGGTGCGCGAGCCTGGCGTCCTGACCTCGGGTGCGTTTGTTTCATCCTGACCTCGGGAGCGTTTGTTTCGCCCTGACCTCGGGTGCGCGAGCCTCGTTCTGACCTCAGGTGCGTTTGTTTCGTTCTGACCTCGGGGTGCGTTTGTTTCGTCCTGACCTCAGGGTGCGTTTGTTTCGTACTGACCTCGGGGTGCGTTTGTTTCGTTCTGACCTCAGGTGCGTTTGTTTCGTCCTGACCTCGGGGTGCGTTTGTCTCGTCCTGACCTCGGGGTGCGTTTGTCTCGTCCTGACCTCGGAGTGCGTTTGTTTCGTTCTGACCTCGGGGTGCGTTTGTTTCGTTCTGACCTCGGGGTACGTTTGTTTCGTTCTGACCTCGGGGTACGTTTGTTTCGTTCTGACCTCGGGGTATGTTTGTTTCGTTCTGACCTCGGGGTGCGTTTGTTTCGTCCTGACCTCGGGGTGCGTTTGTTTCGTTCTGACCTCGGGGTGCGTTTGTTTCGTCCTGACCTCGGGGTGCGTTTGTTTCGTCCTGACCTCAGGTGCGTTTGTTTCGTCCTGACCTCGGGGTGCGTTTGTTTCCACCTCGGGTGCGTCTGTTTCGACCGCTCGTGTCACTCACGTGTATCCCTGGGACCTCTTCCTCCGGCCGAGCCCCGCCCGCCTCAGCAGCTCATTCCTGCGCAGGAAAACGAACGCCCCCAGAGCCACGAGCGGCAAAACCAGGAAGAAGAAAACCAGGAGCCCGTCCCTCACCGACGTGTCCTTATCTGGAAGAGACGGAGTCAGACTCTGCTCCTCCTCTGCTCCTCCTTTGGGCCTCTTCTCCTCCTCTGCTGCTCTGACCCACTCCTCCTCTGTTCATCCTCTGCAGTTTCTCTTCTGCTCCTCGTCTGCTCCTCCTCTGTTCCTCTCATCTGCAGTTCCTCCTCTCCTCCTCTATACCTCCTCTGTTCTTCTGTTACTCCTCTGCTCCTTCTGTCCTCCTCCTCCTCTCCTCCCCTCCTCCCCTCTCCTTCTCCTCTCCTCCTCTGCTCCTCTTCTCCTGCTCCTACTCTCCTCCTCCATTCCTCTCTCCTCTTCCTCTCCTCCTCTTCTTCTCCTCTCTCCTCATCCTCCTCTCCTCCTCTCCTTTTCCTCCTCTCTCCTCCTCCTCTCCTCTCCTCCTCTCCTTCTTCTCCTTCTCCTCCTCCTCTACTCCTCTCTCCTCCTCCTCTCCTCTCCTTCTCTCCTTCTCCTCTCACCTCTCTCTTCCTCCTCACCTCCTCCTCCTCTCCTCCTCCTCTCCTTCTCTCTCCTCCTCCTCTCCTGTCCTCCTCCTCCTGTCCTCCTCCTCTCCTCCTCTGCAGTTCCTCCTCTCCTCCTCCTCTCCTCCTTCTCATCTCCTCCTCTGCAGTTCCTCCTCTCCTCCTCCTCCTCTCCTCTCCTCCTCCTCCTCTCCTCTCCTCTCCTCCTCTCCTCCTCTGCAGTTCCTCCTCTCCTCCTCCTCCTCTCCTCTCCTCCTCCTCCACTCCTCCTCTCCTCTCCTCATCTCCTCCTCTGCAGTTCCTCCTCTCCTCCTCCTCCTCTCCTCTCTTCCTCCTCCTCTCCTCCTCTCCTCCTTCTCCTCTCCTCCTCTTCCTCTCCACTCCTCCTCTCCTCTCCTCATCTCCTCTGCAGTTCCTCCTCCTCCTCCTCTCCTCTCCTCTCCTTCTCCTCTCCTCTTCCTCTCCCTCCTCTCCTCCTCCTCTCCTCCTCCTCCACTCCTCTCCTCCTCCTCCACTCCTCCTCTCCTCCTTCTCCTCTCCTCCTCCTCTCCTCCTCCTCTCCTCCTCTCCTCCCCTCTGCAGTTCCTCACCGTTCCATGTGGGGCCGCTGTCCACGCTTCCTCCGTATCCTTTAAACTCACAGGTGGGAGGGGCCCATCCGGACTCACAGTGACAGTTTTTATTACTGTTACACACCTGAAAGTACAAGGAAAACTGCAGTAGTACTGTAGTAGTAGTAGTAGCAGAAGCAGTAGTATTAGTAGTAGTATTTGCAGTAGTAGTAGTAGTAGTATTTGCAGTAGTAGTAGTAGTAGCAGCAGCAGTAGCAGTAGTAGTAGTATTTGCAGTAGTAGCAGTAGTAGTATTTGCAGTAGTCGTAGTATTTGCAGTAGTAGTAGTAGTAGTAGTAGTAGTATTTGCAGTAGTAGTAGTAGCAGCAGCAGTAGCAGTAGTAGTAGTATTTGCAGTAGTAGTAGTAGTAGTAGTATTTGCAGTAGTAGTAGTAGTAGTATTTGCAGTAGTAGTAGTAGTATTTGCAGTAGTAGTAGTATTTGCAGTAGTAGTAGTAGTAGTATTTGCAGTAGTAGTAGTATTTGCAGTAGTAGTAGTAGTAGTAGTATTTGCAGTAGTAGTAGTAGTAGTAGTATTTGCAGTAGTAGTAGTAGTAGTAGTATTTGCAGTAGTAGTAGTAGTAGTAGTATTTCTCGTAGTACTGACCCCGTGTCCGTGGCATTTGTTCTCGGGGTCACAGTCGTAGTTCAGGACGTCGGCGCTTCGACACTCGAAGTTCATACACACCTGAAAAACACAAATATCACAAATATTATACAAATATGTTTGGACTTCTGTCGGATCTTTAGTCTGGACTCTAGTCTGTAGTCTGGTCTCTAGTCTGGCCTCTAGTCTGTAGTCTGGACTCTCGTCTGGCCTCTAGTCTGTAGTCTGGACTCTCGTCTGGCCTCTAGTCTGGCCTCTAGTCTGGTCTCTAGTCTGGTCTCTAGTCTGGTCTCTAGTCTGGTCTCTAGTCTGGACTCTAGTCTGGACTCTAGTCTGGACTCTAGTCTGGACTCTAGTCTGGCCTCTAGTCTGGCCTCTAGTCTGGCCTCTAGTCTGGCCTCTAGTCTGTAGTCTGGACTCTCGTCTGGCCTCTAGTCTGGTCTCTCATCTGGCCTCTAGTCTGGACTCTAGTCTGGCCTCTAGTCTGTAGTCTGGACTCTCGTCTGGCCTCTAGTCTGGCCTCTAGTCTGGTCTCTAGTCTGGTCTCTCGTCTGGTCTCTAGTCTGGACTCTAGTCTGGACTCTAGTCTGGACTCTAGTCTGGCCTCTAGTCTGGCCTCTAGTCTGGCCTCTAGTCTGTAGTCTGGACTCTCGTCTGGCCTCTAGTCTGGCCTCTAGTCTGGTCTCTCATCTGGCCTCTAGTCTGGACTCTAGTCTGGACTCTAGTCTGGCCTCTAGTCTGGCCTCTAGTCTGGCCTCTAGTCTGTAGTCTGGACTCTCGTCTGGCCTCTAGTCTGGCCTCTAGTCTGGCCTCTAGTCTGGCCTCTAGTCTGGTCTCTAGTCTGGCCTCTAGTCTGGCCTCTAGTCTGGCCTCTAGTCTGGCCTCTAGTCTGGCCTCTAGTCTGGCCTCTAGTCTGGCCTCTAGTCTGGCCCCTAGTCTGTAGTCTGGACTCTCGTCTGGCCTCTAGTCTGGCCTCTAGTCTGGTCTCTAGTCTGGTCTCTAGTCTGGTCTCTAGTCTGGTCTCGAGTCTGGACTCTAGTGTGGACGCTAGTCTGGCCCCTAGTCTGTAGTCTGGACTCTCGTCTGGCCTCTAGTCTGGCCTCTAGTCTGGCCTCTAGTCTGGTCTCTAGTCTGGTCTCTAGTCTGGTCTCGAGTCTGGACTCTAGTCTGGACTCTAGTCTGGACTCTAGTCTGGACTCTAGTCTGTAGTCTGGACTCTCGTCTGGCCTCTAGTCTGGTCTCTAGTCTGGTCTCGAGTCTGGTCTCGAGTCTGGTCTCGAGTCTGGTCTCGAGTCTGGTCTCGAGTCTGGTCTCGAGTCTGAACTCTAGTCTGGACTCTAGTCTGGACTCTAGTCTGGCCCCTAGTCTGTAGTCTGGCTCCTAGTCTGTAGTCTGGACTCTAGTCTGGACTCTAGTCTGGCCCTCTAGTCTGGCCTCAAGTCTGGCCTCAAGTCTGGCCTCAAGTCTGGCCTCAGGTCTGGACTCTAGTCTGGACTCTAGTCTGGACTCTAGTCTGGACTCTAGTCTGGACTCTAGTCTGGTCTCTGGTCTGGCCTCGAGTTTGGCCCCTAGTCTGCTCTCTAATCTAGGCTCTAGTCTGGTCTCGAGTCTGGTCTCTGGTCTCTGGTCTCTAGTCTCTGGTCTCTGGTCTGGCCTCTGGTCTGGTCTCTAATCTGGTCTCTAGTCTGATCTCCGGTCTGGTCTCGTCCCTGTCTAGTCCCGGTCTAGTCCTGGCCAAGTCCCGGCCTAGTCCCGGTCTAGTCCCGGCCTAGTCCCGGCCTAGTCCCGGTCTTACCTTGTTCTCCCCACACCTGGTTCCCTCCTGGACCATCCCTGGATCCGGGACGTCAGATCCGAGCCGGAAGTCGACTCCGAAACACTTGGTTCCTCCGATGGGCGTCGAGATGATCGAAGGTTCGATCCCGAAGACCGTGGTCGACTGAACGTTCGAGCACTGCAGTTTCCCACAGAGAGCGTGTCTGCGAACGCACCACGATAACAGTTTACTACAGTCTGCGAACGCACCACGATAACAGTTTACTACAGTCTGCGAACGCACCACGATAACAGTTTACTACAGTCTGCGAACGCACCACGATAACAGTTTACTACAGTCTGCGAACGCACCACGAGAACGTTTACTACAGTCTGTGAACGCACCACGAGAACGTTTACTACAGTCTGTGAACGCACCATGAGAACGTTTACTACAGTCTGTGAACGCACCACGAGAACGTTTACTACAGTCTACAAATGCACCACGATAACAGTTTACTAGTCTACGAATGCACCACGATAACAGTTTACTACAGTCTGCGAACGCACCACGAGAATGTTTACTACAGTCTGTGAACGCACCACGAGAACGTTTACTACAGTCTGCGAACGCACCACGAGAACGTTTACTACAGTCTGCGAACGCACCACGAGAACGTTTACTACAGTCTGTGAACGCACCACGATAACAGTTTACTAGTCTACGAACGCACCACGATAACAGTTTACTACAGTCTGCGAACGCACCACGAGAACGTTTACTACAGTCTGTGAACGCACCACGATAACAGTTTACTACAGTCTGCGAACGCACCACGAGAACGTTTACTACAGTCTGTGAACGCACCACGATAACAGTTTACTACAGTCTGCGAACGCACCACGATAACAGTTTACTACAGTCTGCGAACGCACCACGATAACAGTTTACTACAGTCTGTGAACGCACCACGATAACAGTTTACTACAGTCTGCGAACGCACCACGAGAACATTTACTACAGTCTGTGAACGCACCACAAGAACGTTTACTACAGTCTACGAATGTACCACGATAACAGTTTACTACAGTCTGCGAATGCACCACGATAACAGTTTACTACAGTCTGCGAACGCACCATGAGTAAATGTTTACTACAGTCTGTGAACGCACCACGATAACAGTTTACTACAGTCTGCGAACACACCACGATAACAGTTTACTACAGTCTGTGAACGCACCACGATAACAGTTTACTACAGTCTGTGAACACACCACGATAACAGTTTACTACAGTCTGCGAACACACCACGATAACAGTTTACTACAGTCTGTGAACGCACCACGATAACAGTTTACTACAGTCTGCGAACGCACCACGATAACAGTTTACTACAGTCTGTGAACGCACCACGATAACAGTTTACTACAGTCTGCGAACGCACCATGAGGAAATGTTTACTACAGTCTGTGAACGCACCACGATAACAGTTTACTACAGTCTGCGAACGCACCATGAGAGAACGTTTACTACACTCTGCGAACGCACCACGAGAACGTTTGCTACAGCCTGCGAACGCACCACGAGAACGTTTACTACAGTCCGCGAACGCACCAGGAGAACATTTACTACGGTCCGCAAATGCACCACGAGAGAACGTTTACTACAGTCTGCAAACGCACCATGAGAGAATGTTTACTACAGTCTGCGAATGCACCACGTGGGAACGTTTACTACAGTCTGCGAACGCACCATGAGGGAAAGTTTACTACAGTCTGCAAACGCACCATGAGAACGTTTACTACAGTTTGCGAATGAACCACGAGAGAACGTTTACTACAGTCTGCGAACGCACCACAAGGGAACGTTTACTACAGTCTGCAAAAAAAGAACTATTAACTAGTTCATTTTTGGAACTATGAATGAACTATCTTGAATTTGTGAACTGAACTTTGAACTAGTTCATGTAAAAAATTACTTTCTGATAGCAGTAGCAGCAGTAGTAGTAGTAGTAGTAATAGTAGTAGTAGTAATAATAGTAGTAATAATAGTAATAGTAGTAGTAGTAGTAGTAGTAGTAGTAGTAGTAGCAGTAGCAGTAGTAATAGTAGCAGTAGTAGTAGTAGTAATAGTAGTAGTAATAATAGTAATAGTAGTAGTAGTAGTAGTAATAATAGTAATAGTAGTAGTAGTAGTAGTAGTAGTAGCAGTGTTGCCAACGCTGTTAAGCAGCAGCAGCAGTAGTGGTAGCTGGTTGGCAGCAGTCAGCCGCAGCAGCAGCAGTGCTGGCTGCTGTTGGCAGTAGCAGTGGCGTTGTTGCCGCAGTAGCAGCAGCAGTAGTAGTAGTAAATAGTGCAGTAGCAATAATGCAGTAATAATAGTAATAGTAGCAGTAGTAGTAGTAGTAGTAGTAGTAGTAGTAGCAGTAGCAGTAGTAATAGTAGTAGTAGTAGTAGTAGTAGTAGTAGTAGTAGTAGCAGTAGCAGTAGTAATAGTAGCAGTAGTAGTAGTAGTAGTACCTGCTCTCACACTTCTTGTAGCCGTAGTTGGGGTAGCCACAGTTTCCGAAGCGGTCGCCTTTACTGTTGACGTCTTTGAAGCAAACCTCAGGAGCAGCTCTGGCCTCTGCACACAAACAAAACCAGGACTGAACCAGGACTGGACCAGGACTGGACCAGGACTAAACCAGGACTAAACCAGGTCTAAATGAATGTTGTAAGTGCAGAGTGGTGCGTTCAGGGACTCACTGGGTCCGAAGATGGCCTGACACTGTCCGTCGTAGGTCTGGCACTTCCCGTTGTAGCAGAAGGCCTCGGAGTTGCTGCAGGCCTGACCGTTCTGAGGGGCACAGAGAAGGTTCAGGACCGGAGACTCGGACCGGGGGGTCAGGGGTGAGCGTGACATCACCGACAGAGTTTAGAGCCAGTCAAACGAAGCTAATCGAGGCCGGCGGTTGCAGTTATACCGGCCGGTCTGCAGCCAAGGTCCATATTTGGAACTACATTATGATAGTTGGCTCTATACTATTACTACTGATTCTATAGTAGTAGTAGCAGTAGTAGTAGTTGTAGTAGTAGTCGTAGTAGTAGTAGTAGTAGCAGTAGTAGCAGTAGTAGTAGTTGTAGTAGTAGTCGTAGTAGTAGTAGTAGTAGCAGTAGTAGCAGTAGTAGTAGTTGTACCTGTACGAACACGTCGCTCTGGCACAGGGGGGAGGAGCCGTTGCAGTATTCTGGGAGGTCGCACTCGTCTGAACTCGAACGACAAACTGTTCCTCCAGGAAGAAACTGAGGACACACATTCTGTCAGATGCCCTCCCCGTGTGTCAGATGCCCTCCCCTTGTGTCAGATGCCCTCCCCTTGTGTCAGATGCCCTCCCCGTGTGTCAGATGCCCTCCCCGTGTGTCAGATGCCCTCCCCGTGTGTCAGATACCCTCCCTGTACCTGACAGTTGCGGCAGCACTCTCCGTAGGCGCACTCGGCTCCGGACGTCAGTCGACACGTCCCAAACTCACAGCATGAGTCCGACTCACACTCCTGAAAAAGAGACGTATCAGGAATTTAACCCACAACCTCAGGAACCCAAAACCTCAGGAATTCACAACCTCGGGAACCCACAACCTCAGGAACCCACAACCTCAGGAACCCACAACCTCAGGAATCAACAACCTCAAAATTAACAACCTCAAGAACCAACAAACGTGGGAACTCATGACCTCAGAAACCAAACAACCAACAATCACCTCAGGAACCAACAACCACTGCAGGAATGAACAACTGCAAGAACCCCCGACCTCAAGAACCCACAACCTCAGGAACGAACAAAACCTCAGGAACTTCCAACCTCAAGAACCAACAACCATCGCAGGAACAAACTACCTCAGGAATCCACAACCTCAAGGACCCACAACCTCAAGAACCCACAACTACCTTAGGAACAAACAACCTCAGGAACCCACAACCTCAGGAACTTCCAACCTCAAGAACCAACAACCACCTCAGGAACCAGCAACCACTTCAGGAACAAACAACCATGGGAATCAACAACCTCAGGAACTCACAACCTCAGAATCGCACAACCTCAAGAACCCACAACCTCAAGAACTCACAACCTCAGGAACCAACAACCTCAAGAACTAACAACCTCAAGAACTAACAACCTCAAGAACTCACAACCTCAGGAACTCACAACCTCAGGAACCAACAACCTCAGGAACCAACAACTTCAGGAACCCACAACCTCAGGAACTTCCAACCTCAAGAACCAATAATCACCTCAGGAACCAACAACCACTTCAGGAACAAACTACCTCAAGAACTCACAAGCTCAAGAACCCACAACCTCATAAACCCACAACTTCAGGAACCCACAACCTCAAGAACCCACAACCTCAAGAACTAACAACCTCAAGTACTAACAACCTCAAGAACCCACAACCTCAAGAACCCACAACCTCATAAACCCACAACCTCATAAACCCACAACCTCAGGAACCCACAGCCTCAAGAACTAACAACCTCAAGAACTAACAACCTCAAAAACTAACAACCTCAAGAACTCACAACCTCAAGAACCCACAACCTCATAAACCTACAACCTCAGGAACCCACAACCTCAAGAACTAACAACCTCAAGAACTCACAACCTCAAGAACTCACAACCTCAGGAATCAACAACCACTTCAGGAACCGACAACCTCAAGAACCAACAATCACCTCAGGAACCAACAACCTCGGGAACTCACAACCTCAAGAACCCACAAACTCAGGATCGCACAACCAGGTCTAAACCAGGTCTAAACCAGGTCTAAACCAGGTCTAAACCAGGTCTAAACCAGGACAAACCAGGACTAAACCAGGACTAAACCAGGACTAAACCAGGACTAGACTGGAATGACCGCTGGGATCTTTTCTGTTTGCTCCCATGTTACTGTAGCTGACCTTCTGGGAGCCGCAGTCGCACTCCTCGCCGTGGTCCACCAGCCCGTTGCCGCAGAAGGGGGCGCTGTAGGCGTCGTCAGGGCGCGGCACGTTCAGGAGACAGGAGCCGCCCACCGACAGGATCATCTTCTCGAAGTCGTCCGCGCTGCAACTGCTGAAGTCACGAGAGCCACTGGAACGGAAATGTATTTATGGACAAAACAGCAGAAATAAAAACCCCAGGATCATGTGGAGCGAGTTAACACGAACATTCAAGACCAAAAACCTATGACATCGTATACAATACCGAGGAATATGTTTTCTATAACCGCACAGAACTTTCTAACCATAAAAGACAGAAACTTCCTTTTCCCCTCTGAAAGTGCAGACATAGAGGTTTCTGTACATTTCTGCGGCTTTATCCTACGTCACACTCACGCTGTGTGATGACGTGAGCAAAACGAGTGTCCAACAGGAACTTTGTTTTCCCCAAACTCATGCGCTCCGTCCATTTTGATCGAGCCAAACTTTGCCAAAGAGTGAAGTGAGTCAAGATGGTCGACTCCTCTGACTGTGTGTGTTTATAACGAGGGAAAAAGTCGCTCTAAGTGGAGTTAATTCTCACACACATGGAAAATGACACATCTTGGTGTGTGTAATTGTGCATCTCTTTCTATTTTTATTTAAAGGTTTATTTCAGTCCAAATGAACAAATCCAAATGTAATTTCCACCCTGGAAATGCAGAAGTGCTGTGGCTCTGGCCCTGGACCTGACAGGAGCTGTTTCCAGGACTGGACCAGGAAAGTCATGGAGCCACTGCACTTTTTTTGTTTTTAGGGCAATAAGGAGATTTTTAATTTACTTACAGACTTGAGATTTTGCATTTTTGTAGCTAAGGCCCTAAATTAAGCATTTTTTATGTCCAAAAAGTTTATACATATTTGCTGTGGGTTTTGTATAAAAGAGTGTGAATTTTATTATTTTTTTCTTTTTATTATTTTTTTTAATCTCTATTTCTGGTCCTGTAGCTTTTATCACAGCCTCATGACACAACTACAGCAGCAGATTGTGAAATAACAGGTTGGACTGAACAAAAGGAGGTAGAACACTTCATTAGGGGTAAAAGGGGCAGTTTTAAAAGCAAAATTAAGAACAAAATCCAGGTGAGGAGAAATGTACTAAAATTGCCCTTAGGTCTTCGGGGGTTAATCAGTGGTTGGGTGCATGACGCAGGCCTGGCTGGGGCAGGTGTGGCAGGTGCGGCGGGTGCGGCAGGCGTTACTCACGTGGCTCCGGAGTGCATGATGCAGGCCTGGCTGGGGCAGGAACAGTCTCGCCCGTCGTCGTGGTTCATCCCGAGGTTGTGTCCGAGCTCATGAGCCACGATGGAGGCGAACGAGGCCACGTGACGATTCGGAAACTGGGGAGAGATTTAAAAACAATAATCTGTGTTTTTCTGTGAAGGTTATTGATGGTTTGCAGTGACATCGCGCTGGGGGTGTTCTGCATACAGCTCTATGGCAGAATGTTCAGCTGCGAAGTGTCAATGTTCGGCATCGTTCAGACCTTCTCTACTATTCTTAGAAATGGAAACAAAAATGATCGTATTTGACCAGAATCCTCAAAGTTCTGTGTTTTACTGAAGTCAGACTCTGCTCCGTTTACTTTCGTGAACAGTTTTCAGACTTTCAGCTTTCGTATTTATCAGTAAAACATTTTATATTTAAGAGATGAGGTACATTTAAAAAAAAGTAAAAGTAAGAAAAACAGTTCGACAAATGAGTACGGCGATAAGTGGAGCACAGTTATGGGACTGACCTGGAGAAAAGTATAAAAAATGTGCAAATAGTAATTTTTTTTTTTTTAGAGATGTACCACCAGGGAAGCAGATATTCATGAACTGTTATTAAAAAGTTGATACACACACCTGTGCTTATTGTTTTTTTTTTTTTTCTATCTAATTTATCGAACGTCAAATGTCTACTTACTATAATGTAAATGAAATATTGGACATTTTCGTGGCCGTCATACCCCCCTCGGTCTGATCCACGCAGTGTTTTTACGCAGAGGTTGGCACTTTGGTCCTTAAGTTTGCGTCCCGTTACCTCCCAGTCAAGCGTATTAAAGTAACCCGAAAAAAGGGAGCGCCTCAGCTGGACTTAAGATAAGATAAACCCCGATTAAACGTCTTCAGTGTTTAGAACCGGCGCCTCATTGTTGTGACGCGAACCATCAGCTGAAAGTGAATATTTTGACGTAGTTTGTTTGCTTAAATAAACCACACAAAGTAATTTTGGCCTCTGTGTTGTATCAAGACCCCTGATCGTTAGAACTTCAATCCTTCAGTTCTAGAGACCAGCGTAAATTGGATGTGTTACTTTTATTGTGATTAATGGGATCTGATGCCCCAGAAGTATAAAATTAATCTGAGGTCTGAAAAAATGCTGTTCAAAGTCCAGTTACTGCGGCATTTGCTGTGCCTGTGCCAAAGTATCTGGGCTCCGTCTGAAAAACGGTGCCAAATGGGGCGTTGGCAGCTGCTGCGCCAACGCTGAGAGAAATGCAGTGACCGTGCTGCTCAGACACGAGTGTAAGTGAATAAAACAACATAAATAAGAGCAAAGGGAGCTGAAGTTTGTAGGTGCAGGTTCTTACAGCGTTGATGCCGCCTCCGTGGCTCCGTGAACACACCGTGGAGACGAAGGCCATTCCCGCCGTTCCCCCAAAAGACTTCTTCCTGAAAACAGCACCGAGGAGCCAGGAATAACTTTAGTTTGTCCACCGATCCGAAGGTTTGGCGGCTCAAATTAAAAAAGGGCACGAGACCGTTTTCTGTTTGGTGTTATTTGACATAAACTTTAAATTAACTATTGCAAAATAGAGCTCGAAATCTGTTTTTGTTTGTTTGTTTGACACTAAAACGGAAAATTAATATAACAAACTGTTTCGTTCTGAATTGAAATTCAAAAGAACGAATGGTGCACGGAACATAAAACGTCACAGTTAAAGCAGATTCAATATGAGCAGGCGTCAGAGCCTTCGCCACAAAAGTTCCGCAGTGTGTCTTTAAGTGCACGTACAGGATGAGCTGGGCGGAGTCGTGGCGTCGCCGTGGCACCAGCTCTTTCTCCCTCCACTGCGTGAACCGGCTCAGCACCTCGCCGGCGCTCCCCTCTATGTTGATGGGGTTCTGCTGGGTCCAGATCTCCAGCCCCACCAGGACCACGCGAACGTTCAGCTGCACGTAGATCTGCGGAGAGACGGAGGGTCAGGGGCCGGCGGAGACGTTCACAAAAACTCTGCCAATCGTTTGTGCTTCAAAAAGTTTCGTTTGTGCTGCTTTAGTTTTGGAGAAATTAACGATTCTTTCATAGGTCAAACTGGGGTCAGACCCACAGGAAGCTTCAAAATGCTCGAAAACGGAGTCAGTCGGTTGTGCTTCAAAAAGTTTCGTTTGTGCTGCTTTAGTTTCGGAGAAATTAACGATTAACGATTCTTTTACAGGTCAAATTGGGGTCAGACCCACAGGAAGCTTCAAAATGCTCGAAAACGCCCAAAATGGAGTCAATCGTTTGTGCTTCAAAAAGTTTCATTTGTGCGATTCTGGTTCTTCAGATATTTGCAGTTTTATTTTCGGCTGATGACGTCGTCCAGAACCTCAGAATGTTAAATAAAGCTCAAAACAGGCAGACAATTATAGAAAATGTTTGTATTCTGTTTGTGCTGTGACAATTTTAATTTGTGTGAGTTTATTTCTAAAATTATTCATTATTATTTCTGTGGTAATTATAGGACGTCATTTCTGCTCAGCTGACGGCGACAAACTCCACAAAACTAGTGAAGAGAAACAACCTGAGGCTGTGGAAAAGTCTGTGTTATTCTATAAAATATGAATCAAAATCAAATTAGTAAAGACTGAGACAGACTTTTCCTCAGCCTCAGGTCGTTTCTCTTCACTAGTTTTGTGGAGTTTGTCGCCGTCAGCTGAGCAGAAATGACGTCCTATAATTACCACAGAAATAATAATGAATCATTTTAGAAATAAACTCACACAAATGAAACTGTCACAGCACAAAACAGCACAAACCAAATACAAACGTTTTCTATAATTTTCTTCCTGTTTTGAGGCTGTTTCACATTCTGAGGTTCTGGACGACGTCATCGACCAAAATAAAACTGCAAATATCTGAAGAACCAGAATCACACAAACGAAACTTTTTGCAGCACAAACGATTGACATAGTTTTTGTGCAGGTTTGCGTTTGACGGGACGTCTTCACGGAGGTCGACTCACGCTGTCGATGAGGTTGGCGAGCTGCACCATCTCCTCCCGCACCGCCGTGTCGTTCTGGTTCATGAAGTTAAACTGGAAATGAAAGAGAAACAAACAGACTTCAGAGAAAACAGAGTAAAATCTGATCTGAGTTTTGTCTTAAAGTTGAACTCCGGCACGTTTGAAGCTAAAGTTCGTCACTAGAGGAGATGGAATTCTGTCAAAGGTCGAAAAACGGCACAGATCAGTGGTTCCTCGGCGGAGATCTCTCTGTGGCAGTGAGTCTGTCAAGGCAACAAACTAGTGCAGTGATGGGGGCAAGTTCTGAACTAGTGTAGTGATGGGGGCAAGTTCTGAACTAGTGTAGTGATGGGGGCAAGTTCTGAACTAGTGTAGTGATGGGGGCAAGTTCTGAACTTCCATCTGTGCCGTTTCTTGGCTTCTGACAGAATTCCTCCACCTTTAGCAACGAACTTTAGCTTCAGACGTGCCCGAGTTCAACTTTAACACAATCTGAACAGAAAGAACTGAATAATCTGAACTACAACAGGTGAACTGATCTGTGCTGTTAAACAAGTCCCTCTTCAATAACATTATAGTCACAAGCTAGGTAGCATTAGCATTAGCATTAGCATTAGCCAACAGTTTTTCAGTTAGTAAAGCTGGGCCAAAATGTAAGATATAAACCCTTAAATCTATCAGAAAATGACTTAAAAGTAGTGAAATGATCTGTCCGTGCAGCAAGATCATTTTATTTGACAAGTTCTCTTTAAAAAAAATTGACCTCTAGACGAGAATTAATCCAATTTAGAGCTAGTAAGTCGAAAATACATCTGAAAAAAAAGATGTATAACCTATTTATAAGTCTTAAAATCTTGTTCAGATCAGGGAAATTTGCAATGGATGAACGCTCGGACTGATCACAGGAAAATTATTTATTTGTTCTTGAGTTTTCGGACGATTAAAAGTTTCTTAAAACTTTCTCTGTACTTATTGTTTGCGTCGTGTCACCGTGGTAAATGTTTAAGGTGACCAGACGTCCCTGTTTACCCGGGACAGTCCCGGTTTTGAGCCCTGTGTTCCCTGTCCCAGCAGATTTATACAAAACCACTGATTTGTCCCAGTTTTATATAAGAAATGTTCCAGGTGTTCCTATTTTTGACCAATCTGATCCCTGCAACACTAAAGAGAGGCATAAACTGTCATTTGTTTGGGTAGAATACAGAAAAGCTGCTTCAAAAGGACCAAAACACAAAGAAAATGTGACTAAACTGACTCATGTTCGTCATGAGTGCAAAACACTTAACTCCTTAATGACGCACTCGATTCACTATTTTATTATTACAAACCACCACACACCGAGTCCCTGTTTTTGATTTTGAAAAGCTGTTCGCCCCATAAAAGCTGAACATTCTGTCGCAGACAAACACGCGGAACACCCCCAGCGCAGGGTGACCAGATTTTCATACCTCTAAACTGGGACACACCCGGGTTTGGATGTTTGGTGTAAATAAAATAGTGAAAAGAGCGAGTGAGATATTAAATTATATAAATGACTATATTTATTTATTTATTTTTCAGGGGGGGGTTCAGAAAGGTTCTTTGGCCTAAATTGTCTGTTTGGTTTTTTTTAATTTCAATTTAAGATCGTGATAAAACTGAAATCGTAATTTTTTTTTTTTTTTTAAATCGTGATATGATATTTTTGCCATATCGCCCACACCAACTTCTGACGCGGCATTTTTTGCTTTATGATCGTTCAGAAACACAGATTTCTGTATTTTGGCAAAACAAACGACGATTTGTGCTCCACTTTACTGTTGGCAGGGATCAGATCAGTCAAACATTGTGATAGTCCTGGTTTAGTCCTGGTTTAGTCCTGGTTTAGTCTTAGTTTAGTCCTGGTTTAGTCCTGATGTAGTCCTGGTTTAGTCTTAGTTTAGTCCTGGTTTAGTCCTGGTTTAGTCCTGATGTAGTCCTGGTTTAGTCTTAGTTTAAATTTAGTTTAGTCCTGGTTTAGTCCTGATGTAGTCCTGGTTTAGTCTTAGTTTAAATTTAGTTTAGTCCTGGTTTAGTCCTGATGTAGTCCTGGTTTAGTCTTAGTTTAAATTTAGTTTAGTCCTGGTTTAGTCCTGATGTAATCCTGGTTTAGTCTTAGTTTAGTCCTGGTTTAGTCCTGATGTAATCCTGGTTTAGTCTTAGTTTAGTCCTGGTTTAGTCCTGGTTCAGTCCTGGTTTAGTCTTAGTTTAGTCCTGGTTTAGTCCTGGTTTAGTCCTGATGTAATCCTGGTTTAGTCTTAGTTTAGTCCTGGTTTAGTCCTGATGTAGTCCTGGTTCAGTCTTAGTTTAGTCCTGGTTTAGTCTTAGTTTAGTCCTGGTTTAGTCCTGATGTAGTCCTGGTTCAGTCTTAGTTTAGTCCTGGTTCAGTCTTAGTTTAGTCCTGGTTTAGACCTGATATAGTCCTGGTTTAGACCTGATATAGTCCTGGTTTAGACCTGATATAGTCCCGGTTTAGTCTCAGTTTAGTCCTTGGTCAAAAACAGGGACACTGGAACATTTCTTGTATAAAACTGGGACACATCTCTGGTTTTGCATAAATCTTTGGGACACGAGTCTGGACCGGGACTGTCCCGGGTCTCAGGGTCAGAAACGGGACTGTCCCGGGTCTCAGGGTCAGGACCGGGACTGTCCCGGGTCTCAGGGTCAGGACCGGGACTGTCCCGGGTCTCAGGGTCAGGACCGGGACTGTCCCGGGTCTCAGGGTCAGGACCGGGACTGTCCCGGGTCTCAGGGTCAGGACCGGGACTGTCCCGGGTCTCAGGGTCAGGACCGGGACTGTCCCGGGTCTCAGGGTCTGGACCGGGACTGTCCCGGGTCTCAGGGTCAGGACCGGGACTGTCCCGGGTCTCAGGGTCTGGACCGGGACTGTCCCGGGTCTCAGGGTCAGGACCGGGACTGTCCCGGGTCTCAGGGTCTGGACCGGGACTGTCCCGGGTCTCAGGGTCAGGACTGGGACTGTCCCGGTCCTGGGGTGACGTCTCTGAAAGTCTCAGTAAAATCTGCTCTAAATAAAAGAGTTTTTCTAATTCCTCGAGTCCCTGCGGTCTGTGTTTCTCATAGTTTTACGTCAGAGCAGCGACAGTTTGAGAAGAAAAGTAGAAAAACACAGGAGGTGAGTAAACGTGAGAGTATTTCAGTATTTCTGCATTTCTGTTTCTGCATTTCAGTATTTCAGTATTTCAGTATTTCACTTTGGGCTGTCAAACGATTCATTTTTTAAATCGCGATTAATCTCACAAATTCCATAGTTAATCGTGATTAATCACATATTGAACTGCATGTTTAAAATTGTGTTATTTTGCATTTCAAGTTTTAAAGCCATAACATGAAGCAGTTCTATGTGTTACTTGTTATTTTCTTTGCCGTGTTTATCACAGGTCTGAAGTGGAGGTTTGATCTGAGGCTCTTGGCTGTGGCTCCGGTCGCTGCTCCGGGAGGTTTAGCTTTAACTTAGGGCGTTTTTACACCGATAGTTTGATTATTTGGTCCACACCAGGAAACAACATTATTATTATGCAGCCTACAGGCTCCAGTCTGGTCCTTTCACCGGCAAACTAACCAAAACTGGTCTGACTGACGTTTCATCAGTTTATCCAGGATCCGCCCACTTTGGGGCCCGATGTTCCCGAACCTCTGATCTACAACTGTGTACAACTCACTGCACCTGAGCCGGAGCAGAAGCTCTGGGTTCAGTCACAGGGATAAAGACTCGAGCTTCACCGCAGAGAACAGCCCCCCAGGACCCGGGGCCCCTCAGGACCCGCGGCCCCTCAGGACCCGGGGCCCCTCAGGACCCGGGGCCCCTCAGGACCCGGGGCCCGTGGGACGGACCCGGGGCTGTAGACCTCAGGTCCGGGCCATGAGCCGCAGGTCCGGGCTGCTCCGGTTCTCCGTGCTCGAGGATCTCTGGTTCCGCGGTCGTGCACATGGACAGAACCCAGTTTGGTTCATTATAATTAGTTCTGAGGTTCGTCCTCTGCACTCAGTTCTTCGGGAAAAGCACCGAACACTTCCTGCTCCAACCTGAGTCTGAACCAGAGCTGAGCATCGCGTTAGAAGAGACAAAAGTCTGGAGAACTTTAATCGCGATTAAAAAAAAATATCGCATTAAGGGTTGAATTAATCTAATCGCGATTAATGCGTTAACGTTGACAGACCTAGTTCCTGTGTTTCTGCGTTTCTGTGTTTCTGTGTTTCTGTGTTTGTGTTTCTGTATTTCTGTGTTTCTGTATTTGTGTTTCTGTGTTTCTGTGTTTCTGTGTTTCTGTGTTTCTGTGTTTCTGTGTTTCTGTATTTGTGTTTCTGTGTTTCTGTGTTTCTGTGTTTCTGTGTTTGTGTTTGTGTTTCTGTGTTTCTGTGTTTCTGTGTTTCTGTGTTTGTGTGTTTGTGTGTTTGTGTTTCTGTGTTTCTGTGTTTCTGTGTTTCTGTGTTTGTGTTTGTGTTTGTGTTTGTGTTTGTGTTTCTGTGTTTCTGTGTTTCTGTGTTTCTGTGTTTGTGTTTGTGTTTGTGTTTCTGTGTTTCTGTGTTTCTGTGTTTCTGTGTTTCTGTGTTTCTGTGTTTCTGTGTTTCTGTGTTTCTGCGTTTCTGCGTTTCTGTGTTTCTGTGTTTCTGTGTTTCTGTATTTGTGTTTCTGTGTTTCTGTGTTTCTGTGTTTCTGTGTTTGTGTTTGTGTTTCTGTGTTTCTGTGTTTGTGTGTTTGTGTGTTTGTGTGTTTGTGTTTCTGTGTTTCTGTGTTTCTGTGTTTCTGTGTTTGTGTTTGTGTTTGTGTTTGTGTTTGTGTTTGTGTTTGTGTTTCTGTGTTTCTGTGTTTCTGTGTTTGTGTTTGTGTTTGTGTTTCTGTGTTTCTGTGTTTCTGTGTTTCTGTGTTTCTGTGTTTCTGTGTTTCTGTGTTTGTGTTTCTGTGTTTCTGTGTTTCTGTGTTTCTGTGTTTGTGTTTCTGTGTTTCTGTGTTTCTGTGTTTCTGTGTTTGTGTTTCTGTGTTTCTGTGTTTCTGTGTTTGTGTTTCTGTGTTTCTGTGTTTCTGTGTTTGTGTGTTTCTGACCCGCTCGTTGTCGACCACCAGCAGCAGCTCCACGTAGTGCGTCTGGTGCATCACGGCCCTCTTCCTCTGAAACAAACACCACCGGGTTAAAGCTCCACTCAGGAACACGCTCGTCTCCACGGAGATGAGTGTCCCACAGTGCGGCATTAAAAACACATTAAACATGTCAATGTCCACAGTTACACGTCTGATCTGTGGAGAGGCGACCCCACTCAGAAGAGCAACAACTCCAGGAATGAAATAACTGCAAGATAAATGTTTAAAGCCGCACTGTGGAATATTCCAGAGAGAACGAACATCTCCATGAGTCTTTAGGCCTGTTTCAGTCCAGGTTTAGTCCTGGTCCAGTCCTGGTTCAGGCCTGGTTTAGTCCTTGTCCAGTCCTGGTTTAGTCCTGGTCTGGTCCTGGTCCAGTCCCGGTTTAGTCCTGGTTTAGTCCTGGTTTAGTCCTGGTCCTGGTTTAGTCCTGGTTTAGTCCTGGTTCAGTCCTGGTTTAGTCCTGGTTTAGTCCTGGTCTGGTCCTAGTTTAATCCTGGTCTGGTCCTGGTCCAGTCCCGGTTTAGTCCTGGTTTAGTCCTGGTCCTTGTTTAGCCCTGGTTTAGTCCTGGTTCAGTCCTGGTTTAGTCCTGGTTTAGGTCTGGTCCTGGTTTAGTCCTGGTCTGGTCCTGGTTTAGTCCTAATTTAGTCCTGGTTCAGTCCTGGTTCAGTCCTGGTTTAGTCCTGGTTCAGTTCTAGTTCAGTCCTGGTTCAGTCCTCGTCCGGTCCTGGTCCAGTCCTGGTTTAGTCCTGGTTTAGTCCTGGTTCAGTCCTGGTTCAGTCCTTGTCTGGTCCTGGTTTGGTCCCGGTTTAGTCCTGGTTTAGTCCTGGTTCAGTCGTGGTTTAGTCCTGGTTTAGTCCTAATTTAGTTCTGGTTTAGTCTGAGTTTAGTGATGGTCTGGTCCTGGTTTAGTCCTGGTTTAGTCCTGGTTTAGTCCTGGTTTAGTCCTGGTTTAGTCCTGGTTCAGTCCTGGTTTAGTCCTGGTTTAGTTCTGGTTCAGTCCTGGTTTTGTCCTGGTTCAGTCCTGGTTCAGTCGTGGTTCAGTCCTGGTTCAGTCCTAATTTAGTCCTGGTTTAGTCTTGGTCCGGTCCTGGTTTAGTCCTGGTCTGGTCCTGACCCTGGTGTGTGGTCTGTGGGGGATCTCCTCGGGTCCGGACTGAGCGCGCTCCGTGGCATTCCCGTGGTCGTCGTGGTGATCGGAGCCACACCCCCTCGGCTGTGACGTCACATCCTGCAGCCGGTAGACCAGGTGCTGCCCCGAGTCCCGGTCCGGGTCCCGGTCCCGGTCCTGGTCCTGGTCCTGATCTAAGGGTTCGATCCCAAAGCTGTGGTGGGTCAGATGGAGCACTCCCCTGTACAGACACACACACAAGTTCAGAACTTGCCCCCATCACTACACTAGTTCAGAACTTGCCCCCATCACTACACTAGTTCAGAACTTGCCCCCATCTCTACACTAGTTCAGAACTTGCCCCCATCTCTACACTAGTTCAGAACTTGCCCCCATCACTACACTAGTTCAGAACTTGCCCCATCACTACACTAGTTCAGAACTTGCCCCCATCTCTACACTAGTTCAGAACTTGCCCCCATCTCTACACTAGTTCAGAACTTGCCCCCATCTCTACACTAGTTCAGAACTTGCCCCATCACTACACTAGTTCAGAACTTGCCCCATCACTGCACTAGTTCAGAACTTGCCCCCATCACTACACTAGTTCAGAACTTGCCCCCATCACTGCACTAGTTCAGAACTTGCCCCCATCACTACACTAGTTCAGAACTTGCCCCCATCACTGCACTAGTTCAGAACTTGCCCCCATCACTACACTAGTTCAGAACTTGCCCCCATCACTACACTAGTTCAGAACTTGCCCCCATCACTGCACTAGTTCAGAACTTGCCCCCATCACTACACTAGTTCAGAACTTGCCCCCATCACTGCACTAGTTCAGAACTTGCCCCCATCTCTACACTAGTTCAGAACTTGCCCCCATCACTGCACTAGTTCAGAACTTGCCCCCATCACTACACTAGTTCAGAACTTGCCCCCATCACTACACTAGTTCAGAACTTGCCCCCATCACTGCACTAGTTCAGAACTTGCCCCCATCACTACACTAGTTCAGAACTTGCCCCATCACTACACTAGTTCAGAACTTGCCCCCATCACTGCACTAGTTCAGAACTTGCCCCCATCACTACACTAGTTCAGAACTTGCCCCATCACTGCACTAGTTCAGAACTTGCCCCCATCACTACACTAGTTCAGAACTTGCCCCATCACTACACTAGTTCAGAACTTGCCCCCATCACTGCACTAGTTCAGAACTTGCCCCCATCACTACACTAGTTCAGAACTTGCCCCCATCACTGCACTAGTTCAGAACTTGCCCCATCACTACACTAGTTCAGAACTTGCCCCCATCACTACACTAGTTCAGAACTTGCCCCCATCACTGCACTAGTTCAGAACTTGCCCCATCACTACACTAGTTCAGAACTTGCCCCCATCACTACACTAGTTCAGAACTTGCCCCCATCACTACACTAGTTCAGAACTTGCCCCCATCACTACACTAGTTCAGAACTTGCCCCATCACTGCACTAGTTCAGAACTTGCCCCCATCACTACACTAGTTCAGAACTTGCCCCATCACTCCACTAGTTCAGAACTTGCCCCATCTCTACACTAGTTCAGAACTTGCCCCATCACTACACTAGTTCAGAACTTGCCCCATCACTACACTATTTCAGAACTTGCCCCCATCACTACACTAGTTCAGAACTTGCCCCCATCACTGCACTAGTTCAGAACTTGCCCCCATCTCTACACTAGTTCAGAACTTGCCCCCATCACTGCACTAGTTCAGAACTTGCCCCCATCACTACACTAGTTCAGAACTTGCCCCCATCACTGCACTAGTTCAGAACTTGCCCCCATCTCTACACTAGTTCAGAACTTGCCCCATCACTACACTAGTTCAGAACTTGCCCCCATCACTACACTAGTTCAGAACTTGCCCCCATCACTACACTAGTTCAGAACTTGCCCCCATCACTGCACTAGTTCAGAACTTGCCCCATCACTGCACTAGTTCAGAACTTGCCCCATCTCTACACTAGTTCAGAACTTGCCCCCATCACTACACTAGTTCAGAACTTGCCCCCATCACTACACTAGTTCAGAACTTGCCCCATCACTGCACTAGTTCAGAACTTGCCCCCATCTCTACACTAGTTCAGAACTTGCCCCCATCACTACACTAGTTCAGAACTTGCCCCCATCACTACACTAGTTCAGAACTTGCCCCCATCACTGCACTAGTTCAGAACTTGCCCCCATCACTACACTAGTTCAGAACTTGCCCCCATCACTGCACTAGTTCAGAACTTGCCCCATCTCTACACTAGTTCAGAACTTGCCCCCATCACTACACTAGTTCAGAACTTGCCCCATCACTGCACTAGTTCAGAACTTGCCCCCATCTCTACACTAGTTCAGAACTTGCCCCCATCACTACACTAGTTCAGAACTTGCCCCCATCACTACACTAGTTCAGAACTTGCCCCCATCACTGCACTAGTTCAGAACTTGCCCCCATCACTGCACTAGTTCAGAACTTGCCCCCATCTCTACACTAGTTCAGAACTTGCCCCCATCACTACACTAGTTCAGAACTTGCCCCATCACTACACTAGTTCAGAACTTGCCCCCATCACTGCACTAGTTCAGAACTTGCCCCCATCACTGCACTAGTTCAGAACTTGCCCCCATCACTACACTAGTTCAGAACTTGCCCCCATCACTGCACTAGTTCAGAACTTGCCCCATCTCTACACTAGTTCAGAACTTGCCCCCATCACTGCACTAGTTCAGAACTTGCCCCCATCTCTACACTAGTTCAGAACTTGCCCCCATCACTACACTAGTTCAGAACTTGCCCCATCACTACACTAGTTCAGAACTTGCCCCCATCACTGCACTAGTTCAGAACTTGCCCCCATCACTGCACTAGTTCAGAACTTGCCCCCATCACTGCACTAGTTCAGAACTTGCCCCATCACTACACTAGTTCAGAACTTGCCCCCATCACTGCACTAGTTCAGAACTTGCCCCCATCACTGCACTAGTTCAGAACTTGCCCCCATCTCTACACTAGTTCAGAACTTGCCCCATCACTACACTAGTTCAGAACTTGCCCCCATCACTACACTAGTTCAGAACTTGCCCCCATCACTGCACTAGTTCAGAACTTGCCCCCATCACTGCACTAGTTCAGAACTTGCCCCATCACTACACTAGTTCAGAACTTGCCCCCATCACTGCACTAGTTCAGAACTTGCCCCATCTCTACACTAGTTCAGAACTTGCCCCCATCACTGCACTAGTTCAGAACTTGCCCCCATCTCTACACTAGTTCAGAACTTGCCCCCATCACTACACTAGTTCAGAACTTGCCCCATCACTACACCAGTTCAGAACTTGCCCCCATCACTGCACTAGTTCAGAACTTGCCCCCATCACTGCACTAGTTCAGAACTTGCCCCCATCACTGCACTAGTTCAGAACTTGCCCCCATCACTGCACTAGTTTGTTGTCTTGACAGACTCACACACAGTGAGATCTCTGCAGAGGAAACACTGATCTGTGCCGTTTTTTGGCTTCTGACAGATTTCCACCTCCTCTAGAAACGGACTTTAGCTTCAAATGTGCCGGAGTTCAGCTTTAAATGATCATTTCAGTCACTTGTATTACTGCAGTACTTTTGTGTCTATGTCACCGCCTGTGGGTTTGGTCGTCAGTATTTTTAGCCCATTTCCTGCTTGTGCCGAAATGATCGACAATCACGCGACACTGACGCTTTCGCTTCACTAATAAACTGAATTATTCTATTTATACTGAATTCTTCCCGAGGCACAGACTTATTTTGTCATCCGACACAGTGGGAGGGCATCTGACACAGTGGGAGGGCATCTGACACAGTGGGAGGGCATCTGACACAGTGGGAGGGCATCTGACACAGTTTGGGTTCAGACCTGAGTCCGCCGCAGACGCTCAGAGCCACAGACGAGCCCTCCTGGCCCTGCACGTCTCCGCTGTAGTGGCAGTGATCCTGAACACACAAAAACACAAAAATACACAAACGTCTGAACAGAAATGATTCAAAAACTGAGCACTGGGACATCTGCACTTTCACGTCTTATTTAGTGTGTGAGAAATGTGCTTTTTTGGACAAATTCATGAAAAGAACAGTTTATTTTACCTGTTAAATATCAACATTTGCCACGTTTACATGAGTTTCACTTCACACTGAACTCCTGATGAAAAGGACTATGGTGAATTTCTTTCGTTTGTTCGTTCTTTTGTTCTTTCTTTCATTCATTTGTTGTCTTTTTCTTTCATTCCTTCTTTCTTTTTCTTTCTTTCATTCATTCATTCTTTTGTTCTTTCTTTTTTCATTCTTTTCTTTCTTTCTTTTGTTCTTTAATTTGTTCCTTCTTTCTTTCATTCCTTCTTTCTTTTTCTTTCTTTCACTCATTCTTTCATTCATTTTTCTTTCTTTCATTTGTTCTTTCGTTTGTTTGTTCTTTCTTTAATTTGTTCATTCATTTGTTCTTTTTTCATCCTTTCTTTTTTCTTTCATTCATTTGTTCGTTCTTTCTTTATTTTGTTCTTTAATTTGTTCCTTCATTCTTTCATTCCTTCTTTCTTTTTCTTTCTTTCTTTCATTCTTTCATTCATTTTTCTTTCTTTCATTCTTTCTTTCTTTAATTTGTTTCTTTTGTTTGTTCCTTCATTCTTTCATTCCTTCGTTCTTTTTCTTTAATTTGTTCTTTCTTTCGTTTTTTCTTTAATTCATTAATTCGTTCTTTCTTTAATTTCTTTAATTTGTTCATTCATTTCTTTCTTTCATTCATTCGTTTCGTTCGTAAATACGTTCGTGTCGCTGTCCGATCAGCACCTTTCCCCACCCGCAGACGCTGAGCCCGATTAAATAAAGACCATTTATATTATTTCCATGGAAACTCGAAGCAGAATATTTGAATTCTGAACAATTTAAGTCAGAAGAATTCATCCTGAATTAAAAACCCTCCTGTAAACGTGGCGAGTGTGACTTAGACTCGAGCCCCTGGTGTGATTGTTCAGACTCTGACTCATCCTCAACGCAGAAACAGGAAACAAGAGGTCACAGGAAGTACGAGTGAACTCCCATCATGCCTCAGTCACACCGGAACCCAAAAGATAAACCCACAAACGCTTTTTTCCCCTGAAATCTGCAGATTCACTAGAGGCGTCTGAACTGGAGGGCGGGAGGGCATCTGACTAGAGCCGATTATCATTCAGAAGATTTTTTTTTGTTTTTGTTTGATTGATTAACCCAAACCTGTTTGTGACAGAGTTTCAAAAATTTAAAAAATCTGGTGATATCGTATCGTCAAAGGCGTCACAATAATATCGGGACCATCACAATATATCGAATCCCAAGTCTCTTTGCTTAAATGAACAGTTCTGATGCAGAAATAGCTAAAAAAAACAGAGGGAACTACATAGACCATGATCCTTTGCTCCGTTTCAGTGCAGAAATAACTGTTCTAAGCACTTTTACATCTTCACTCTTTGGATTAAGTCTTGTGGAGCTTTTTTAGAGGAAAAAGGAGCAGATTCACAGTTTTATATCAGAATAAATGTGGTCCGGTGAGATGGAGGAGATCGAATATGAAAAAGAAAGAACCAACGATAGAAAGAAAGAACGAAAAAGAACAAAAGAAAGAACAAATACGAAGTAAAACAAGTAAAAGAAAGAATGAAAGAAAGAACGAACGATCGAACGAAAGAAAGAAAAAGCAGAACTAAACCAGGTCTAAATCAGGACTAAAACCAGGTCTAAACCAGGACTAAAACCAGGTCTAAACCAGGACTAAAACCAGGTCTAAATCAGAACTAAAACCAGGTCTAAATCAGGACTAAAACCAGGCCTAAATCAGGACTAAAACCAGGTCTAAAGCAGAACTAAACCAGGTCTAAATCAGGACTAAAACCAGGACTAAATCAGGACTAAAACCAGGTCTAAAGCAGAACTAAACCAGGTCTAAACCAGGACTAAAACCAGGTCTAAACCAGGACTAAAACCAGGTCTAAACCAGGACTAAAACCAGGCCTAAATCAGGACTAAAACCAGGTCTAAATCAGGACTAAAACCAGGTCTGAATCAGGACTAAAACCAGGTCTAAATCAGGACTAAAACCAGGTCTAAATCAGGACTAAAACCAGGTCTAAATCAGGACTAAAACCAGGTCTAAATCAGAACTAAAACCAGGTCTAAATCAGAACTAAAACCAGGTCTAAATCAGGACTAAAACCAGGTCTGAATCAGGACTAAAACCAGGTCTAAATCAGGACTAAAACCAGGTCTGAATCAGGACTAAAACCAGGTCTGAATCAGGACTAAAACCAGGTCTAAATCAGGACTAAAACCAGGTCTGAATCAGGACTAAAACCAGGTCTAAATCAGAACTAAAACCAGGTCTAAATCAGGACTAAAACCAGGTCTGAATCAGGACTAAAACCAGGTCTAAATCAGAACTAAAACCAGGTCTAAATCAGGACTAAAACCAGGTCTGAATCAGGACTAAAACCAGGTCTAAATCAGGACTAAAACCAGGTCTGAATCAGAACTAAAACCAGGTCTAAATCAGGACTAAAACCAGGTCTGAATCAGGACTAAAACCAGGTCTAAATCAGGACTAAAACCAGGTCTAAATCAGGACTAAAACCAGGTCTAAATCAGGACTAAAACCAGGCCTAAAGCAGAACTCAAAGCAGGTCTAAACCCGGTCTTAACCAGGTCTAAACCAGGACTAAAACCAGGTCTCGCGCAGCGCACCTCCTCTCGCCGCGGTGTCAAAAAGTGTGGGAATGGGGGATGAAAACCGCAAAGTTCATATGAAACACAAACATTTTAATCCTCAAATCAGTGAAAAGGTCAAATGTGTCGCTTAAAGATGTTTCCTTCCTCTGAACAAGCGACAAAACCGTAGCTGTGACAGAATAATTATGTAAAATACACCAAAAAATACTGTATCATCACATTAAACAACACGACGTATCGATATTTTGACCCCTACATCTGAGCCACAGGGTTAGTGAGTTAGAGGGGTGTGGGAGGGCATCTGAGACACTGTTAGAGGAGCGGAGGAGTGTGGCAGGGCATCTGGCGTACCTGCACGTTGGGGGTGGAGCGCCGCAGGGAGCCGTCCTCTCCGTAGGTGAACACGGTGAAGTCCGGAGGCAGCAGGACCCTGGGGAAACAAACAAAAAACAACATTCGATTTCCATTTTATTTCCATTTTCGACTCGGGGACACTGGGCTCAGTTAAAGCCGCAGTGCGTGACCTTCGGATCACCGGGGCGACGCGCGAGGCAGAGCGGGGAGCGTTTCGGAGTCAAGTGAAGCGAACGAACTCTGCGTTTGGGATTATCCCGGCTGGATTAACCGAAGAACTCCGACCGTTAGATATCGGCTACAGGAGCGAATCTGGAGCCAGGTCCATATATGGAAATCCTCCCGCGAGTATCGTAGCAACACAAGAGCCAATCAGGAGTGAGGAGGTTAAATGTCCCGCCCTCCTCATGGCAGAGCTGCGATGCATCGTATATTTCACTGATTCTTCAGAATAATGAGGAAACTCTGAGCTTTTATCATCAAACTTAAATAGTTTAAGTCACTGATTTATGTTGTTTGTTCTGTTCCGTACGAACAACAACAGAGTCACAATTTAACCAAATTCACTTTACTTTCTGCTCGTTAAATTCTGCTCGTTCAGATTCTAGTCACATTAGATATTGTGACTGAGATATTTTGTCATTTTATTTCAGAAATCGTCACTCGGGGGAAAGCGGGAAGGGAACTTACTTAGCAACGAAACGAGCTGTCAATCAAACCTGTTGCTAACGCTAGGGGGAGGGACCTCGGGGAATGAAGGCGTCTGATTGGTCCGTTATTTATGTTCAGATCTTGATTTAGGAACAAAACAGAGAAATGAAAAGTTCAGGATCCTGTGTGGCGGCTTCAGACGAACAGTTTAAGTCCAGAATGACGAGGCTCAGAGCAGCAGGTCCAGAGACGAGTGATAAAATCACAATGTGAGTCAATGGGAAAAAGGGAGAGAAGCACTTCCTGTTTGGCACGCGGCGGCTAACGGGTTAGCTTAGCCCACTCATATATACGGACTGTGGATCTACCCAAGAGCAGAGGAGTCGTGAACACATGTGAAAGTCTCCAAATCGCCAACTGGATTCACAATTTAAGAAACAACTAAAGATTCATCAGCCGACGAAGACGGGAGAAGAGGCAATGGAAAGAGCAAGAAAAGATTTCCCAAAGAACCATGTTTTATCTGTTAACTTGGACATCGGGGACGAGAGTCGCCTTCACACCAGGAGCCGTCTTCGCCGTCTACTTGTCTTTGAACATGAGAACTAGAAATATATTCTGCAGAGCAGACCAAACCTTTTACTAATGAATGAAACAGGACTGACATGTTGTATAATGGACAGCATGTGAGTGCGAATGTGTTAAAATCCAATGCTAAGGTATGAATGAGAGGCCGTGTTTGTGAGAGTGTTTGTGTCAGACTGGTGCTATGAAATACTGCTCTTATTGTTTAGCTTAAATGATGTATTATTTACTCCTGTAAATTAGGGACTGCAGACGGAAACTATCTATAATCTGGTGCAGAACATCTGTTTTTTTTTTAAACTGAATGTATCTGTACATTGTCCTTTCAAATAAAGACTAAACTAAACTAAACCGTCACAACGGGTGGAAGTTCCTCTCTTTAGAGTCACTGACTAGGAAAAAAAAGGCAAAAAAGGGTGAGATTCCCTGTGTAGTTGAGTGCAAAGACTAAAAGGCTAAAGACTTTCTCATGAGGGGGAGTAAATTCAAGCGAGCAGTTAAGAAAGTAGAGATTATGTATTGTAAATGTGAAACGTATGAAGAGAATTGTCCATTTACACATGTTCTGAACTGTGGCAACATAAAAAAAGACAAAAAACAGAAATAACTGACAAAAAAAAAGAAAAAAGAACTTGAAAAGAGGAAGCTTTTCTGATTCACGTGCAGAAAATTGTGCTTAAGTCCAGAATGTGAAACTGTGTGTTGTAAATTGTGCAAATCTATGTTCAACATGTGAGTCTGTGTCAACGGTGCCAAGAAAATGACAGGACGCAGTTCACTAATTCACTCATTTTTACAGCTCCTTGTTTCTTTATATTTTTCTTTTTATGGTTATTTGTTTTGTGCTTTTGCCACTGATTTGTAATGATGTCTTTAAAAAATCCAGCTGGTACCAGAAAACTCTGAACCTCCCTCAAAAACAAAACAAAGGCCTTATCAAAACCAGTTGTGGTCATTAAAAACTTGACCTGACGATCCTTGACGACTTTGCACCTGCGAATTTCTTACATTTTTTCTTTGTTACAGGAGATATCGACGCTGCGTAATTTTTTTCTCTTCTTTTCTTCAACATCCTGTGACTAACAACACTAACAACACTCACCACTAACGGTTTTAACAAAATGTTTCTCTCACAAGCCCAATTTAAATGGGAACTCCGGCACGTTTGAAGAAGCTGAACACCACTTTAACCCATCTGACAACAGCCACGAGTCTAACAAACCAAACGCTCTGCCTGGTTCACTCATTAGTGTCTGGAAACGTTAGAAAACAACTTTATAAGCACCTCACACTTCCCTCTGTGGATTTCCCACTGCACAAAAGCCCAAAAGACTCGATCGCCGATGTCGTTTTTAATCCCGTTTATTTACCAGTGAATTATATTTTTTGGCTAAAAAATACATTCCCGAAACATTTTCTATCAACAACCTTCAGTTTCTCTTCTTCTTCATCATCAGTAATCGATCTTCACTTGGAGTCGACGATCGAGTCTTTTGGGCTTGGAAGTTCAGAACTTGCCCCCATCACTACACTAGTTCAGAACTTGCCCCCATCACTACACTAGTTCAGAACTTGCCCCCATCACTACACTAGTTCAGAACTTGCCCCCATCACTACACTAGTTCAGAACTTGCCCCATCACTACACTAGTTCAGAACTTGCCCCCATCACTACACTAGTTCAGAACTTGCCCCCATCACTACACTAGTTCAGAACTTGCCCCCATCACTGCACCAGTTCAGAACTTGCCCCCATCACTGCACTAGTTCAGAACTTGCCCCCATCACTACACCAGTTCAGAACTTGCCCCCATCACTACACCAGTTCAGAACTTGCCCCCATCACTACACTAGTTCAGAACTTGCCCCCATCACTACACTAGTTCAGAACTTGCCCCATCACTACACCAGTTCAGAACTTGCCCCCATCACTACACTAGTTCAGAACTTGCCCCCATCACTACACTAGTTCAGAACTTGCCCCCATCACTACACTAGTTCAGAACTTGCCCCATCACTACACTAGTTAAGAACTTGTCCCCATCACTACACTAGTTTGTTGCCTTGACAGACTCACACACAGTGAGATCTCCACCGAGGAAACACTGATCTGTGCCGTTTTTTGGCTTCTGACAGAATTCCACCTCCTCTAGCAACAGATTTTGGCTTCAACCGTGCCCGACTTCAGCTTTAAGTAATGTGTTTTCTTACAGCAGAAGAAAACTAAGCCGACACAGAAAGAGGAATGTTAGAAAATTAGTTTTAGCTCATTTAGAAACTGTTTTCCATTAACTACAAAACCTGTAACCTGACGACGCCCTTCAAGACAAAGATCAACCACAGTGAAAGGTCTGAAGCCGAAGTTCAGTCACTCACTTCTTTTCAACACTCGACCTGTTCCTCATGTGCCCAACCACAGCCTCCATCAGGTTAAAGCTACATTCGACTCGTGACTACAACTCATACTGGAACCGCCAACTGTGTTTCAGTCCACAACGTTTCATGTCCTTCGAGTTCTGTTTGTGACGATGACGGTTTATGAAGTATGATCAATGACTAATCAAAGGGAGAATGTGTGATGGAAATTTATACTCTCCATCTGTCTTTGTGTAAATGAATGTGATCTACCAGAGGAGTCATGAACATGTGTAAAAGCTTCAGCAAACACAGTCTCCAGGTCAGGAAGTCTTTAAGGCTGATTCACTTCAGTCTTCTGCATTATTATAAGTGTCACCAGTGCTGATTATAATACGTGTTTTTAACTTTATGTGTCATGTTCCACTGGACTCGGCTCTTCTTTCTGGTCCAGCTCTTGGTGCTGAGTCATGGTCGGATCGTCCGAGTGGAAAACTAAAGTTCTGAATAAGGAATAAGGCCCAGAACCAGAACCAGAACCAGAACCAGACCGGGACCCGTCTGGAGGGAAAGTGCATCTCTGAAACCCATGAGTTTTGTTTCTCTTTTGTTTTTGCGTCTCTCCACACTCTGAGTCTCTTCACACGCCACAATTTTGCGTAGAAAGCGGCTGCAGTACTCACGTGTTCCTGCGGAGGCGCACTACATGGTCCTGTCCCTCCACATTTATGACGTACGACATCTGAAAAACACAGAACGAGTCTTTAAACCAGAGGACAAAACGTTTACATGAAACCGGATGAAAATGGAGGACGCCTCAGTCCGGTTTATGTGATTAAAGGCTCTGTCCACGTCAAACTAAACCAAAAAACGAGTTATTAAAGGTCCAATATCACACAAAACTCATCCTTGTGAGGTTTAAAGGGGAACTTCGCTGTGGCAGTGAGTCTGTCAAGGCAAAAACGCCAATTTGTTTCACACAGAAGAAGCTTAACACCACTTTAACCCATCTTACACCATCTTGGCGTTTTACGAGGAAGATATTATAAATAGATTATAGGTCTTGTTTTCAGATTTATTTTCTACTTACTTGTTCTAAATTGGATGAATTCTCGTCTAGAGGTTATTTTTTTTTAAAGAGAACTTGTCAAATAAAATGATCTTGCTGCACGGACAGATCATTTCACTACTTTTAAGTCATTTTCTGATAGATTTAAGGGTTTATATCTTACATTTTGGCCCAGCTTTACCAACTGAAAAACTGTTGGCTAATGCTAATGCTAATGGTACCTAGCTTGTGACTATAATGTTATTTAAGAGGGACTTGTTTAACAGCACAGATCAGTTCACCTGTTGTAGTTCAGATTATTCAGTTCTTTCTGTTCAGACTGTGTTAAAGTTGAACTCGGGCACGTCTGAAGCTAAATCTGTGCCGTTTTTTGGCTTCTGACAGAATTCCACCACCTCTAGCGACGGACTTTAGCTTCAGACGTGCCGGAGTTCAGCTTTAAGTCTTGTTCTAATGTAGTTTCCTCCTCAAACAGAGCTGGAGTTGTGTTTGTTTCATTCACACGTTTGAGTAACACTATTATTCATCTGCCTGCATCTCCAAAGCTCCAAACGCTCAGTTCCACCTCACGATGTCATGAAGTGGCTGTTTTCAAGTGAACAGCTCCTTTTACCTTTAGCTCAGCAGAGATCAGGGCTGTGCAAAGATACTGAAATATTGATATATCGTATTGTTTACTGTGATGATACTGTATCGATATTGTGGGCTGCTGTGTCGATATATCGGCAAGAGTATTTTTAGGTATTTTACTAAATTATTTACTAAAGATTTTCACTGTTTTGATGAGTAAAATGAGTGTTTTTCGTATGAACTTTGCACAAACTTAATGGACTTAGTATCACAGTCACGATTTAGACTTTGCTTTTCACAGAACCGAAAATGCATCATGATGTCACTTCCGGGTCGCTCGTTTCTTTCTCCGTCGCGGCTTCGTCAGCGTCTTTGCTAAAGGATAAATGTATTTTTAAAAAGAGGAGATGACGTCGCAAAGTTCTTCTCCTCTTCTCTGTCGGGAGAAATAAACTAAATAAACTAAATAAACAAAAGTCTCTTTTTTTCCCCCACTAAAGTTTCAGGAAGTTTCAGGAAGTGGAGCTCAGACACAACAGGAGCCTGAGACTGAAAACACCACACACCCTCCTCCCTCTATCACTCTATCACTCTCTTTCTCTTATCCTCTCTCTTTATCTTTAGCTTTCTTTCTTTCTCTCTCTTTCCCTCTCTCTTTCCCTCTCTTTTTCTCGCTTTCTCTTTCTTTCTTTCTCCCTCTCTATCCTTCTCTCTCTTTTTCTATCTCTCTCTCTTTCTCTTCCTCTCTCTCTCTCTCTCTTTGTTTCTCTCTCTCTCATTCTTTCTCTCTCTATGACTCTATCTTTCACTCTCTTTATCTCTCTCTTTCCCTCTCTTTTTCTCACTTTCTCTCTCTATTTCTTCTTCTATTCTCTTTCTCTCTCTATCACTATCTCTCTTTCTTTCTTTTTTCTCTCCCTCTTCTTTTTCTCTCCCTCTCTCTCTCTCTCTCTGTCTCCCTTCCTCCTCTCTCTCTTCTCAGGATCTCCCTCTCTCTTCTTCTTCTGCTCTTCCTCTCTCTTTATCCCCCTCTTCCTTTTTCTCTCCACTCTCCTTCTTTCACCCCATTTTCTCCCGCTCTGTCTCCGCTCTCTCTCTCTTACCCTTTTCCACTCTTCCTCTGCCTCTCTTCCTCTCTCTTTTCTCCCCTACACTATCTCCTCTCTCACTCTCCCTCTCTCTCTCTGTCTTTCTCTCTACCCCGTCTTCCCTCTCCTCCTCCTCTCTTTTCCTCTCTCCTTTTCTTTCCCTCCCTCTCTCATTTATTAAAATTTCTTCTCTCTCCCCGCTCGCCCCTTCAGTCTCTCCATCTTTCTTTCTACTCCCAGTCTCCCTCTCTCTCTCTCTTCCTCTCTCCTTCTTTCCCTCCCTCTCTCGTTTATTAAAAACAAATGACCTTAGAGGATCACACGTTTCTCTCCTCTACCTCTTCTCTTCCTCCTCTTTTTCTCACTCTTTCCTTCATTCTTCCTCTTCTCTATCTTCCCTCTCTACTCCTCCCTCCTTCTCTCACTCTAATCTTTTTCATCCCTCGCTCCATCTCTCTCTCACATTTAAAAAAATGACTTCGGACGACCACACCCACGTCTCTCTCTCCCCCTCACTTCTCTCTCCCCCTCCCTCCATCTCTCTTTCTCTCCTTCACACATTCACTGTGACCCAGATGACCACACCCGCATCTTTCCCTTCTCTCTCTCTTCTTTCTCCTCCAACTTTCTTCTTTTTCCTCCCTCTCTCTCCACACATTTACCCTCCCTCCTCTCCTCCACTTTCTCTCTTTCTCCCCTCTTTCTTTCTCTCTCCTCTCTTTCTCTCTCCTCTCTCTCCCTTCTCTTTCTCTCTCCTCTCTTTCTCTCTCCTCTCTCTCCCCTATCTTTCTCTCTCCTCTCTTTCTCTCTCCTCTCTCTCCCCTCTCTTTCTCTCTCCTTTCTTTCTCTCTCCTCTCTCTTCTCTCTTTCTCTCTCTCTCCTCTCTCTTCTCTCTCTCTCCTCTCTCTTTCTCTCTCTCCCTCTCTTTCTCTATCCTCTCTCTTTCTCTCTTCTCCCTCACTCTCTCCTCTTTCTCTCTCTCCCTCTTTCTTTCCACCCACATCTTTCCCTCCTCTCTTTCTCTCTTTCTGTCTTTCAACACGTTTACTCTGAGCAAACTCCCCATGAAGACCACACCCACATGTTTGTCTCTGCCCTCCCTCCATCCCTCCTTCTCTCCCTCCCTCTTTCCAAACACTCTTTCATGATCTTTGTCGCGTTCACAAACTCGGAAATCTCGCCCGAGCATTCCGAACACGCCACACCTCCACCTCTCTCCCTCTTTCACTTCTCTCTTATTCCCTCCTTTGCTCTCTCCGTTCTGTCTATCCCTCCTTCCTCCTCGCTCTCTCTCTACCTCTTCCTCTTATTTCCCCTCTTTTTCTCTCTCCTCTCCTTTCCAAATGTCCTTCTCTCTCCCCAGCTCCTCTTCCTTTCTCCCTCTCTCTTTCTCTCCTTCTTTTGCACTCTTTCAACCCTCTCCCTCTATCCCTTCCCCTCCCGCTTTCTCTCCCTGTTCTCTCCATTTCTTCCCTCCCTCCCGCTCTCTCTCCCTCCCTCTTTTCTGCCTCCGTCTCTCCCTGTTCTCCCTGTCCTGAGCTCCACAGCTGGGCCTGGTGATGTCATGTCTGTGGCATCTGTGAGTGGACTGCGTTTCCCAGAATGCACCAGGACATAAACGTGCGTCTCTCCCTCTCTTCAGTGAGGACGAGGGTTTGTGACGGAACATGGGAAAAAGAGGATTTAAAAAAACAAAACAAAACAGGAGGTAGAGTTCAGAGGTTTGTCCGAGTGTTCACTGCACCTGATTGGGCGGCGCTCCGTCTAAGCCCCGCCTCAGCCGCCCTCCGATTGGCCGCGGGACAGTCAGGTGATACGAGGACAGGTGCTGGGTCTGGAGCAGGGCTGAGGACACAGGTCAGAGGTCAGAGGACACAGAACTACAAACAAATCTGCAGGTCAACCCAAGATGGCGTCATGTCGTTTGGTCAACCCAAGATGGCGTCATGTTGTTTGGTCAACCCAAGATGGCGTCGTGTTGTTTTCAGGGTTTGCGCTCTTAAAATAAAATCTTAAAATAATTTTCGCGTTTACTTCCTCAATCCAGGGCGAGCTCCTCCCACCTGAGTGACGTCTGTAACCACGGACTAATCAGAGCGCGGTGTGGAGCGTTTGGACCAATCAGAGCGCGGTGTGGGGCGTTTAGACCAATCAGAGCGCGGTGTGGGGCGTTTAGACCAATCAGAGCGCGGTGTGGAGCGTTTGGACCAATCAGAGCGCGGTGTGGGGCGTTTAGACCAATCAGAGCGCGGTGTGGGGCGTTTGGACCAATCAGAGCGCGGTATGGGGCGTTTGGACCAATCAGAGCACGGATTTTAGGATTTAAACATTTTTTAAAAGTTTATGTTGTGAAAATAGAAAAGAATCTGACAGAAACTGGCCTCTGTGAAAGCCGGATGCCCTGAAGAACACGGGAAGACTGAATTATCTTCTCTATTTTCTCTCTTTCTTTGCCACTTCTCTCTTTTCTCTCTTCTCTTCTCTTTCTCTTCTCTCTTTTCTCTCCTCTCTCTCTTTTTCTCTTCTCTCTCTTCTCTCTCTTCTCCCTCTCTTTCTCTTCTCTGTTCTCTTCTCTCTTTTTCTCTTCTCTCTTTCCCCCTCTTCTCTCTTCTCCCTCTCTCTTCTCTTTCTCTTCTCTCTTTCCCCCTCTTCTCTTTCCCCCTCTTCTCTTTCTCTTCTCTCTTCTCTGGAGACACTGGACTTCATGGACCAGTTTTCTCTGTTCTGATTTGGTGTTTTGGTAAAGTCTTGTCCTGAGTCGGTGCTAGTGCAGCGTCTGCAGCTCAGGGAGGAGCTCTGCAGGTTCTGAGTCTGTCGCAAGGTCAAGGATCCATTAAACATTCACAGGCAAATATCTACGGATTTGGAGCCTGTGGTCGACAAAACAACTGGAAATGAACGAACAGAAAATATAACTGATAAAACTGGAGGAAGGTTTGTCACAGTTCAGGTCTAAACCGGGTCTAAACCAGGACTAAACCAGGTCTAAACCAGGTCTAAACCAGGACTAAACCAGGACTAAACCAGGTCTAAACCAGGTCTAAACCAGGACTAAACCAGGTCTAAACCAGGGCTAAACCAGGACTAAACCAGGTCTAAACTGGGTCTAAACCTGGACTAAACCAGGGCTAAACCAGGACTAAACCAGGTCTAAACGAGGACTAAACCAGGACTAAACCAGGGCTAAACCAGGACTAAACCAGGGCTAAACCAGGGCTAAACCAGGACTAAACCAGGACTAAACCAGGGCTAAACCAGGACTAAACCAGGTCTAAACCAGGACTAAACCAGGACTAAACCAGGGCTAAACCAGGACTAAACCAGGGCTAAACCAGGACTAAACCAGGACTAAACCAGGACTAAACCAGGACTAAACCAGGGCTAAACCAGGATTAAACCAGGACTAAACCAGGACTAAACCAGGGCTAAACCAGGACTAAACCAGACCTGGTTTAGACCTGGTTTAGACCTGGTTTAGTCCTGGTTTAGACCTGGTTTAGACCTGGTTTAGACCTGGTTTAGACCTGGTTTAGTCCTGGTTTAGACCTGGTTTAGACCTGGTTTAGACCTGGTTTAGACCTGGTTTAGACCTGGTTTAGTCCTGGTTTAGACCTGGTTTAGACCTGGTTTAGACCTGGTTTAGACCTGGTTTAGACCTGGTTTAGTTCTGATGAAAACCGCAGAGTCGTGTTTTTCTCTGAACTTTGACTCAGCGTTTATCCACTTCCTCGAGCTGCCACTTCCTCCTCATCCCTCCCTCTCCCCCGCCACCTCCTCCTCATCCCTCCCTCTCCCCCGCCACCTCCTCCTCATCCCTCCCTCTCCCCCGCCACCTCCTCCTCATCCCTCCTTCTCCCCCGCCACCTCCTCCTCATCCCTCCCTCTCCCCCGCCACCTCCTCCTCATCCCTCCCTCTCCCCCGCCACCTCCTCCTCATCCCTCCCTCTCCCCCGCCACCTCCTCCTCATCCCTCCCTCTCCCCCGCCACCTCCTCCTCATCCCTCCTTCACACCTTCACCTAATCACAGTTTTATTTATTATTAGTGATGTAACAATATCGTAAATCTGCTGATATCGTATCGGCAAAGGCGTCACAATAATATCGGGAGCATCACAATATATCGAATCCCAAATGAACAGTTCTGATGCAGAAATAGCTAAAAAAAACAGAGGGAACTACATAGACCATGATCCTTTGCTCCGTTTCAGTGCAGACGACATGAAGAAATAACTGCATTTTTAGAGGAAAAAAGAGCAGATTCACAGTTTTATATTGTAATAAATCTGGTCCAGTGAGATGGAAGAGATCGAATATGAAAAAATGAAAGAATGTTTCTTAAAACAAGATGAAATATGAATCTTGTTCTAAGCAGAAAACACGAGTTTCAAGTGTTTATGGCAAGATTTTTCCCCTTATTGGTTTGAGGAGGAAGTTAAAGAGGCTTAACCTGGACTGAGTTAATATAAAAAGTGCTTAGAATAAGTTGTGATATCGAGATAAGATAAATCAGGATGAATATCTGGAAACAAGTCAAAAAATCTCATCTTAAGTAAAAAAAATCTTAAAATTGGTCTTTTAAGATGAATCTGCTTAATTCAAGTCAGTTTAACTATGATAGAAAATCCTTTTTTTGTAGTGTGTGTTCAGTAGTTTTTGTAAATTAAACTCAGTGTCAGTAGTGACGTCGGTGACATTTTGACGTGTTTCTGCAGTCGACCCAGATCCTTAAGATGCTCCGAGCCTCAGAACAGCAGAATCTCTGTTTTATCTCCACTTAAAAGGCTTAAAAAGTTGAGGTTCAAACCGGCCTTGACGTCGCTCAATCGTAAAAACATCGTAATATCCTGAGCCTCCCCCCGATATCGCAATAAATATCGTACTGTGAGGTTCAGACCTTGACCGTAGCGTATCGAGAGACTTGGATCTCGTTACAGCCCTAATAATAATATAATAATATATATTTAATAGGGCCCGACCGATATGGATTTAGTCACAGCCGATATGATACCGATAAAATGGGGGTTGGAGCTGTCGATATATTTATGACGTAAAAACTCACTGTAAAACTTCGGTTTGGCTCTATTGGATTTTCAGTCGGGTTTATTTAGGCGACATTTCTTGTTCTTCTGCCACTTTACGTCATATTTAAAGAGTCGGTCAGCCTAATGGTGTTTTTGTACAATATTCTAGCCTGTAAAGAAATTGCTGTAAGTAAACTTCCGTTATTCGCTTTCATGATCTGCTAAATGCGGATAATTCACACCTCTATTCACAGCTCATTTCCATATCAGTGTGTGTCCAGTAACATATATACGGCCACTATAGTCACTTTACAGTCGCTAACAGAAGAGAAAACAGCCTGTTTATGTGTGCGAGCTACAGCAGCTAATCGCTAACCAATGAGAAAGAACCAAAACGAGCTTCAAACCGAAACATTTCAACACTCAGCCTCACACAGGCTCCTCTCAGATCAGCACTAAGAACTGTCCTTTAATCCAGACTCACACTGAGCGGCCGCAAAAACAACACAATCTCAGTGTTGTGCAGGTGAATCTGTGGCTGCGGCTGTAAACAAACGCACATGGTGATGCGTTCAGGGGCGGACGGACACAGATAAATGACTCCTCAGATAAATCCTGTTCTTTCTCATTGGTTAGCGATTAGCTGCTGTAGCTCGCACACATAAACAGGCTGTTTTCTCTTCTGTTAGCGACTGTAAAGTGACTATAGTGGCCGTATATATGTTACTGGGCACGGACTGATATGGAAATGAGCTGTGAATAGAGGTGTGAATTATCCGCATTTACAGATTGTTAATTACCACGGCGCACACGCATTTACCGCTAAAGGCTAACAGCGATAGTTTACTTACAGCACTTTCTTTACAGGCGAGAATATCGTACAAAAACACGATTAGACCGAGCGACTCTTTAAATATGACGTAAAGAGGCCGATATGTTTCCAAGAGCCGATATCGGCCGACGGAGATATGAGCCACGCCCTAATTTCAATATCTCTTTCCCAATTTGGCCAATTTTTAGGTTTTAAATTTTCCTTCCTGATTGCAAATCCTGACGTCAGGCTTTGGGAATCCTGTGACTCTTACCTGTGCGCTCGGCCGCGACTCTAATGTCCGAGAGAATATTTCACCCGTGAAAATACAAGAAAACGCCTTTGATTTAGTTGAAGTCGTGTTCAAAGTGTCGGAGAAAATGTGTTTTTTTGTGTAAATCTTTCATGTCAAACGGTTTGGACAGAATTCTCCCAGCGTGACGTCATCACCGTGGGACTTCCTGTAATATTATTGGAGATGTTTTTCTACTTTTTTTCACAAATTGCTTCTTGGTTTGCGTAAAAGTATCATTTATATTTCCAGCAGGAATTATCCGCCCAATAATATCGGTCACACGTGATCAGAACAATGAGATTTACCGAGTTTTATCAAAAAACACGATTCACGTTCTGCAGAATTATTGAGTTCAGCGTTTCGGCTCCACCGTATTTTCAGTTTCTGGCGTTTCAGGTGATTTAAGTGACGTGTGCACAGCTGCACAGGACGAGACACGAGCTTTTTTACCCACGATTCTGTTCACCGAAAAACGCGACGAAAGAGTGAAAATATAAATATAACTGCTCAGAGGTTCAGTGTTCAGCGCTTTGGCGTTTTGTTTCATTCACGTGTTTGAGTCACTCGCTCTTCTCCCACCTCGTGATGTCATGAAGGGGCAGTTTTCGAGTGAACAGCTCCTTTTTTTTTTTACCTCAAAGCCGCATTAGGGAAAAGTTCCGCAGTGGCTTTAAGCGTCGCTACGGGAGCAGGAGCCGAAACGACCCCGAGTCTGGAGACAAAGGCGTCGATTCAGGAACAAAAACCAGAGCAGATTTAAACTAAACCCGTCCAAAGTCCAGACCTCGGACCAGACCAGGACCGAACCAGGACCGAACCAGGACTGAACCAGGACTAAACCAGGACCAAACCAGGACCGAACCAGGACCGAACCAGGACTAAACCAGGACCGAACCAGGGCTAAACCAGGACTAAACCAGGGCTAAACCAGGACTAAACCAGGACTGATCCAGGACTGAAGCGGGACTGAACCAGGACTGAAGTGGGACTGAACCGGGACTGAAGTGGGACTGAACCAGGACCGAACCAGGACTAAACCAGGTCTAAACCAGGACTAAACTAGGACTAAACCAGGACTGAATCAGGGCCGAATCAGGACTAAACCAGGTCTAAACCAGGACTATATTAGGACTGAACCAGGTCTAAACCAGGTCTAAACCAGGACTAAACCAGGACTAAATCAGGACTGAAACAGAACTGACCCAGGACTAAACCAGGACTCAGAATCAGGTCTGGACGTGTCTGTCTTTGATATCGTGGGTTTTCAGATTGTAAAATGCGATGACGTCGTTCTCCCACTCGGAGCCAAGAGGCAGATTTCCCCATTCGCATTTTTACATTTTTACATTTTTTATTTCACTTTTCTTACTTCACCATAAACTCTCCAAAAAATAAATTCACAAATGTTGAATCTGATTTAAGGAGCTCGTCTTACGCAGTTTTCTCATCTCTGGTTTGATGCTGTTTCCTGGAATCGCCCGTCTCTACGGAAACAAGCCGTTAAAACGACCACTTCATGACATCACGAGGTGGCACAGAGTGTTTGGGGCTTTGGAGATTTACACAGATGAATAATAAAGGGTTAAACTCAAACATGGACTGAACCAGGACCAAAGAGCCCAAAACAAAACCAGGATTCTACAGGAATAAACACATCCAGAGGGTCCAAGTTCCAGCAAGACTAAACCGGGACTAAACCAGGTCTAAACCAGGTCTAAACCAGGTCTAAACTAATCCAAACCAGGTCCAAACCAGGTCCAGACCAGGTCTAAACCAGGTCTAAATCAGGTCTAAACCAGGTCTAAACTAGGTCCAAACCAGGTCCAAACCAGGTCCAAACCAGGTCCAGACCAGGTCTAAACCAGGTCTAAACCAGGTCTAAACTAGGTCCAAACCAGGTCCAAACCAGGTCTAAACCAGGTCTAAATCAGGTCTAAACCAGGTCTAAACCAGGTCCAAACCAGGTCCAAACCAGGTCTAAATCAGGTCTAAACTCGGTCCAAACCAGGTCCAGACCAGGTCCAGACCAGGTCTAAACCAGGTCTAAACCAGGTCTAAATCAGGTCTAAACTCGGTCCAAACCAGGTCCAGACCAGGTCTAAACCAGGTCTAAACCAGGTCTAAACCAGGTCTAAACCAGGTCTAAACCAGGTCCAAACCAGAACTAAACCAAGTCTAAACTAGGACTAAACCAGGTCCAAACCAGAACTAAAGAACTAAACCAGGACTAAGGTAGGTCTAAACAAGGAGGTTAGATGAAGAATAAAACATGGACTGAATCATTGGGTAAATCCAATAAACTAGATCTAAACCAGGTCTAAACTAAGTCTAAACCAGATTTAAACCAGATTTAAACCAGGTCTAAACCAGGTCTAAACTAAGTCTAAACCAGGTCTAAACTAAGTCTAAACCAGGTTTAAACTAGATTTAAACCAGGTCTAAACCAGGTCCCAACCAGGACTAAACCAGGTCTAAACAAGGTCTAAACCAGGTCTAAATCAGGTCTAAACCAGGTCCAAACCAGGTCCAAACCAGGTCCAAACCAGGTCCAAACCAGGTCCAAACCAGGTCCAGACCAGGTCTAAACCAGGTCCAAACCAGATCTAGATCCTGGTCCGGGTGTGGGGCTCTTTACCTGCGGCCGGGGCGCACAGCAGCAGGGCGCAGATGAGGACTCCAGTTCCCATGGTGCCCCGCGGCCCACCGTTTCTCCGATGCCCCGTGAATAACCTCCGAGCTCCTCTCCGGGCTCCGAGCCGCCCTCCCCCGCGCTCCCCGCCCCGAAAAGCCGCGGAGCCGTGCGCTAAAGTCCGCTCCAAAAGTCCGCTCCGTGCGCCTTTACGCAGTCCTCCTGCGCGCGGCTCAGTGCGGGTTTTATCCCCGTCCTCTGGCCTCTTCTGCCGGGGAGATCAGGGCAGTTTTTTCCTCTTCTGAGCTCCTTCCATCTCTCCCCACTCCGCTTTGGGATCGACTAGTCCTGGTTTAGTCCCTGATAAGTCCCGGCTTAGTTCTGGTTTAGTCCCGGTGCGTCAGGCCGGTCCGAGGCGCAGGTCTTGGCCGCGCTTGGGGACGTGTTTCTGGGGTAAACTCCGGAGCGATCAGACCCTGCGCTGGAACTCGCCTGGAATCTCACTCAGCGTCAGTGACAGAGGCAGGAGCGCGCTTCCGGCGCGCCCCTTCACAATAAAAGTCTCCAATTTACCCTTTAAAAACAGATTTTTGTTGATTATCGGACAAAACAGCGTTAGAGTGAGAAGAGCAGAGTCAGAGTTCTGTCCAGTTCATCTTCCAGAGTCATGGTCTATTTTTCAAACAGAAAAGGACACTGATGACACAAAACAATAAATATTTAACTGATTGATTGATTAATTTCTTTGGGTCTCAGGTTTATTCCACAGACACAGTCATATTTAACAGACACAGACCGAAAAGGTGTCGGCTGAAGCTTCAGCTTATTCTGCCTTTGCCCTTTATTATATAACTTTATTTTACACACTCAGGGTCCAAATTGCACATAAAAGGACAATTAAAACACATACACTTACAATAATAATAATAATAATAATAATAATAATAATAATAATAATAATAATAATAATAATAATAATAATAATAATAATAATAATAATCCGGTTTCCCCCATCAACTCAAAACATGCAGCACCCCTATGAACTAACATCAAGGACCATGTTGTCCACCCTCCTGTGGGCTCACCACCTGCAGAGGGGTTCATAGGGGGGGTCAGGTGCTATGAGTATTGGGCAGCACGCTGCCCCCGCGACCCAGCTGGATTAAGTGGGAGAAGATGGATGGATGGATAGAATCATAATCATAATCATAATCATAATCATAATAATCATAATCATAATCATAATCATAATCATAATCATAATCATAATCATAATCATCTTTAAACCAAAGTACCAAATATAGCTTTGGTTTTTGCAGTTTAAAAAGTCCTGGTGTTTTTATATATAAATATTTATATTAGAAATGCTATTTTTTCATTTTAAATGTCTTGTTAAGATCTTAGTGTGAATCATTACGGCCAGAGCAGAAAGAATTCAGATTTAAAAGTGCTAAATAACAGTTATTTTGTCGTGAAAGATCATGTCCTCTGTGATTCCCTCTGTTTTACTGTATTTTACTGTATTTTACTGTATTTTACTGTATTTTACTGTATTCTACTGTATTCTACTGTATTTTACTGTATTTTACTGTATTTTACTGTATTCTACTGTATTTTACTGTATTTTACTGTGTTCTACTGTATTTTACTGTATTTTACTGTATTTTACTGTATTTTACTGTATTCTACTGTATTTTACTGTATTTTACTGTATTTTACTGTATTTTACTGTATTCTACTGTATTCTACTGTATTCTACTGTATTTTACTGTATTTTACTGTATTCTACTGTATTCTACTGTATTTTACTGTATTTTACTGTATTTTACTGTATTCTACTGTATTTTACTGTATTTTACTGTATTTTACTGTATTCTACTGTATTCTACTGTATTTTACTGTATTTTACTGTATTCTACTGTATTCTACTGTATTTTACTGTATTTTACTGTATTTTACTGTATTCTACTGTATTCTACTGTATTTTACTGTATTCTACTGTATTTTACTGTATTTTACTGTATTTTACTGTATTCTACTGTATTTTACTGTATTTTACTGTATTCTACTGTATTCTACTGTATTTTACTGTATTCTACTGTATTCTACTGTATTTTACTGTATTCTACTGTATTTTACTGTATTCTAGTGTATTCTACTGTATTTTACTGTATTTTACTGTATTTTACTGTATTCTACTGTATTTTACTGTATTTTACTGTATTTTACTGTATTTTACTGTATTCTACTGTATTTTACTGTATTTTACTGTATTTTACTGTATTCTACTGTATTCTACTGTATTTTACTGTATTTTACTGTATTTTACTGTATTCTACTGTATTCTACTGTATTTTACTGTATTTTACTGTATTTTACTGTATTCTACTGTATTCTACTGTATTTTACTGTATTCTACTGTATTTTACTGTATTTTACTGTATTCTACTGTATTCTACTGTATTGTACTGTATTTTACTGTATTTTACTGTATTCTACTGTATTCTACTGTATTTTACTGTATTTTACTGTATTTTACTGTATTCTACTGTATTTTACTGTATTCTACTGTATTCTACTGTATTTTACTGTATTTTACTGTATTTTACTGTATTTTACTGTATTTTACTGTATTCTACTGTATTTTACTGTATTTTACTGTATTTTACTGTATTTTACTGTATTCTACTGTATTCTACTGTATTTTACTGTATTTTACTGTATTCTACTGTATTCTACTGTATTTTACTGTATTTTACTGTATTCTACTGTATTCTACTGTATTTTACTGTATTTTACTGTGTTCTACTGTATTTTACTGTATTTTACTGTATTCTACTGTATTCTACTGTATTTTACTGTATTTTACTGTATTTTACTGTATTCTACTGTATTTTACTGTATTTTACTGTATTTTACTGTATTCTACTGTATTCTACTGTATTTTACTGTATTCTACTGTATTCTACTGTATTTTACTGTATTTTACTGTATTTTACTGTATTCTACTGTATTCTACTGTATTTTACTGTGTTCTACTGTATTTTACTGTATTTTACTGTATTTTACTGTATTCTACTGTATTCTACTGTATTTTACTGTATTCTACTGTATTCTACTGTATTTTACTGTATTTTACTGTATTTTACTGTATTTTACTGTATTTTACTGTATTCTACTGTATTTTACTGTATTTTACTGTATTTTACTGTATTCTACTGTATTTTACTGTATTTTACTGTATTTTACTGTATTCTACTGTATTTTACTGTATTTTACTGTATTTTACTGTATTTTACTGTATTTTACTGTGTTCTACTGTATTTTACTGTATTTTACTGTATTTTACTGTATTCTACTGTATTTTACTGTATTTTACTGTATTCTACTGTATTCTACTGTATTTTACTGTATTTTACTGTATTTTACTGTGTTCTACTGTAGTTTACTGTATTTTACTGTATTCTACTGTATTCTACTGTATTCTACTGTATTCTACTGTATTTTACTGTATTCTACTGTATTCTACTGTATTTTACTGTATTCTACTGTATTTTACTGTATTTTACTGTATTCTACTGTATTCTACTGTATTTTACTGTATTTTACTGTATTTTACTGTGTTCTACTGTATTTTACTGTATTTTACTGTATTTTACTGTATTCTACTGTATTCTACTGTATTTTACTGTATTCTACTGTATTCTACTGTATTTTACTGTATTTTACTGTATTCTACTGTATTCTACTGTATTTTACTGTATTTTACTGTATTCTACTGTATTCTACTGTATTTTACTGTATTTTACTGTATTTTACTGTATTCTACTGTATTTTACTGTATTTTACTGTATTTTACTGTATTCTACTGTATTTTACTGTATTTTACTGTATTCTACTGTATTCTACTGTATTTTACTGTATTTTACTGTATTCTACTGTATTTTACTGTATTTTACTGTATTTTACTGTATTCTACTGTATTTTACTGTATTTTACTGTATTTTACTGTATTCTACTGTATTTTACTGTATTTTACTGTATTTTACTGTATTCTACTGTATTTTACTGTATTTTACTGTATTCTACTGTATTTTACTGTATTTTACTGTATTCTACTGTATTCTACTGTATTTTACTGTATTTTACTGTATTCTACTGTATTTTACTGTATTTTACTGTATTTTACTGTATTTTACTGTATTTTACTGTATTCTACTGTATTTTACTGTATTTTACTGTATTTTACTGTATTCTACTGTATTTTACTGTATTTTACTGTATTTTACTGTATTTTACTGTATTTTACTGTATTTTACTGTATTCTACTGTATTTTACTGTATTTTACTGTATTCTACTGTATTCTACTGTATTTTACTGTATTTTACTGTATTTTACTGTGTTCTACTGTAGTTTACTGTATTTTACTGTATTCTACTGTATTCTACTGTATTTTACTGTATTCTACTGTATTCTACTGTATTTTACTGTATTTTACTGTATTCTACTGTATTCTACTGTATTTTACTGTATTTTACTGTATTTTACTGTGTTCTACTGTATTCTACTGTATTTTACTGTATTTTACTGTATTTTACTGTATTCTACTGTATTTTACTGTATTTTACTGTATTTTACTGTATTCTACTGTATTCTACTGTATTCTACTGTATTCTACTGTATTTTACTGTATTCTACTGTATTCTACTGTATTCTACTGTATTTTACTGTATTTTACTGTATTTTACTGTATTCTACTGTATTTTACTGTATTTTACTGTATTTTACTGTATTCTACTGTATTCTACTGTATTTTACTGTATTTTACTGTATTTTACTGTATTTTACTGTATTTTACTGTATTCTACTGTATTTTACTGTATTTTACTGTATTTTACTGTATTTTACTGTATTTTACTGTATTCTACTGTATTTTACTGTATTCTACTGTATTTTACTGTATTTTACTGTATTTTACTGTATTCTACTGTATTCTACTGTATTCTACTGTATTTTACTGTATTCTACTGTATTTTACTGTATTCTACTGTATTTTACTGTATTTTACTGTATTTTACTGTATTTTACTGTAGTTTACTGTATTTTACTGTATTCTACTGTATTCTACTGTATTCTACTGTATTCTACTGTATTTTACTGTATTCTACTGTATTCTACTGTATTTTACTGTGTTCTACTGTATTCTACTGTATTTTACTGTATTTTACTGTATTCTACTGTATTCTACTGTATTTTACTGTATTTTACTGTATTCTACTGTATTTTACTGTATTCTACTGTATTTTACTGTATTTTACTGTATTTTACTGTATTTTACTGTATTTTACTGTATTTTACTGTATTCTACTGTATTTTACTGTATTTTACTGTATTTTACTGTATTCTACTGTATTCTACTGTATTTTACTGTATTCTACTGTATTCTACTGTATTCTACTGTATTTTACTGTATTTTACTGTATTTTACTGTATTCTACTGTATTCTACTGTATTTTACTGTATTTTACTGTATTTTACTGTATTCTACTGTATTCTACTGTATTTTACTGTATTCTACTGTATTTTACTGTATTCTACTGTATTCTACTGTATTTTACTGTATTTTACTGTATTTTACTGTATTTTACTGTATTCTACTGTATTCTACTGTATTTTACTGTATTCTACTGTATTTTACTGTATTCTACTGTATTCTACTGTATTTTACTGTATTTTACTGTATTTTACTGTGTTCTACTGTAGTTTACTGTATTTTACTGTATTCTACTGTATTCTACTGTATTTTACTGTATTCTACTGTATTCTACTGTATTTTACTGTATTTTACTGTATTCTACTGTATTCTACTGTATTTTACTGTATTTTACTGTATTCTACTGTATTTTACTGTATTCTACTGTATTTTACTGTATTTTACTGTATTTTACTGTATTTTACTGTATTTTACTGTATTCTACTGTATTTTACTGTATTTTACTGTATTCTACTGTATTCTACTGTATTCTACTGTATTTTACTGTATTCTACTGTATTCTACTGTATTCTACTGTATTTTACTGTATTTTACTGTATTTTACTGTATTCTACTGTATTCTACTGTATTTTACTGTATTTTACTGTATTTTACTGTATTCTACTGTATTCTACTGTATTTTACTGTATTCTACTGTATTTTACTGTATTCTACTGTATTCTACTGTATTTTACTGTATTTTACTGTATTTTACTGTATTTTACTGTATTTTACTGTATTCTACTGTATTTTACTGTATTTTACTGTATTTTACTGTATTTTACTGTATTTTACTGTATTCTACTGTATTTTACTGTATTCTACTGTATTTTACTGTATTCTACTGTATTCTACTGTATTCTACTGTATTTTACTGTATTCTACTGTATTTTACTGTATTCTACTGTATTCTACTGTATTTTACTGTATTTTACTGTATTTTACTGTATTTTACTGTATTTTATTGTATTTTACTGTATTCTACTGTATTTTACTGTATTTTACTGTATTTTACTGTATTCTACTGTATTCTACTGTATTTTACTGTATTTTACTGTATTTTACTGTATTTTACTGTATTCTACTGTATTTTACTGTATTTTACTGTATTTTACTGTATTTTACTGTGTTCTACTGTATTTTACTGTATTTTACTGTATTCTACTGTATTCTACTGTATTTTACTGTATTTTACTGTATTTTACTGTATTCTACTGTATTCTACTGTATTTTACTGTATTTTACTGTATTTTACTGTATTTTACTGTATTTTACTGTATTCTACTGTATTTTACTGTATTTTACTGTGTTCTACTGTATTTTACTGTATTTTACTGTGTTCGACTGTATTTTACTGTATTCTACTGTATTTTACTGTATTTTACTGTATTTTACTGTATTTTACTGTATTCTACTGTATTTTACTGTATTTTACTGTATTTTACTGTGTTCTACTGTATTTTACTGTATTTTACTGTGTTCGACTGTATTTTACTGTATTCTACTGTATTCTACTGTATTTTACTGTATTTTACTGTGTTCTACTGTATTTTACTGTATTCTACTGCATTCTACTGTATTTTACTGTATTTTACTGTATTTTACTGTGTTCTACTGTATTTTACTGTATTTTACTGTGTTCTACTGTATTTTACTGTATTTTACTGTATTCTACTGTATTCTACTGTATTTTACTGTATTTTACTGTATTTTACTGTATTCTACTGTATTTTACTGTATTTTACTGTATTTTACTGTATTCTACTGTATTTTACTGTATTTTACTGTATTTTACTGTGTTCTACTGTATTCTACTGTATTTTACTGTATTTTACTGTATTTTACTGTATTTTACTGTATTCTACTGTATTCTACTGTATTTTACTGTATTTTACTGTATTTTACTGTATTCTACTGTATTTTACTGTATTTTACTGTATTCTACTGTATTCTACTGTATTCTACTGTATTTTACTGTATTTTACTGTATTTTACTGTATTCTACTGTATTCTACTGTATTTTACTGTATTTTACTGTGTTCTACTGTATTTTACTGTATTCTACTGCATTCTACTGTATTTTACTGTATTTTACTGTATTTTACTGTGTTCTACTGTATTTTACTGTATTTTACTGTGTTCTACTGTATTTTACTGTATTTTACTGTATTCTACTGTATTCTACTGTATTTTACTGTATTTTACTGTATTTTACTGTATTCTACTGTATTTTACTGTATTTTACTGTATTTTACTGTATTCTACTGTATTTTACTGTATTTTACTGTATTTTACTGTGTTCTACTGTATTCTACTGTATTTTACTGTATTTTACTGTATTTTACTGTATTTTACTGTATTCTACTGTATTCTACTGTATTTTACTGTATTTTACTGTATTTTACTGTATTCTACTGTATTTTACTGTATTTTACTGTATTTTACTGTATTCTACTGTATTTTACTGTATTTTACTGTACTTTACTGTGTTCTACTGTATATGACTGTAGTGTTCTGTACTTTACTGTGTTCTACTGTATATGACTGCAGTGTTCTGTACTTTACTGTGTTCTACTGTATATGACTGCAGTGTTCTGTACTTTACTGTGTTCTACTGTATATGACTGCAGTGTTCTGTACTTTACTGTGTTCTACTGTATATGACTGTAGTGTTCTGTATTCTACTGTATTTTACTGTATTTTACTGTATTTTACTGTATTCTACTGTATTTTACTGTATTTTACTGTATTCTACTGTATTCTACTGTATTTTACTGTATTTTACTGTATTTTACTGTATTCTACTGTATTTTACTGTATTTTACTGTATTTTACTGTATTCTACTGTATTTTACTGTATTTTACTGTGTTCTACTGTATTTTACTGTATTTTACTGTATTTTACTGTGTTCTACTGTATTTTACTGTATTTTACTGTGTTCTACTGTATTTTACTGTATTTTACTGTATTCTACTGTATTCTACTGTATTTTACTGTATTTTACTGTGTTCTACTGTATTTTACTGTATTTTACTGTATTTTACTGTATTCTACTGTATTTTACTGTATTTTACTGTATTTTACTGTATTCTACTGTATTCTACTGTATTTTACTGTATTTTACTGTGTTCTACTGTATTTTACTGTATTTTACTGTATTTTACTGTGTTCTACTGTATTTTAATGTATTTTACTGTGTTCTACTGTATTTTACTGTATTTTACTGTATTCTACTGTATTCTACTGTATTTTACTGTATTTTACTGTATTTTACTGTATTCTACTGTATTTTACTGTATTTTACTGTATTTTACTGTATTCTACTGTATTTTACTGTATTTTACTGTATTCTACTGTATTTTACTGTATTTTACTGTATTTTACTGTATTTTACTGTATTTTATTGTATTTTACTGTATTTTACTGTATTTTACTGTATTTTACTGTATTTTACTGTGTTCTACTGTATTTTACTGTATTCTACTGTATTCTACTGTATTTTACTGTATTTTACTGTATTTTACTGTGTTCTACTGTATTTTACTGTGTTCTACTGTATTTTACTGTATTCTACTGTATTTTACTGTATTCTACTGTATTCTACTGTATTTTACTGTATTTTACTGTATTTTACTGTGTTCTACTGTATTTTACTGTATTTTAC
>CM068358.1:39602415-39702415 GCA_034769755.1 Odontamblyopus lacepedii
ATTAAACCATAGTCCATATATATAAGTGGACATGTCTAACCCGTTAGCCGCCGCATGCCGAACAGGAAGTGCTCCAGGAGGCTCTTCCGGCTCCTTCACACTCAGATCTTCTGGCTCGTCTCTGGACCTGCTGCTCTGAGCCTCGTCATTCTGGACTTAAACTGTTCGTCTGAAGCCGCCACACAGGATCCTGAACTTTTCATTTCTCTGTTTTGTTCCTGAATCAAGATCTGAACAGAAATAACGGACCAATCAGACGCCTTCATTCCCCGAGGCCCCTCCCCCTAGCATTAGCGGCAGGTTTGATTGACAGCTCGTGCATTTCGTTGCTAAGTAAGTTCCCTTCCCGCTTTCCCCCGAGTGACGATTTCTGAAATAAAATGACAAAATATCTCAAACAGTCACAATATCTAATGTGACTAGAATCTGAACGAGCAGAATTTAACGAGCAGAAAGTAAAGAGAATTTGGTTAAATTGTGACTCTATTGTTGTTCGTACGGAACAGAACAAACAACATAAATCAGTGACTTAAACTATTTAAAGTTTGATGATAAAAGCTCAGAGTTTCCTCATTATTCTGAAGAATCAGTGAAATATACGATGCATCAGCTCTGCCATGAGGAGGGCGGGACATTTAACCTCCTCACTCCTGATTGGCTCTTGTGTTGCTATGATACTCGCGGGAGGATTTCCATATATGGACCTGGCTCCAGATTGGCTCCTGTAGCCGTAAACGCTGTGGAGACGCCGCACTCACTTAGTCCACTTCTTTTATACAGTCTGTGCACTAAAGTGTCAAGTAGGTAAAACAACCTAATCAAGTTACAGGTCGGATCTGTGGAGACGTTTAAATGTTTAAATGTGAAGCAGCTCAAGAAAAGTCGAAGAGAAAAGATTTTATAAAACAGTTTTATTGAATATGAGGTTTGCACTTTTCAATTCACATTTTTAATCATTTGTAAATGTCTGTGTAATCTGTAAATGTCCAAATGAACAATCTGGGAAAATATGGAAATAGTGAATTTTCTGACAAATAATAATAATAACAACAGGATTGTGTTAAAAGTTCACTTCTTAAAAACACGTCCAGAATAAATCGACAAAAAAACACAAATCAGAAGTGACAAACACAAGAATCACATTTCCGAACACATTTGAACAGCTCGTTTTTACGCAGAAAACAGGAGGAATTCAGAACCTTCAGCCTTTGTGATTTGCCCATTGCGTCCATTCAGATTTCGCTTTCATTTGTAATTATTTTTATTATTTTTTTAATGACTTCTATTTTATTTGTAATATTTTTCATTATTATTATTTTATTTTTAGTATTTATTATTTTTATTATAGCCCTTTTTTTATCCTTATTAAAATATATCTGAGATTAGAAATTAGGACCCGTCAGTGCACATGTGCGCTCTCCGTGGTGCTGATTCAGTCCGGCCCGAGTCCGGCCCGAGTCCGGCCCGAGTCCGGCCCGAGTCCGGCCCGAGTCCGGCCCGAGTCCGGCCCGAGTCCGGCCTCAGTACTTGTTCTGGCTGAGCTGCCGGTACAGGCCGATGGTGAGCAGCTGGATCTCGGCGTCTCCGGGTTTCATGTCGATCGCTCGCAGGAAGTGGCTGAGCGCTTCTTCCTGTCGCCCTCGCGTCAGACACTCCCGCCCCCTCTTCACCTCCGTCTCATAATCCGCCCGTTCCTCCTCCTCCTCCATCCGAGCCCCGAGTTTGTCCATGTGCTCGCCCGAGGACAGCTCTGCGTCTCCGGTCAACTCCTCCGCGCTCTCCTGGAAAAACGGAAAATTAAAAAAGAAAAAAAAGAGGAAAAAAGTGAGTGATCCCGAATATTTAATAGGTTCTACATTACGGCACTTTCTGATCTGTCGTTTCCTCATCACACACAGACCTCGAATCGCGTTTTTAGCTCTTCTCCCAAACCGAAAACGCTCCGTTCTACCTTGTGACGTCATCATGTGGTGATACAGGAAGTGCTCCACTGTGTTTTTAAAGTCCACACACCTTCACCAGAATCATTTTAGCCGTTATATTTCGCGTTCATTTTGCTGTTTTTGCTGTAAACTAAAAGGTAAAAGGAGCTGCTCACTTGAAAACTACCACTTCATGACATCACGAGGTGGAACAGAGCGTTTGGAGCTTTGGAGATGCAGACAGACGAATAATAAAGAGTTACTCAAACATACGAGAGTGAAAAAAAAATTCCAGGTCAGTTTTTGAGGAGGAAACAACATTATCACATTTCTTAGGGGTCAGTTTTGTGTAAGATTAGGACCTTTAATGAACTTCTGTATTTAAACGTGTAAAAATGGCGGATTAAAGCGACCGTGCAAAACAAAAACAAATCAATTCTGATCAGAAACAGACTTAAACCAGCAGAGGGCAGCAGCAATCGAGCCTCAAGCCGAGTCTGGAAACAGCTCCATCTGATGGGAGTAATCTGATTTTATTTCTGATTCTTTGATGGTTAAAATTTAAAGTTATTTTAAAATTCATTCAACTTTGTGTTCAAAATAAAGTTAAAACCCCTTGATTCACTGACACGCGTCACCTTTTTTTTCTCTCGTTTAAAACACAAACCAGATTTTATTTGGTTATCAGATTATTTTTCCTCACAAAAAGGTGAAAAGACTGAGAGAAAATGGCAGCAAAAAACACATTTTCATAATTTATTTTTGAAAGCGTCGCTGAAACTTAAGGTAAATAAGATTTTATAGTTTTACTACAAAGTTTTTCTTATTAGAAGAGACGACGACGTTTCTACACAAGACAAGATTCATTTTCTAAACCAACTGTGGAACTTTTTGGTTGGGTTGTTTTCGTCACCTGCTCGTTTCTATGGAGACGTCATTCCTCTGCCTGGAATGTTCCACCTTGTGACTTTAAACAGCTTGACCTTATATTTATCAGGCATGAAAACGGGTGAGGGCCCCAGCTCCTAAATCCATCTCAATCTTTAAATTTAGATTAAACCGTCTGTAAATCCATCCGACCACACGGTTCACATCACAATGAAAACTTATAAAGGCTTGAAAACTTGGCCACTTTGTATAAAATAAAGTTTTAAAAGCCACTCACAGGTAAAGGTGTAACGATACAATACGGTCACGGCCTGAACCTTACGATATCGTGGGAAAGTTCACGATATTTCGATATTCTACAGCAGTCATGGCCAACCCGTGGCTCTCGAGCCTCATGCGGCTCTTTAACTAGTTTCATGCGGCTCTTCAGGAGCTTTTACATAACATGCGTCAAATATGCTTGGCTGGCGTTACCATTCATTCAAGGATTGTTCAAGATAAGGAATGCCAAAAGTCTCACTAAGCAGCATAGTAAGAGAAAAATTGAAAATGAAAATTATTTTATTTTTGTTTGTGGACTTGCTTGAACTGAGAGTTTGTGTGTGTGAGACAGTGCACACAATGTTAACTGTTGAAAACAACTTTTACCAACTTTTAAACAATATTATCATGTTGGTGTGGTTATTTTCATTAAATCTGGTTGAGCATAGGTCTGTGTGTGCGTGTGTGTGCATACATGATTGAGGAATGGGATGATGTTCATGTGTACCCATGTGTATAATGTGGCTCTTTGCAGTAACACAGAAAAAGAAGGGGCTCTTAGTCTTCTACTAGTTGGCCACCCCTGTTCTACAGAATCACAGACCGACTCTAAAACGCTTCAGTCGTTTGGTGCAACTTTTATTGTCATTAGAGATGGAACGAAATCCAAATCTCTCTGTTCGATATTTTCACCAGATTTTCCCTTCTGGCATTTGTTCTTTTTGTTTTTTTAGTTCCTTCATTCGTTCGTTCTTTCTTACTTTTGTTCATTCTTTAGTTTTTTTCTTTTGCCTTCTTTCTTTGGCTTGTTTGTTTATTCGTTCTTTCTTTTTTCTTTTGTTTTGTTTAGTTCCTCTGTTTGTTTCGTTTTTTTAGTTCCTTCTTTCGTTCGTTCTTTCTTTCTTACTTTTGTTCATTCTTTCATTTTTTTCTTTTTCCTTCTTTCTTTCATTCTTTCTTTGGCTTGTTTGTTTATTCGTTCTTTCTTTTTTCTTTTTAGTTCCTTCCGTTTGTTTCGTTTTTTTAGTTCCTTCCGTTTGTTTCGTTTTTTTAGTTCCTTCTGTTTGTTTCGTTTTTTAGTTCCTTCTTTCGTTCGTTCTTTCTTACTTACTTTTGTTCATCTCTTTCATTTTTTCTTTTTCGTTCTTTCTATAGTTCATTCTTTTTCGTTCTTTCATTCATTCTTTCTTTAGCTCATTTGTTTATTCATCCTTTCTTTTTTCTTTTGTTTTTTTAGTTCCTTCTGTTCGTTCTCTTACTTTTGTTCTTTCGTTCAATCCTGTCTTTCCTTTCTTCACTCATTCTTTTTCTTTCTGTCATTCAATACTTCGTTCTTTCTTTCGTTTGTTCCTTCTTCAGCTCGTTTGTTTAATCGTTCTTTCTTTTGTTCTTTTTCATTCTTTCTTTCTATCGTTCGTTCTTTTTCATTTCTTTCTTTTATCAGATTTATTGTAATATTTTGTGGTGAATCTGTGACTTTTTCCTCTAAAAATGCTTCACAGACTTAATCCACAGAATGAAGATGTAAAAGTGCTTAGAACAGTTATTTCTTCATGTCGTCTGCACTGAAACGGAGCAAAGGATCATGGTCTATGTAGTTCCCTCTGTTTTTTTTAGCTATTTATGCATCAGAACTCATTCACAGGTTATTTTGACACTGTACTTCACAAACGGCACGAGAAAAACATCGAAGCTGCAGAAGGAAGAAGGAGAAACACAAAAGGGGCATTTCTGTCTCATTTCGGGCTCTGTGTTGAAGTGCAATACCTGTGCCTCCTCCTCTTCCTCCTCCTCCTCTTCCTCCTCCTCTTCCTCCGTGTTCAGCGTCTCTCCGCTTGGCTCAGACTCTTCACACGTCAAACCAAACTCGCCCTCCTTCTCCTCCTCCTCCGCCTCCTCCTCCTCCGCCTCCGCCGCCTCCTCGTCGCCCACAGACTCGCCCCCTCCGGACTCCTCTTCAGGCTGCGGGCACAAAAACGAGGTCAGAACCACCAGATTCTGATGAAGATCCTACAGCAACTCTTCAAGAAAAGCTCTGGATTTTCCTTTTAAAACGTCTGATATTACGCAGAACTGACTCTTGGGAGGTTTAAGTCGTGTTCTAATGCTGTTCTCTCCTCACAAACAGGACCTGGAGTTGTGTTTGTTTCACTCGCACGTTTGAAAAACTCTTCTCCAAAGCTCCAAACGCTCTGCTCCACCTCGAGAGAAGAACCCGGCGTAAATGTGCAGGTTTGTGTGTTAAACTTGCGCCGTAAACCCGAGCGTTCAAAGTCATTAAACAGACGACGTTGTGTTCAGAGTTTTAGAAATAGTCCTGCTAACTTTATTATGTGGAGCTGCTGTGACATGTTCTTGTGTTTGAGTCTTTTTAACTCATATTTTTTGGTTAAAGTGAACTATTGTGGGTATAATTAAGCATAACTTACATAAATACACAGATGAGGTGCAATATTCCCGTTATTTATGTTGTTTGAAAAAGGGATGATTAAAAATAAACTTCATTTATACAGCACATGCTAAAATACAATACAATTTCAAAATGATTGAGTTGCCTTAACTGCAAATATTTGAGTTGGGGTAAACTGAGCACTTTTAATTCAGCCATTTTCTAAAGGTACGAGGAGCAAAGCCGTCCAGCTTTTTACTGCGAGTTCTGAAAGATTGTGACTTTTAAGTTCATCAACTTAAAATAATTAAAAAATGTTTGAGTTCTGGTCATTTATTCGGGTTTACGGTGTGTGTAAATGAAACAAAACACAACTCCAGGTTTGTTCATGGCTTCGTTCAGACTGCAGGGCTTAATGCTCACTCCGGATGGTTTTGCGAGGTCGTTCACATTTCCACTTAAATGCGACTTGTGTGCGATGTCCAGTGTGAACTTTAGACGCTCCGAAAGTGTCCCACATGAGCCCTGGAGACACGACGACGTCACGGCAGCAGCTCAGGGTTTACGGAAGTCGCCTGAACATGGACGCTGCGCTGAGCTCCTGGAGATTTTAAAGTTTCTGTCATTCCGCTCTCACAGGAGGAAACGCGTCTTCGGCAAAATCAGATCATTAAAAGATCAGATACAGGTCACATGGAGTGGGGAAAAAAAAAAAAATCAGATTTGGGTCACTTCGGACTGCGATCTGAACAAAGCCAAAGATGAGGAAAAGACATTACAACAACAGAGACACAAAAATGGCGTAACATGATTTAAAAACTCAACGAAAGCACAGAAGGTTTTCATACTACTTTTGTATCCACATTTTTGCTTTACCTGTGCGTCCTCAGACTCCTCGTCTTCCTCAGACTCCTCCTCCTCCTCCTCCGCGCTCCCTCCGCTCTTCTTCTCTTCCTCTTCCTCGTCCGGGTTGTCGATGTCGTCGATCAGCGACATCACAAACGACCGTCTGGAGGCGACCGACGAGTTCAGGCGATTCCTCGACCGGTTCTGGGCCGCGCCGGCAGCTTTCGGGGTCGACGTTCCCAACATGTGAAACGACTCTTCAAAATCCTTCACGCTCGGATTCTCCTGCGTCTCCTCCTCCTCCTCCTCGTCGTCTTCGTCATCGCTGTAGATCCTCGCCACTCGCTTCTTTCTCACCGTGGCAACAATCGACTCATTCTCCGAAGCGTTCACCCCCGAAACGTTGCTAATGACGGATTTTTCCTTGTTGTGGTGCTCCGCTAACATCCTGTCGACGTCAAAACCTTCGAGCTGTAGTTTGGACAGACTCTCCCGCTCCTCTTCCTCGGTTTGCTTCAGATCGTGGAAAATATCGAGATCCGAAATAACTTCGCTGTCGTCGTCCAGCTGCAAGTTAAAATCGCCTTCCATAGAGTCCATGACGTAGCCGGAGTTTATCCCGTTTTCAGATTTTAAGCTGCTTTGCAATGCGGAAAGTCGTTTGTTCTTTAGCGGCGTACCGTGGAACTCGCCCAAGTCCACTTTAACCTGCCGCATTTTTTCGATATCGTCGGCGGTGACATAACTCAGGCTGCTGTCTCCGGTCGATTGGTCAGTTTTGTGATTTTCGGCGATTTCCACCACGTTTTTGAAGCCACTGTGGTTTTGAACAGACGTGTCCATCACTTCTTCAACGGAATCCCCGAGCACCAAATTATTCACGGAGAGATCGCCGTTTTCCATTTCCTGTACACTGTTTTTGTGTCCGTTTATCGCACTGAAGTTCTGATCTTTTTCTTGCATTTCCAAATCATTCATAGACACATCTCCACTGTGAACGAAGTGGGGCATTTCCGGTTTGACGTTTCGAGCAGGTTGGACGTCATTTTGCGGAGTCTCGTCATCAGAAATCACCACTTCTTCGTGATCTGTGTTGTTTCGTTCCAGAAAGTTTTGAGAGTTGCTTCTTCGTTCCGTTTTGACTTTGCGCGTTTCTTCTTCTTGTAAGTGCAGCTCGTGGCCGTTTTCGCTGGTCTCTTTGCTGCTCTGCTCCGCCGTCAGGTCGATCACGTCCTTCTCCGCTGACCCGGACCGGTCCAGATCCACCACAGCCCCGGGGTCGTGGTACGAGTGAGACGCAGGACTCCCCAAATCCTGGAGAGAAGAAAACGCAACATGAGAGTCTGAGAGAAGAACTCCTAAATCTGCAGGGTTAGTGTGTTAAATCAGGGTTCCTAAAGGTTTCTTCAAGTTAAGTTAAAATCTTTTTAAGACCATTTATATAAAGACTATTCGCTCTTTATTTAGTCAACTCGACTGTTGACTCCAGCGGCGGCGAGAGGCTCGACCCGCCAGAAGCAACAAGTGAGAATCGACTACTGACGGTGAAGAAGAGGAGAAACTGAAAGTTATTGAAAGAAAATGGTTCAGGAATGTATTTTTTTAGCGTTTTCAAAAAATATAATTCACTCGTAAATAAATGGGATTAGAAACGACATCGGCGATCGAGTCTTTTGTGCAGTGGGAAATCAGCAGAGGGAAGTCTGAGGTGCTTATAAAGATGTTTTCTAACGTTTCCAGACACTAATGAGTGAACCAGGCAGAGCGTTTGGTTTGTCAGACTCGTGGCTGTTCTAAGATGGGTTAAAGTGGAGTTAAGCAAATTGGTGTTTTACGTGGAAGTTAAGAACTTGCCCCCATCACTACACTAGTTCAGAACTTGCCCCATCACTACACTAGTTCAGAACTTGCCCCCATCACTACACTAGTTCAGAACTTGCCCCCATCACTACACTAGTTCAGAACTTGCCCCATCACTACACTAGTTCAGAACTTGCCCCATCACTGCACTAGTTCAGAACTTGCCCCATCACTACACTAGTTCAGAACTTGCCCCCATCACTACACTAGTTCAGAACTTGCCCCATCACTACACTAGTTCAGAACTTGCCCCCATCACTACACTAGTTCAGAACTTGCCCCCATCACTACACTAGTTCAGAACTTGCCCCATCACTACACTAGTTCAGAACTTGCCCCATCAATGCACTAGTTCAGAACTTGCCCCATCACTACACTAGTTCAGAACTTGCCCCATCACTGCACTAGTTCAGAACTTGCCCCATCACTGCACTAGTTCAGAACTTGCCCCATCACTACACTAGTTCAGAACTTGCCCCCATCACTACACTAGTTCAGAACTTGCCCCCATCACTACACTAGTTCAGAACTTGCCCCCATCACTACACTAGTTCAGAACTTGCCCCATCACTACACTAGTTCAGAACTTGCCCCCATCACTGCACTAGTTCAGAACTTGCCCCATCACTACACTAGTTCAGAACTTGCCCCCATCACTACACTAGTTCAGAACTTGCCCCATCACTACACTAGTTCAGAACTTGCCCCCCATCACTACACTAGTTCAGAACTTGCCCCATCACTACACTAGTTCAGAACTTGCCCCCATCACTACACTAGTTCAGAACTTACCCCCATCACTACACTAGTTCAGAACTTGCCCCATCACTACACTAGTTCAGAACTTGCCCCCATCACTGCACTAGTTCAGAACTTGCCCCCATCACTACACTAGTTCAGAACTTGCCCCCATCACTACACTAGTTCAGAACTTGCCCCATCACTACACTAGTTCAGAACTTGCCCCATCACTGCACTAGTTCAGAACTTGCCCCCATCACTACACTAGTTCAGAACTTGCCCCCATCACTACACTAGTTCAGAACTTGCCCCATCACTACACTAGTTCAGAACTTGCCCCCATCACTACACTAGTTCAGAACTTGCCCCATCACTACACTAGTTCAGAACTTGCCCCCATCACTGCACTAGTTCAGAACTTGCCCCCATCACTACACTAGTTCAGAACTTGCCCCCATCACTACACTAGTTTGTTGCCTTGACAGACTCATTGCCACAGTAAGATCTCCACGAGGAAACACTGATCTGTGCCGTTTTTTGGCTTCTGACAGAATTCCACCACCTCTAGAAACGGACTTTAGATTCAAACGTGTCGGAGTTCAACTTTAATAAACAGACATGACAAAACACATGAATGTAAATGTCGGATTGTAGCCAAAAGGCTCATTTCCATCCGTATTCCCACGAGTCTGGGTCACAGAGGTCAAAAACACATCATGGATGTTTATAACTCAGATCAGAAGATGGTGTGATACAAAATACAAATAAACCAACCCAAGAGCTCAAAAGGTCCACAGGATGGGAGAGTTCTGACCTGTGTGGGGTATCGGGGCTTCCTCTCTCTGGGCGGTTGGTCCATCCTTAACCAGGCGGCCTCTGTGCTGGACGCCATGCTCTGTGCCAGCTGCGTCTGCAGCTCACACTCCGCCTTCATCAGCTCCTGCGCCTTCTGCACACGGCCCTCGATGTACTGGTGCTCCTCCTGGTTCTCCGGCGCCTCCTCCTGGTTCACGTTCACAGAGAACATCAGGTCGTGGTCCGAAATGCCGAAGATCTCCATGGTGTGAAGGTGCGCGATGTGCTCGTCCAGCTCTGCGTCCGTGCACCTCTGCCTCGAGTGTAACGCCTGCAGCTGCATCTGTGTGGTCGAAGTTTTCGTGTCCTCCAGCATGAACAGCTCCCTCAGCTCCTGTTTGCTGAAATACCTAAACGGATTCTTCTTGTCCCCCGTGTTTTGTCTGATCAGTGAATCTTTAAAAACCTGGCGTCTGTAGATTTTCTCCTCAACAGTTCCACATGTGATGAGTCTATAAATCACCACATTTTCCTTCTGTCCGATACGATACGCGCGGTCCACGGCTTGAGCGTCCGTGGCGGGGTTCCAGCTGGGATCGTAGATGACGACGCGAGTCGCCGCTGTCAGCGTGATCCCGACTCCGCCCACTTGCGTCGTTAAGAGGAAAACAGTGTAGCTCTGGTCCTTCTGGAACTGCGTTATCCGGCGCTCACGTTCAGCGGTGTGCGTTATCGTACCGTCCATCCGCATGACTTTGAATCCACGGTTTTTCAAAATTCGTTCCAGGATGTCCAGAACTTTGCGGTAGTGAGCGAAAACGAGCGTGCGGTGGCCTTCCTCTCTCAACCGCTCCAAAAGTGCGAAAAGAAACACCATTTTACCCGATTCGGAGATAAGCGCGTCATCGGGTACGTTGGTAATGTCGTGCCCCATGTCTCCCTCCGAGTCGCCGGTGTCGTGATCGTCCAGGCCGAGTTTTGCCATCGCTCCGGCGGACAGCAGCCTCGGATGGTCGCACAGCTTTTTCAGAGTGGTCAACTGGGCAAGCGGCGATTTGGTCGTCATTAGTAACTCCTTGATGTGATCCAGCGAAATGAACTGTCTGTAGATGTCCTCCTGCACCGTGCTCAGATACGTCCAAACTATCAGGTCGTTTTTGCGCGTCAATTTTGGCATCGTCGCACCAGGATTCGCCTCGTCGATGTCCGCGCACTCACCCCCGTCGGTTCTTTCCTGAGGCGTGCTGTTCGTTTTAAGCTTCTGCACTTCCGCTTTGGTTCTGCGGAGGAAGTGCGGTCGGATTATGGACATGAGGGTCTCCGACATCCGTAAGCCGAGCACCTTTTCTCCGGGCGTGGCGTCCTTCTCCCTCGCCCTCGTGATCGGGTTTTCGTACTCCGCCTTGAACGTCTTCGCGGTCCCCAGCAGCGCTCCCTGACACGCGAAATCGAACAGCGCCCACATCTCACGTAGATTGTTCTGCACCGGCGTTCCTGTGAGCAAAACCCGGTTCTTCGAAGGAATCGCGGACGCACTTTTCGTGGTTTTGGCCGATGTATTTTTGATTTTGTGCGCCTCGTCTAGAATCATGTAATCCCACGTGAACTCCCTCCCGTTATGCGCTGACAGGATCTGCCAGTTGGTGAGCAGCATGTTGTATGTGGTGATCAGGACTCCGCCTCTTCGCTGGATTTTCTCCAGATTTTTTGTGCGTTCACTTTTACTCCCCCCGTGAAACTCCTTAACCCTCATCCCCGGTGTCCATTTTGCAAACTCCTTAGTCCAGTTCGTGATCAAAGATGTCGGTACGACCAGCATCGTGAACTTAACGTGCTCAGAGTCGTACATCCCAGACAGGAAGGAGATCACTTGTATGGTTTTCCCCAGGCCCATGTCGTCGGCCAGGATGCCTCCCTGGAGCTTCTTACGGTAAAGTTTGTACAGAAACGCCACGCCCTGTTTTTGGTAATCGTACAGTTTATGGTAAAGATCTTTGAAAAGCAGCAGGCCACAGCCGTTTACGTCCACAAACTCTTCGTCGTCGTCGTCTTCCTCCGACTGCACCTCCGATAAAATCTCTTTGACTTTCTGGATGCGTGACTTGAGTTTGTCGCTCGGGCAGATGGCGTAGGCCTTTTCAAACAGGCTCAGGGCTTTGCTCATGTCTCCATTGCGGCCTGCAGCTTTCGCCTCCTGCACCAGTCTGCAAACAGAAGAACACGTGATTACAGGAGACGGGAATAGAGGAGGTCTCAAGGTTTAAAGCAGGTCTAAGGCAATGTTCATAGGGGCAAAGGGTTCAATTTGTCAGCTGGACAAGGGTTTTTGGTAGAAGACGTTTCATCCAAGCTGCTTCTCCCGTTCTGTTCCTTCAGTTCCTATTCCAAACTGTCCAGTTGACAAATTGAACTCTACCCTTTGCCACCTGCAGGAAATTAGCCCCCATCAAACCCAAACCTACACAAAAACTATCAAACAATCATTTGTGCTGCAAAAGGTTTTGTTAGTGCTCCTTTAGTTTTTGAGAAATTAACGAAAAGAATCGTTGGGTCAAATTGGAGTCAGCCAGTTCCCCAGGAAGCTGAAAAATGCTCTAAAACGCCCAAAACTATGTCACTCGGTTGTGCGTTTAATTTGTGTGATTCTGGTTCTTAAGGTATTTGGAGTTTTATTTTGGGTCGATGATGTCGTCCAGAACCTCAGACTGTGAAACATTCTGAGGTTCTGGACATTTTTCATTTGTCCAGGTTCGGTGACATTTTTCATTTGTGCAAGTTTATTTCTAAAATTATTAATTATTATTTCTGCGATAATTATAGGACGTCATTTCCGCTCAGCTGACGGCGACAAACTCTGAAAACTAGTGAAGAGAAACGATCTGAGGCTGTGGAAAAGTCTGTTTCAGTCTTTAGTCATTTGCTTTTGATTCATATTTTATAGAATAACACAGACTTTTCCACAGCCTCAGATCATTTTTCTTCACTAGTTTTGTGGAGTTTGTCGCCGTCAGCTGAGCAGAAATGACGTCCTATAATTACTGCACAAATTATAATTAATAATTTTAGAAATAAACTCGCATAAATGAAAACTGTCACAGCACAAAACAGCACAAATGAAATACAAATGTTTTCTATAATTTTCTGCTGTTTTGAGGCTGTTTCACATTCTGAGGTTCTGGACGACGTCATCGGCCCAAAATAAAACTGCAAATATCTGAAGAACCAGAATCGCACAAACCGAACTTTTTGCAGCACAAAACAGCACAAACACATTTTGGATGTTTTAGAGCATTTGACCTATAAAAGAATCGTTAATTTCTCCAAAACTAAAGAAGCACAAACAAAACATTTTGCAGCACAAATGAAGCACAAACGATTGACATAGTTTTTGTGCAGGTTTGAATTTTATGGGGCGGCTTCACGCAGGTTCATTTGCCTTGGATTCTACCTGGACGACTACACACAATATTCATAGGGATGAACGAGTTTGGGGAAAAAATCTAATTGTGATTTCTCTCACCACTATTGTGAGCAGATTTAAAGTACGTGTTTAAAAAGCAGGATTCTGGTCAGAAAACTCCAGAAGCATTAAGATTAGAGAGAAACTGTACGGGAGGAACGTTTTGTTATCGTCTGTTCTATGATCAGATTTGAGCTGCCGTGGGCTGAATAAATAACTGACTCATAGATACAAACTGCTAAAGCGCTTTGAGTGCCTTGAAGGTGGGAAAGTGCTTTATAAAAATATGATCATTTCCCGTTCAAGTGTTTCATTCTGTTATTCATCATTTATTCATCACAGCTTATGTTTCAACTGTAGTTGCAGCTAAATCAGTTATCCACAGTCTGTGTTAAACTAAAGCCCAGATTAAAGTCAGACACAGCAGCAAACATTGATGACGTCCGCAGCAAAGTGTCAATATTTTCTCCATAATTTGTGAAGAATAATTTCTGCTCAGGGAAAATAGAAGTCTAAAAAGTCAAATATATATTGCCCTTGAAAGAGTGTTCCCATGCCAGGCCCGTCTGTTGTTACAGTCGAGTGGACGTGGAGTGAGACTTTACCCTTTGTACGTTTCCAGAGGATCCTCGGCGTCCAAACACAAAGACCTGAAACACAAAGACCCGAAACATGAGACACAGAATCCTTAAGATCTTAGCTCTGTGTAAAATAAACATAAGCATCAATGAGACTAACAGATGTTTGGATTTGCCCTCTCATTCGGTGTTAGTTTCTAAATATTTATCTACATTTATAGAAGATATTAGGGCCCGACCGATATATCAGTTAGGCCCTTGGAAATGGGGTCTTGGAAACATATCGCCAAAATCTTGCTGATATTATATGTGGACGTTTTACCTTGTTATAAAGCTCAGACTCTCTATATTCTGCTCATTTAATCCAGTTTACAGACAGATAAATGTGCCGATATGTGGCTCCGCATCAGTGTTTATCTGCAGAGCCATTTGTCTCTGTCCATCCGCCCCTGAACGCATCACCATGTGTGTTTGTTTACACCTGCAGCCGTAGATCCATGCGCACAACACTGAGATTATATTCGTTTTTATGGATGATCAGATTGAGTCTGGATTAAAGGACAGTTCTTAGTGCTGATCTGAGAGGAGCCTGTGTGAGGCTGAGAGTTGAAATGTGTCGGTTTTGAAGCTCGTTTTGGTTCTTTCTCATTGGTTAGCGATTAGCTGCTGTAGCTCGCACACATAAACAGGCTGTTTTCTCTTCTGTCAGCGACTGTAAAGTGACTATAGTGGCCGTATATATGTTACTGGACACGGACTGATATGGAAATGAGCTGTGAATAGAGGTGTGATATATCGGCATTTAGCAGATCATTAATTAATTACTGCGGCTAAGACTAATAGCAGTAGTTTACATACAGCACTTTCTTTACTGGCTAGAATATCGTACAAAAATACCATTAGACCGACCGACTGTCTTTAAATATGACGTAAAGAGGCAGAAGAACAATAAATGTCACCTAAATAAACCCAACTGAAAATCCGATAGAGCCAAACCTAAGTTTTATAAACTACTGAAGATTTACAGTGAATTTTTACGTCATAAATATATCAATGATTATATCGGCAGCTCCAACTCCCATTTTATCGGTATCATATCGGCCGCAACAAAATCCATAAAGGTCGGGCCCTAGAAGATATATGAATTAAGGTATATGGAATTATCTAGTGAAGGAAAAAAAGTTAAATAAAATAAATAGACTGCTGCCCCTGTGACCTGGACCTGAATAAGCTGAAGAAAATGGATGGATGGAAAAAAAAAAGTAAACATTTATTATTCAAACCTCAAAGTAGCCACGCTTTGCTTGGGCGAAAAATATTTAGTAGTTATTAAAAACAAATTCTTTACTAAATCCCTTGCTTCATATATTTGCTGTCTTCCATATGTAAATAAAATACGTAGGGCTGAAACGATTACTCGAGTAACTCGGATAATTCGATTACAAAAAATATTCGGGGCAAATTCTTTGCCTCGAGGCTTCGTTTAATTCATGTCACCAAAGTCAATTTATTTAAAATGTCTTTGCTATCGTATCACTCCTCCTTTGTAGACTGCTGCGCCAGTCTGGGATCACTGTTTCACACGGACAGTTATCAATGACGTACATTTCAAAGATTTGAAGCGGCGCGATTTATTCCACGGTGTGGAAATGGCAGATAATGATGTGGCCGGTGCCAGTGTGCACTGGCAAAGCCAACCTGATGTACCACAACAGTACGTCTTCAATGCTGCAGCACTTAAAGCGAAACTTAAAGCGTGAACTGTACTTCTCTAAGCGGAGTCGGAGAATCTACGAGGTAATATACTTTTACGATTGCTAACTGAAATGAAAAGTAACGCCTATTAGAATGTACAGTATTTGTAATTATTTGTAACCTGTGTTATGAGTCGATAGTAACGAGGCATAATGAGCAGCAAGAGAGCAAATGATCTCACTCAAATCGCTCCCTTCCTCACGTATACACAGACACACGCACACACTCGGTGTTCCCATATCAGAAACGTCTAGTTCGTTGTTCTACTTTTACCAAAAATCTGATTTAATCTAGAACCGCTGGCATCAATTCCAATATCAGAGAAAGGAAATATTTTACCGACGTTTACGAACACTTATGTGTTCGCTAGTTCTATATTTAGCTTATTAATTAGGCTAGTTAAAGGATTAACGTTGTCACTTAGAAAACTCCTGTTTTATAAGCCAATAAGCCAAAGGTTTTACACTTGTTTAAAAAAAATGTTGACTTTAAATAAAAACCTTTTTTGTGAGGAATAACAGCAATTGCTTGCTCATTTTAAGAGGCCTTTCATGTTGCGTTACACACTATTGATATAGTTGTATAAAAACAAAAAAGTGTGATTTATCCGATTACTCGATTAATCGATGATATAATCGACAGAATACTCGATTCCAAAAATATTCGATAGTTGCAGCTCTAAAAATACAGCAAGCAGTAAGAAAAAAAAGAAAGTAATAATCAATGCTTTGACACACCCTCTCTTTTTTTTCTTCCATTTTTCACACGTGTTTCGCTCACATCTCTGTTTTTTTATTCGTTTTAATTTCCAAGAAAGAAACAATAATCATACACACTGTAAATAATAGAAAAGCACAGGAAGGAGTTAAATAAATTACATGCTATGATCGTACAAACTAATAATAATGATAAAGACGGGACATCGTGATCGTTTATGATAGCATGAGAATGAAAAAAATCAGACTGCTCTAAACACTGCGCTACAGCTGAGCAAAGTAACTGCGACTTAAATACAGGTAAAAACATTTGTCAGTGGATGCTGTGAGATAATCGAGCTGTTACTGTCACTGTTTTCATGTTTTTCATGAACTATATTTCGTGTTTACATAATGTAACTGTAGCTGTTAGCATTAGCACGGCGCTAGCGGAACTCACCGCTCCATTCTCTCCGAAATCCCCTCCACATCGCCGCTGGAGTGTCGCTCCATCCCGGCAGCAATATTCGGCGTCGGGGCTCACGCTGGCCCCAAGTGCCCTTCTTTTAAGAAAATTATTCTTTTAAGAAAATGATTTATTTCAGAAAAATTCCTGTAAAATGTGGCTCTTCTGAGACCGCGGCTGTCCCGGGTTTAAACGGATGTTTTCCTGCCCGCCAGCCAATCAGAGGCACGCTGCGGAGACGCTCAGCCAATCAGGACAAGAGTACAGGCGAAATGGGCGGAGCCTGTGGTGAGTTAGAGCCAATCAGAGGCTCCCGTTGAGTACCACGTGAGAAGAACGCTGTACACACACATAGACCGTACACATGAGATATTATGATATATATTATATACGGTCTATGTGTACACCGGTTTAAACTCACTTTAGTCCTCGTTTTAGGTTTAGTCCTGGTTTAGACTCACTTTAGTCCTGGTTTTAGATTTAGTCCCGGTTTAGACTCACTTTAGTCCTGGTTTTAGGTTTAGTCCTGGTTTAGACTCACTTTAGTCCTGGTTTTAGGTTTAGTCCTGGTTTAAACTCACTTTAGTCCTGGTTTTAGGTTCAGTCCCAGTTTAGACTCACTTTAGTCCTGGTTTTAGGTTTAGTCCCGGTTTAGACTCACTTTAGTCCTGGTTTTAGGTTTAGTCCTGGTTTAGACTCACTTTAGTCCTGGTTTTAGGTTTAGTCCCGGTTTTAGGTTTAGTCCTAGTTTTGGTTTAGTCCTGGCTCTAGGTTTAGTCCTGGTTTTAGGTTTAGTCCCGGTTTAGACTCGCTTTAGTCCTGGTTTAGACTCACTTTAGTCCTAGTTTTAGGTTTAGTCCCGGGTTAGACTCGCTTTAGTCCTGGTTTAGGTTTAGTCCTTGTTGTTTAGTCCTGGTTTAGTTCTTGTTTGGTCCTGGTTTAGACCTGGTTTACACCTGCTATAAAACTGGTGTATATCTGGTTTAGCCCTGGTTCAGACCTGGTTTAGCCCTGGTTCAGACCTGGTTTAGCCCTGGTTTAGGTTTAGTTCCAGTTTAGATCTGGTTTAGACCTGGTTTAGACTTGGTTTAGTCCTGGTTTAGGTTGAGTTCCGGTTGAGTTCCGGTTTGGACCTGGGTTAGACCTGGTTTAGACTTGGTTTAGACCCAGTTTAGACCAAGTTTAGATGTGGTTTAGACCAAGTTTAGATGTGGTTTAGACCCAGTTTAGACCTGGTTTAGACCTGGTTTAGTTCCAGTTTAGTCCTGGTTTAGGTTTAGTTCCGGTTTAGACCTGGTTTGGACCTGGTTCAGACTCTCATCAGTCCTGGTTTTAGGTTTAGTCCTGGTTTAGACTCACTTTAGTCCTGGATTTAGGTTTAATCCTTGTTGTTTAGTCCTGGTTTAGACCTGGTTTAGACCTGATTTAGACCTAGTTTAGACCTGGTTTAGACTTGATTTAGATCTGGTTTAGACCTGATTTAGGTTTAGTTCTGGTTTAGACCTGGTTTAGACCTGGTTTAGATCTGGTTTAGTCCTGGTTTAGTCCTGGTTCAGTCCTGGTTCAGTCCTGGTTCAGTCCTGGTTTAGTCCTGGTTTAGTCCTGGTTTATGTTTAGTTCCGGTTTAGACCTGGTTTAGGTTTAGTTCTGGTTTAGTTCTGGTTTAGACCTGGTTTAGACCTGGTTTAGACTTGGTTTAGACCTGGTTTAGACCTGGTTTAGACCTGGTTTAGTCCTGGTTTAGTCCTGATTTAGGTGTAGCTCCGGTTTAGTTCTGGTTTGGACCTGGGTTAGACTTGGTTTAGACTTGGTTTAGACTTGGTTTAGACTTGGTTTAGACCTGGTTTAGACTTGGTTTAGTCCTGGTTTAGACTTGATTTAGATCTCGTTTAGACCTGGTTTGGGTTTAGTTCTGGTTTATACCTGGTTTAGACCTGGTTTAGACTTGGTTTAGACCTGGTTTAGACCTGGTTCAGACCTGGTTTAGACCTGGTTTAGACTTGATTTAGATCTCGTTTAGACCTGGTTTGGGTTTAGTTCTGGTTTATACCTGGTTTAGACCTGGTTTAGACTTGGTTTAGACCTGGTTTAGACCTGGTTCAGACCTGGTTTAGACCTGGTTTAGACCTGGTTTAGGTGTAGTTCCGGTTTAGTTCCGGTTTGGAGCTGGGTTAGACTTGGTTTAGACTTGGTTTAGACTTGGTTTAGACCTGGGTTAGACCTGGTTTAGACCTGGTTTAGACCTGGTTTAGACCTGGTTTAGCCCTGGTTTAGGTGTAGTTCCGGTTTAGTTCCGGTTCAGACCTGGTTCAGAGCCGGTTCAGGTTCAGTCGGACTTTAATATCGCTTCTCAAACCCGTTTCTTTGGAGTTCGTGGTTATTTTGAAGTGTCGGCAGAACAAAGGCGTGATCCAGGGGGAGATTTAGAGCCTTCTGATTGGCCGATTCATCTGTCCGTCACCCACTTCCTGCCCTTTGAACCTCCTAATGTTCTTTAATCGCCCGTAAATCCGTTTAATGCGCCGGGGCCGACCACCTCAAACGGGCAGGTGCGGGGGGCAGGGGGCGGGTGCGGACAGGTGCGGGGGGCAGGGGGCGGGGCCAGAGCTCACCTGGGGGGGAAGGGGGGGAGCAGGAAGGAAGCGCCCCCTCTGATCTGCGCCCACATCAGAGGCCCGGGCGGGTATAAGAACCAAACGCACCCCACAGCAAACACACAGCAGCACTTTTCCAGGCCGGAATCCTCGCAGACACATCTGGGAATTCTCGGATCCATTTTACCGCTCGATTTGGACTATGATTTTGTTTTTCTGAACGTTTTTTTACCAACAATTTATTCATCAACTAGCACCAAACTCTAATAGACTTTTAAAACACAACATACATTTTTAACAGGAGCTAAACTTATTGTGGCGTTTTTCTATTTTGACGAACACAAAACTGTTTATTTTTTAAATTTTAAATATACATTAATTTAATTTATATTTCTGCTGTTGGAAAAGTGTTCACACAGAAGCGGAAAAATATCGGAAATTTGTCAAATTGTCACAAAAATAATTGGAAAAGTTGTGACATTTTACCTGGTTGTGCTGGTCCTGATCCTGGTCTAGTCCTGGTTTAGTCCTCTGAGCCTGGTCTAGTCCTGGTCTAGTCCTCAGAGCCTGGTCTAGTCCCGGTCTAGTCCTGGTCTAGTCCTCTGATCCTGGTTTAGTCCCAGTCTGGTCCCGGTCTGGTCCTGGTTTAGTCCCAGTCTAGCCCCTGGTCTAGCCCCTGGTTTAGTCCCAGTCTGGTCCCGGTCTGGTCCTGGTTTAGTCCCGGTCTAGCCCCTGGTTTAGTCCTGGTCTAGCCCCTGGTCTAGCCCCTGGTTTAGTCCTGGTCTAGCCCCTGGTTTAGTCCCGGTCTAGCTCCTGGTTTAGTCCCAGTCTAGCTCCTGGTTTAGTCCCTGTCTAGCCCCTGGTCTAGTCCCTGGTCTAAACCCTGGTCTAGTCCCGGTCCAGCCCCTGGTTTAGTCCTGGTCCAGCCCCTGGTCTAGTCCCGGTCCAGCCCCTGGTTTAGTCCCGGTCCAGCCCCTGGTTCAGTCCCGGTCTAGTCCCAGTCTAGTCCTGGTTCAGTCCCAATTTAGTTCCAGTCCAGTCCCAGTCCAGCCCCTGGTCTAGTCTCGGTCCAGCCCCTGGTTTAGTCCCGGTCCAGCCCCTGGTTTGGTCCTGGTTCCGTCCCGGTCTAGTCCCGGTCCAGGCCCTGGTCCTCCCCCCTCGTGGCTCTGCTCGTGCCCAGGGATGAAGCCTGTTTTTGGGGCGCTTCTGTGCGTGGCCCTGGTCTCGGGTCTGGCTCTGGACTCGAACACCATCCGGGCGTCCAAAGACAACTCGGGGCAAAAGGTTCGGGCGGAAAAACAAAATCAAACCGGATTTAAACGCGACTTTTGAAACTTAAATCACGTCGATGTGTTTTTCAGGATTCTCAAAACGGAAACTCCCAAAGACCAAACCGGCGAGGATCCGGGAGGTCCCAGGTCCCGTCTGCGTGTTCAGGACCGGACTGTGACGCTCCCCAGGTGGGTTCAGACCTGGTTTAGTTCTGCTGGAGTCCTGGTTTAGCTCTGGTTTAGTCCTGGTTTAGCTCTGGTTTAGTCCTGGTTTAGCTCTGGTTTAGTCCTGGTTTAGCTCTGGTTTAGACCTGTTTTAGACCTGTTTTAGTCCTGGTTTAGTCCTGGTTTAGTCCTGGTTTAGTCCTGGTTCAGTCTTGGTTCAGTCCTGGTTTAGTCCTGGTTCAGTCCTGGTTTAGATCTGGTTCAGTCCTGGTTTAGTCCTGGTTCAGTCCTGGTTTAGTCCTGGTTTAGTCCTGGTTCAGTCCTCTTTTAGTCCTGGTTTAGTCCTGGTTCAGTCCTGGTTTAGTCCTGGTTCAGTCCTCTTTTAGTCCTGGTTTAGTCCTGGTTTAGTCCTGGTTTAGTTCTGGTTCAGTCCTGGTTTAGTCCTCTTTTAGTCCTGGTTTAGTCCTGGTTTAGTCCTGGTTTAGTCCTCTTTTAGTCCTGGTTTAGTACTGGTTCAGTCCTGGTTTAGTCCTGGTTTAGTCCTGGTTTAGTCCTGGTTCAGTCCTCTTTTAGTCCTGGTTTAGTCCTGGTTCAGTCCTGGTTTAGTCCTGGTTTAGTCCTGGTTCAGTCCTGGTTTAGTCCTGGTTTAGTCCTGGTTCAGTCCTCTTTTAGTCCTGGTTTAGTCCTGGTTCAGTTCTGGTTTAGTCCTGGTTTAGATCTGGTTTAGTCCTCTTTTAGTCCTGGTTTAGTACTGGTTCAGTCCTGGTTCAGTCCTGGTTCAGTCCTCTAAATCTCTGTGTTTTCAGGGAGGTTCGTGCAGTAATCGGCCGCATAGGAGACAGTCCAGCAGAGACCAAGACCAGGATCCGGACTTGGACCAAGATTCGGCCTTCAACCGGACCAGAGGTAAAACTATTCACCCTGTGCAGCCTTCAGTTAGTCCTGGTTCAGTCCTGGTTTAGTCCTGGTTTAGTCCTGGTTTAGACCTGGTTTAGTCCTGGTTTAGTCCTGGTTTAGTCCTGGTTTAGTCCTGGTTTAGTCCTGGTTTAGACGTGGTTTAGACGTGGTTTAGACCTGGTTTAGTCCTGGTTTAGTCCTGGTTTGTCAGGAGTTCTTCCCTCAGACAGAAAACACTCTGTTCCACTTTGTGATGTCATGTTGTAATACAGGAAGTGCTCCACTGTGTTTTTAAACTACACACAGCATCACTAGAATCATGCAGACAGACTAATAATAAAGCATTATTCAAACATGAAAACGAAACCAAATGTTTTTGAGGAGGTAACAACATTATAACTTGATTTAAAGCTGAACTCCGGCACATCTGAAGCTAAAGTCCATCACTAGAGGAGGTGGAATTCTGTCAGAAGCCAAAAAACAGCACAGATCAGTGTTTCCTCGGTGGAGATCTCACTGTGGCAGTGAGTCTGTCAAGGCAACAAACTAGTGTAGTGATGGGGGCAAGTTCTGAACTAGTGTAGAGATGGGGGCAAGTTCTGAACTAGTGTAGTGATGGGGGCAAGTTCTGAACTAGTGTAGTGATGGGGGCAAGTTCTGAACTAGTGTAGTGATGGGGGCAAGTTCTGAACTAGTGCAGTGATGGGGGCAAGTTCTGAACTTCCACGTAAAACGCAAATTTGCTTCACACTGAAGAAGCTTAACACCACTTTAACCCATCTTACAACAGCCACGAGTAAATAAGGTAAATGGTAAATAAGTGGGATCAGAAACGACATCGACAATCGAGTCTTTATGCAGTGAGAAATCAGCAGAGGGAAGTGTGAGGTGATTATAAAGTTGTTTTCTAACGTTTCCAGACACTAATGAGTGAACCAGGCAGAGCGTTTGGTTTGTTAGACTCGTGGCTGTTCTAAGATGGGTTAAAGTGGTGTTCAGCTTCTTCAGTGTGAAGCAAATTTGCGTTTTACGTGGAAGTTCAGAACTTGCCCCCATCACTACACTAGTTCAGAACTTGCCCCCATCACTACACTAGTTCAGAACTTGCCCCCATCACTACACTAGTTCAGAACTTGCCCCCATCACTACACTAGTTCAGAACTTGCCCCATCACTACACTAGTTCAGAACTTGCCCCCATCACTACACTAGTTCAGAACTTGCCCCCATCACTGCACTAGTTCAGAACTTGCCCCCTTCACTACACTAGTTAAGAACTTGCCCCCATCACTACACTAGTTCAGAACTTGCCCCCATCACTACACTAGTTCAGAACTTGCCCCATCACTACACTAGTTCAGAACTTGCCCCCATCACTACACTAGTTCAGAACTTGCCCCCATCACTACACTAGTTCAGAACTTGCCCCATCACTACACTAGTTCAGAACTTGCCCCCATCACTACACTAGTTCAGAACTTGCCCACATCACTACACTAGTTCAGAACTTGCCCCCATCACTGCACTAGTTCAGAACTTGCCCCATCACTACACTAGTTCAGAACTTGCCCCCATCACTACACTAGTTCAGAACTTGCCCCCATCACTGCACTAGTTCAGAACTTGCCCCATCACTACACTAGTTCAGAGGTTGCCCCCATCACTACACTAGTTCAGAAGTTGCCCCATCACTACACGAGTTCAGAACTTGCCCCCATCACTACACTAGTTCAGAACTTGCCCCCATCACTACACTAGTTCAGAACTTGCCCCCATCACTACACTAGTTCAGAACTTGCCCCATCACTACACTAGTTCAGAACTTGCCCCATCACTACACTAGTTCAGAACTTGCCCCATCACTACACTAGTTCAGAACTTGCCCCATCACTACACTAGTTCAGAAGTTGCCCCATCACTACACGAGTTCAGAACTTGCCCCCATCACGACACTAGTTCAGAACTTGCCCCATCACTACACTAGTTCAGAACTTGCCCCATCACTACACTAGTTCAGAACTTGCCCCCATCACTACACTAGTTCAGAACTTGCCCCCATCACTGCACTAGTTCAGAACTTGCCCCGTCACTACACTAGTTCAGAACTTGCCCCATCACTACACTAGTTCAGAACTTGCCCCCATCACTACACTAGTTCAGAACTTGCCCCGTCACTACACTAGTTCAGAACTTGCCCCATCACTACACTAGTTCAGAACTTGCCCCCTTCACTACACTAGTTCAGAACTTGCCCCATCACTACACTAGTTCAGAACTTGCCCCCATCACTACACTAGTTCAGAACTTGCCCCCTTCACTACACTAGTTCAGAACTTGCCCCCATCACTACACTAGTTCAGAACTTGCCCCATCACTACACTAGTTCAGAACTTGCCCCCATCACTACACTAGTTCAGAACTTGCCCCATCACTGCACTAGTTCAGAACTTGCCCCATCACTACACTAGTTCAGAACTTGCCCCCATCACTACACTAGTTCAGAACTTGCCCCCATCACTACACTAGTTCAGAACTTGCCCCCATCACTACACTAGTTCAGAACTCGCCCCATCACTACACTAGTTCAGAACTTGCCCCCATCACTACACTAGTAAAGAACTTGCCCCCATCACTACACTAGTTCAGAACTTGCCCCCATCACTACACTAGTTCAGAACTTGCCCCCATCACTACACTAGTTCAGAACTTGCCCCCATCACTACACTAGTTCAGAACTTGCCCCCATCACTACACTAGTTCAGAACTTGCCCCGTCACTGCACTAGTTCAGAACTTGCCCCATCACTACACTAGTTCAGAACTTGCCCCCATCACTGCACCAGTTCAGAACTTGCCCCCATCACTACACTAGTTTGTTTCCTTGACAGACTCAATGCCACAGTGAGATCTCCGCAGAGGAAACACTGATCTGTGCCGTTTTTTGGCTTCTGACAGAATTCCACCTCCTCTAGTGACGGACTTTAGCTTCAGACGTGCCCGAGTTCAGCTTTTGCAGCATAGTTTGGCTCTGACCTGACTGCGTTGTGTGTGCAGCGGCAGAAATGGCCCCGTGCGTGCGCTCCGGGGACTGTGCGGCCGGACTCTGCTGCGTGAGGTACCTGACGGGGAAACGCTGCCAGAGGGTCCCCACCGAGGGCGAGCTCTGCCTGCTGCGGCCGCCCAAGCACCGCCGCGCTCAGCTGGGCCGGTGCGAGTGTGCCGCCGGCCTCACCTGCGCGCCACCGCCCCGACAGGAGCACGGGCAGGAGCACGGGCAGGGGCAGAGGCAGAGGCAAGGGCAGGAGCAGAGGCAAGAGCAGGGGTACAAGAAGGGCCAAGGCGTGTGCGTGCCCAAACCCAGGAAAACACAGCCTTCCGGGAAAAAGCGGCGCACAGCGGAGGACTCCTGCTGAGAGACTGAAGAGACCTGGTTTAGGGCTGGTTTAGAGCTGGTTTAGAGCTGGTTTAGTCCTGGTTTAGACCTGGTTTAGTCCTGATTTACACATGGTTTAGTCATGGTTATGTCCTGGTTTAGACTCGGGTCAGAGCTGATTTTGTCCTTGATTGAATTTGTTTAGTCCTGGTATTAATTCTGTTTTAATCCTGGTTTAGTCCTGGTTAAGTCCTGATTTACACATGGTTTAGTCATGGTTAGGTCCTGGTTTAGACTCGGGTCAGAGCTGATTTTGTCCTTGATTGAATTTGTTTAGTCCTGGTATTAATTCTGTTTTAATCCTGGTTTAGTCCTGGTTCAGTCGTCGGTTCACTCTCGAGTTAGTCTTGGTTTGGTTCTGCTTTAGTCCTGGTTTAATACTGGTTCAGTGCCTGGTTTAGTCCTTGGTTCACTCTTGATTTAGTGTTGGTTTAATTCTGCTTTAGTCCTGGTTCAGTTCTTGTTCACTCCTGGTTTAGGCCTGGTTTTGTGCTGGTTTAGTCATGGTTTAGACCTGGCTCAGTCCTGGTTTACTCCTGGTTTAGTCCTAGTTTAGACCAGGTCCAGTTCTGGTTTAGACCTGGTTTAGACTTGGTTCAGTCCTGGTTTAGAGCTGGTTTAGACCTGGTTCAGTCCTGGTTTAGAGCTGGTTTAGTACTGGTTTAGCCCAGGTTTATTGCTGGTTTAGTCCAGGTTTATTCCTGGTTTATACCTGTTTAGACCTGGTTCAGTCCTAGTTTACTCCTGGTTCAGTCCTGATTTATTCCTGGTTCAGTCCTGGTTCAGTCCTGGTTTAGAGCTGGTTTAGTACTGGTTTAGCCCAGGTTTATTGCTGGTTTAGTCCAGGTTTATTCCCGGTTTATACCTGTTTAGACCTGGTTCAGTCCTAGATTACTCCTGGTTTAGTCCTGATTTATTCCTGGTTCAGTCCTGATTTAGAGCTGGTTTAGTCCTGGTTTAGTCCTGGTTTAGACCTGGTCCAGCCCTGGTTTATTCCTGGTTTTGTCCTGGTTTAGTCCTGATTTAGTCCTGGTTTAGTCCTGGTTTAGTCCTGGTTTAGTCTTCGTTCACTTGTAGTCTGTGACACAAAGAATGTTTTTGAGTTGTGATTGTTGTTAAATATGTAATATATAATTTCTATTTTTAATTAAACTGCAAATATTTAAATGTTCGTATTTTTCACTGATGTCTGAACCGAAAAAAATAAAAACGTTTTCCAAAATAATCAGTTTCCCGTCTGTCTGTATGTAAGTATGTGTCAACAGCGCCATCAAGAGGCCAGAGTTAGGAACTTCAGGCAGGACTTTGCTTTTTCCACTTTGATTTGCTCACCAATATGTTTCAGAATATTCTGTGTTTTTAGTTATATTTTTCCGTATTTTAATCTTGGTTGAAAATCCAAGTATCCACCCTTTGCTTTGTCAACAAACCCTTGGCCCTCTCTCAGTGAGCACCAAGATGAAGTCTCCTCAAATAAGAAATAAAAACCAAACACACACATAGTACACACACACACACACACACACACACACAGATACATACACCAGTGTACACAGGCACTGGGGGAATACATTTTAATTGCTGCTTATTTGTGTCCTTTTTTAAGGATTCCACAAAATCGATATCTCCATATATGTATGTCAATAGTTATATCTATATCTATATACCGGTATATTTTTATTTTATGTAAATATCTCTCTCCTCTTTCAACCTCTATGCAAGGGGCCTCCAACCTGTAGCTCAGGAGCTACCAGTACCTCTCCACCGCCTCCCAAATAGCTCGCCAACGATTTTTGAATTATACATTTTGTGCTGAATGACTTAAATTTGATGAACTATTGTAAATGTGACATTTTGATGCTCAACTTTGTGCACGAATAAATGGATGGTTTATATTTTATAGGTATCAAACTTTTCTGTATCTAAGGCTTTATATGGTCAATTTCATATGCCTGCCAATATGAGTAGCTCTTTGGCATTTTCTTTTTGTAAATGTAACTCACGGGAAGAAAAAGGTTTGGAGACCCCTGTTCTGTGCAGAATATTCTACGCAAAGCAAGTACCCTCCTCCCCAAAAGTTACGCCGTGCTTCTTTAAGTAGGCTAATAAATAGTTGTATAATCTATGTGGTTGATGAGCCCTGGTTAGGTCCTGGTTTAGACCTGGTTTAGACCTGATTTAGTCCTTGATGTCATGATTTGTTTAGTCCTGGCTTGGTCTTACTTCAGTTCTGTTTTGGTGTCTGTATAACTGCATCATAAATCCTTGGTTAGGTCCTGGTTTAGACTTGGTTCAAAACAGATTTAGTCCTTGATTTAATGATTTGTTTATTATTTGGCACTTTTTACTCGTCTACCCCCTCCTCCTCCCCCTGGTGCCCTCTCGCGGCTGCAGTACCGCCTCCTTCGTGCGGGGGCGCTTTCTCCGGTGTAGTAGTACCAGTGTGGACCCATTCCTCCCCGTGTCAAACCTCTCCTGGCTCCTGCCTCGTCTGCTTACCTCCCTCCATCACCGTCCCCGCTGTCCGGATCACCTCCAGGCTCCAGCAGAACCGAGGGATGCTGCCGCCGCGTGAATCCCACAGAGCAGTCACCTAGGCCGGCTGCAGAGGAGCCGCAGTGCCGGGGGCTGTCTGGAGCTCTGGGGCCGCCGCGTTGCATCGTCTGACCGGGGGACTGTAGGCTCACTTCTCGTGCCCGGGTCGTGTGGGGGGGTCCGTGGATTGTACTGGTTCGTGGAGCGCACCCTCTCCCACCTGGATGTGACGGAGGCCCGGGGAAGGTCGCACTGCGTTGCCCGGGCGCAGAGCTCGAACACCGGGGAGAGACTGGAGGTAGGTCCGCTGTTTAGAAACGCCGTCCCCGCAGCGTTGTGCCTGCGAATGTAACAGCGACACGACGAAACGCAGAGAGTCCGTGATATGAGAGGGTTGTTTTCGGGAAACGCTCTTTTAATGACAATAAACCCGTAAAATGTGCGGTACGGAGCAGCGCTAGCGTGTGGCTAACAGCGGCATTCCATTGTCACAGCCTTGTAGCTGGGATGCTAACAAGCTAACCCGATAATCCAACATTTTTAACCAAGAATCGTTTATTTGATTCGGTGTGGGACATGGGGCGTAGCGTGTCATGTCCGCTACTGCCGGTCCGTGAAATTATAAGATGTTGCAGTGAATATTTGTTTCCCGTGTTCGTTTTTTTTTCGCCCCGTTAGCCCGTTAGCCTGTTAGCTCAACGGTTAGCTCGGGTCAGAATGCCATAAAGGTGTTAGCATTAGCCTCAGAGGAATCTCAAAATGTCTCCCTGGTTTTGTGCGGCTCGCAGACGGACGCCGAGATTCACAGCGGCGCCGCGTATCTCACATTTCCACGTCTGTCCGCAGTTTTTCTCATTATTATCACTAAATTACGACATAAATACCGACTTTTATCAGCTGTGCGTGTGTGTGAGAGGCGCACGGATGGGCAGGGCGCACGGTTAAATCAGAGCCATTCATTCCAGATATTACTGTTTTATACTGAAACACCATCACTAAACATGTATGTATTTGTATTTATTTTGGGCAAGTAAGAAATTTCTATTCTTTTACAATGGAACATATAGACCTTTTCAAATCTTATGTTCAGAATGTTCAGAAATTCAGGACTGGAGGCAAAATGAAGCCAACATATTTACTATGATTAACTAACGAGCAGACATAAATGCTGATGGTTTCATGACACTGCAACAAAAAATAAGCAGCTATTTTGACTTTCCAAGCTACAAATCTTATTTACTTTGCTTCTCTGTTAAGAAGGATGGAAAAAAATACAGTTTGCTAACCCCAAGTTAGTATTTTGGCAAGTACAATTTATGATGAAATGTGTAATCTATTTGTAGATGAAGTGAAAAACTGGGCTCAACATTTCTGTAAGGATTTGTCAAGTAAAACCTCAAAATGTGGATTTTGCCTTTTTAAAATGCTTAGTGTTGATCATAAACTCTAGTCAAATAGACAAATAATGTAAAACACAAGTGTTTTTAAACTGGGCTCTGATCTCACTCACGTGTGTCTGAGCGGTTTTCATTTTCCAAATTGGCCTTGATTTTTCACAGTTTGTGATATTCTGAAATTAATCCTACTTTTCCCATTAAAATCACTTTATGTTCCACTCCACTTTTGCCTCCATTCCAGAATACAGAATGTTTGTATACAGTTTTTCAAAGGTTCTATAATGTTAGTGAAATCATAATAGAAATAACAACAACAAAAATGTTGCCCAAAAAGGACTGGAAAGTATAGTATAGTCATAATTTTTTTCTTGTATTTTCCATAATATTACCTAAACAAAAACCTAAAACAAACAAAACTCGACAGTTTATGCCTCTCTTTACTATTGGCAAGGATCGAATTGGTCAAAAATAGGGACACTTGGGACAGTTTTTGTATAAAACTGGGACAAATCACTGGTTTTGGATAAATCTGCTGCGTGATGGGACACGGGGCTCCAAACTGGGACTGTCCCAGGTAAATAGGGACGTCTAGGCACCCTATACGTATTATTACATACTGGTATATACCTTAAGCACCAGTTACTATTTTTACCATCTTCTTTTTATCATAATTTTTACATTTTGAACGAAGTCTGTTTTGCAATTTTCTTCAGCAGTTTCACATTTAATGGTGTTTAACATATATATTATATAGTTCAAAAATATATTTACAAATTAGCGTTTTTGTTTGCTTGAATTAGTGTAGAATTAGTGTTCTGGGTTTGAATTCTCTGGCTTTTTCTAGAATTATTACAGGAAGAATGTGTCATCCTCACTAAAATCTGATTAGATGGTCTGTGACATTTAAAGGTCCTGTATTATAACATGACTTCACATTTTGTTTTGTTTCATTCACACATGTTCAAGTAACCCTTTATTATTCGTCTGTTTACATCGCCGAATCTCAAAATGCTCCGTTCCTCCTTGTGATGTCAGGAAGTGGTAGTTTTCAAGCTCCTTTTACCTTTAGTTCAGTCGAGATCGGCAACTCCGGGGCTGAAATTATCCAAACGATTCTACATTACTGAAGGTTCAGAGTTTAAAAACACTGTGGAGCACTTCCTGTATCACCACATGACATCACAAGGTGGAACAGGGTTTGTGTGAATGAAAACAAAACAGAACTCCAGGTCTGTTTGTGATGAGGAAACTACATTAGACCCTTTATAAATGAACTTGTTGTTTAAGGTTTGATTTCTTTCAGCATTTTTTTTGTTTTATTACTGATGAATCGTGTATTTTTTTTAAAATCACATTTAAAAAAAAGTGTTTTTCAAGTTTTAACTGATAAACTTTCTGGAAGATTTACAAGCTTCCACATCAAATACATTTAAAAAAAAAAAACATTATACATCAATTTTAGCCGCTATAGTTGGCGTTCTTGGTACTTAAATCCATGTAAAAATGTTCAGCAATTTTAAAACGGTTTAAAACGATCAGGTGACCACAGAAGAGGCCTATGATTGGTCTGGTTTTGGTCACGTGACTTCAGTGTTTACAGGAAGTGCTCAGAAATGTGGTGGAATGGAATGCGTGCACTTATTTTTCACACATCTTAAACCTTACACAACGGGAGGCGGTTTAGGGCTGCGGTCCTTTTGGTCGATTAATCGGTTGAAAAAGTCTCAGCCAAATGAAATATACGTGAGTCAGTGAGCTGAGGACTTGGTATTTTTTGGTATTTCTATTTAAAAAGGCAGATTAAACTCATGATTCACAAGTTGTTTTTATTTTAGGGACATAACAATAACATAAATATTGTGATATCGTATCGTCAAAGTCTCACAATAATATCGTGGACCATCACAATATATCGAATCCCAAGTCTCTTTGCTTAAATGAACAGTTCTGATGCAGAAATAGCTAAAAAAAAACAGGGAACTACATAGACCATGATCCTTTGCTCTGTTTCAGTGCAGACGACATGAAGAAATAACTGTTCTAAGCACTTTTACATCTTCATTCTTTGGATTAAGTCTTGTGAAGCGTTTTTAGAGGAAAAAGGAGCAGATTCACCACAAAATATTGCAATAAATCTGGTACAGTGAGATGTTTATGGTGAAAATATCAAACAGAGAGATTTGGATTTCGTTCCATCCCTAATGACAATAAATGTTGCACCAAATGACTGGGCAAAGCATTTTAGAGTCAGTCTTGTTATTCTGTAGAATATCGTAATATCGTGAGCTTTCCCACAATATCGCAATAAATATCGTACCGTGAGGGTATCGTATCGTGAGACTTGGATATCGTTACACCTCTACTTTATATAAATGTTCTGTTTCCTCGTCCTTTTTTCTGCATTAATAGTCGGGCTGCGTATCCTTAAGAAGTTGTGATTTGACATATTTCAAAATCAGTTCGATGCGGTTCAATAAAAAATAATGATGTAATTGTGGCTGTGACGCCAAAAGTCTTTGTTAAACCACTTCTTGTGCAAAGTTAATATGAATCACGTCCGTTTTAATCCTCAAAACAGTGAAAATGTCAAATGTGTCGCAAATGTGTCTGAACAAACAACAAAACAGCAGCTCACGATATCAATACTGTATCATCACATTAAACGATATGTGGATATTTCAATATTGCACCCCCTTTTTCTTTAGTCCAACAAGATTTTATTAAAGGCCGTCACACGCTACAGGAGAATTTGCCCGATTTTGGCTGCGATTTCTTCTCCCCGACGCGACTTTTTGTCTCCGTGTGCGATTCTGAAGCCGCTGCTCCTCGTGTGTGGAGTCGGTGTCAGATCAGAACCACCGAACATCAGCAACGCGACGGAAACAGACGATCCTGTAGCTTTTATCACAGCGTCATGACACAACTACAGCAGCAGATGTGAAATAACAGGTTGGACTGAACAAAAGGAGGTAGAACACTTCATTAGGGGGTAAAAGGGGCAGTTTTAAAAGCAAAACTAAGAAAAAAATCCAGGCGAGGAGAAATGTACTAAAACTGCCCTCAGGTCTTCAGGGTTAATCCAGTTTGAAGAAAGTAAAAAGGTGAAAGTTTTTGTGTGTGTTTGTTTACGTCCACAGAGGATAAAGCTGCAGATCAGCGACAGTGACTCTACTTCCTGTGGACTTTATCTCCTCTTTTCTGCTTTCAACGTCCTGCATCTGAAGTCTCGCTCCACATTTCACACATAATAATCACACAGTTTGGGCTTGTGTCTAAAGGGGAAGTGCAGAGTCTGATCTTTGAACACTTCAGAGTCTCAGAGCGAGTGGTTTTACTGTAGACAGGAAACAGCCTCACAGCTTTAGATCCTGTTTTCCACAGACAGATCCCGCTGGAGTCTGGGGGAGCAAAGATTTAAAGTCTCATCAGATTCTCCTCGTGTCTGTGACGTTTAAGACCGAAAAATCCTCTAGTGTGTCGCGGCCTTTAGGTGAACACTTTTAGTTAAAGTTCTGATATTATCAAAGGGAACTATAGGGCAACAGATTTTAAAAAAAAAAAAACCAAACAAAACAAAAAAACACTTCTGTCTTGTGTTTTGATGGTATTTTAGTACAAAGTCCAGTTGTAAAGCCACAGTCCGGACCAGAGGAGCAGAGAATATGTGTGTGTAAAGAAAGATTTCATGCATTTCACTTTATTGATCCACAAGGGAAATGACTTGGGCACAGTAGTTCACACATCACCACATACTGCAATAACAAAGAGTAAAAAAAAGTAATTACCGTAAATTCCGGATCACAAGCCGCTACTTTTTTTCTACACTTTCAACACTGCGGCGTGTAATATGAAGCGGCTTTTTTATTTTTTTTTTCATCGCGGGAAAAACATGGACCAATAAAATGAATAAGTAGTTCACTGAGGTCCAATGAAATTGTATGATTAATCACAACTTCCTTATTTCAGTCTTTCTGCTAACCCTCATCAACATGGAGAATACCAGACAAAAAGCATATGATGCAGCTTTTAAACTAAAAGCGATCACTCTGGCAGTTAAAGAAGGAAATCGAGCTGCTGCCCGTAAAATTGGCATAAACGAGTAGATAGTGCGAAGGTGGAGGCTCCAGCAAGAAGAACTGAGCCAGTGTAAAAAGACAACCAGAGCTTTCAGAGGTAACCATAGCAGATGGCCTGAGCTTGAAAACTTTCTGGAGGACTGGGTTAACACGCAAAGAGCAGGCGGCCGCACTGTACAAATCAGACTGAAGGCTAAAGCGATCGCTACCGTGGTTTATTCCCAGGCGCCAAGGTGTGTATGTGCATGTCGCGTGTGTGTCCCAAGTGTGTGAAGGTGTGTAAGTGCCTGTGGCGCGTGTGTGTCCCAAGTGTCACCAGTGGCGAGTCCGTCCCCAGAGTTCAGCGGGGACCGCGTCCATGACCCATCGGGCGCTCAGGCGGCGGGGATGCAGAAGCGAACCCCCCGCCTAGTCTTTGGCCAGCGGTTTATAATATGATGCGGCTCATATAATTACAAAATTGATTTTTCTTCATAAATCTGAGCATGCGGCTCTTAATAGGGTGCGCTCTGTCGTCCGGAATTTACGGTAAATATGTACAAGGAAGTAAAACACAAATGTAGTGATATAAATACCTGTTATCTGTTGCATAAGGGTGAGTTGTACAGTTGTAGGGAGTAGTTAATACTGTTTTTTATGGCCCGTGTACCATTCGTTGTTTTGAATTTCAACTAAGAACAAAATTATTCTGTTTTGGTGATAAAAAAACAGATCTCGACCTCTATTTACAGTATTTAATTTAAAGTTTATTCATATAAAAAAAGTTCTTGTGCCCGTTTTAATTCTGATACTTTATTCTCGATGTTTCTGTTTCGTTTTCAGGGGTGACGCGCGATTGGACGGAGCCGCAACATGAATCCTCTCAACCAGATGAAGGCGGGACTCAACAACCCGCACAGGTATTTACCCCCGCCGGGGCATCTGGGAGGGCATCTGGCACACAGGGGCATGTGGGAGGGCATCCGGTGTAACTGTGCTCTCTCTCTCTCAGCGATGGCTCGTATCCGTACGACTCGAGTTGGCAGCAGCCGCCGAACCAGCCCACGGGGTCCCTGTCCGTGGTGACGACGGTGTGGGGAGTCACCAACCCCTCCGCCTCCCAGGTAACACCCGCCCCGCACCTGCCCGCACCTGTCTGCACCTGTCTGCACCTGTCTGCACCTGTCTGCACCTGTCTGCCCCTTTTCCACAGCGTCTGAAGTGTCCCACCTACACAAAAACTACTAAAAAGATTTGTTTGTGCGATTCTGGTTCTTCAGATATTTGAAAATTATAGGAAACGTTTGTATTTGTTTTGTGCTGTGACAATTTTCATTTATTTCTAAAATGATTCATTATTATTTCTGCAGTGATTATAGGACGTCATTTCCGCTCAACTGACGGCGGCGACTTTACAAAACTCTGCAAAACTAGTGAAGAGAAACGATCTCAGGCTGCAGAAAAGTCTGTGTTATTCTATAAAATATGAATCAAAAGCAAATGACTAAAGACTGAAACAGACTTTTGCACAGCCTCAGATCGTTTCTCACTAGTTTTGTGGAGTTTTGTAAAGTCGCCGCCGTCAGCTGAGCGGAAATGACTTTTTTCCGTAATTACGAAGTTTTTGTAGGTTTGAGTTTGAAGCCGACTTCACCCATGTTCCCGGTTTGTGGAACTTCTGGTTAAGGTTTTCTGTGGTAAAAGTGCGTCACCAGCGGAAGTTAAGCAGCATTTTTGGACGACTTTTCTTTACACTTTTTCTGTTTCCATCGTATTTCTTGTCTTTTTCGCTGCGACTTTTTCTCACACTTTTTGTACTTCCGGGGAAACCAGAACCAGAATCCAGCTCTAAATCGTGACTAAACCAACAGAAAATAATCAAATACTTTCAGCTCATGTGAAAAACACAAAACAAGCCCCAAAAATATGCATCTCTGTGTTCCAAACCTAACTGTGTGTCTGCGTCTCCCTCAGGGCCTTGGAGGAGGCGTGATGGGGCCGGGCGCCTCCCCCTCTGCGGGGCCCATGATGCAGGGCCCCCCCTCCGGGATGGGAGGGGGCCCCGGGGGGTACATGGGGCAGCAGGGCTACGGCGAGCCCAACAAAGGCTACATGAGCCAGGGCATGTACGGGCGCGGGCCTGGGGGGTACGGAGGAGCTCCAGGAGGCTACGGGGGCAGGTGGGTCCCGGGGGTCTGCGAAAAAGTGTGTGTTTGTGTGTGTGTTTGTGTGTGTGTTCATGTGTGTGTTCGTGTGTGTGTGTTTGTGTTGTAGTTACCCCTCTAACCCCTCTCTCTCTCTCTCTCTGTGTTGTAGTTACCCCTCTAACCCCTCTCTCTCTCTCTCTCTGTGTTGTAGTTACCCCTCTAACCCTCTCTCTCTCTGTGTTGTAGTTACCCCTCTAACCCTCTCTCTCTCTCTGTGTGTTGTAGTTACCCCTCTAACCCCTCTCTCTCTCTCTCTGTGTTGTAGTTACCCCTCTAACCTCTCTCTCTCTCTCTGTGTTATAGTTACCCCTCTAACCCCTCTCTCTCTCTGTGTTGTAGTTACCCCTCTAACCTCTCTCTCTCTCTGTGTTGTAGTTACCCCTCTAACCCCCCTCTCTCTGTGTTGTAGTTACCCCTCTACCCCTCTCTCTCTCTCTCTGTGTTGTAGTTACCCCTCTAACCCCTCTCTCTCTCTCTGTGTTGTAGTTACCCCTCTAACCTCTCTCTCTCTCTCTCTCTCTCTCTCTGTGTGTTGTAGTTACCCCTCTAACCTCTCTCTCTCTCTCTGTGTTGTAGTTACCCCTCTAACCTCTCTCTCTCTCTCTGTGTTGTAGTTACCCCTCTAACCCCTCTCTCTCTCTCTCTCTGTGTTGTAGTTACCCCTCTAACCCCTCTCTCTCTCTCTCTGTGTTGTAGTTACCCCTCTAACCCCTCTCTCTCTCTGTGTTGTAGTTACCCCTCTAACCTCTCTCTCTCTCTCTGTGTTGTAGTTACCCCTCTAACCCCCCTCACTCTCTCTCTCTGTGTTGTAGTTACCCCTCTAACCTCTCTCTCTCTCTGTGTGTTGTAGTTACCCCTCTTACCTCTCTCTCTCTCTCTCTGTGTTGTAGTTACCCCTCTTACCTCTCTCTCTCTCTCTCTGTGTTGTAGTTACCCCTCTAACCCCTCTCTCTCTCTCTGTGTTGTAGTTACCCCTCTAACCCTCTCTCTCTCTCTCTGTGTTGTAGTTACCCCTCTAACCTCTCTCTCTCTCTCTGTGTTGTAGTTACCCCTCTAACCCCTCTCTCTCTCTCTCTGTGTTGTAGTTACCCCTCTAACCTCTCTCTCTCTCTCTGTGTTGTAGTTACCCCTCTAACCTCTCTCTCTCTCTCTGTGTGTTGTAGTTACCCCTCTAACCTCTCTCTCTCTCTCTGTGTGTTGTAGTTACCCCTCTAACCTCTCTCTCTCTCTCTGTGTGTTGTAGTTACCCCTCTAACCCTCTCTCTCTCTCTCTCTCTCTCTCTGTGTTGTAGTTACCCCTCTAACCTCTCTCTCTCTCTCTCTGTGTTGTAGTTACCCCTCTAACCCTCTCTCTCTCTCTCTCTCTCTCTGTGTTGTAGTTACCCCTCTAACCTCTCTCTCTCTCTCTCTGTGTTGTAGTTACCCCTCTAACCCTCTCTCTCTCTCTGTGTTGTAGTTACCCCTCTAACCCCTCTCTCTCTCTCTCTCTGTGTTGTAGTTACCCCTCTAACCCCTCTCTCTCTCTCTCTCTGTGTTGTAGTTACCCCTCTAACCCTCTCTCTCTCTCTCTGTGTGTTGTAGTTACCCCTCTAACCTCTCTCTCTCTCTCTCTGTGTTGTAGTTACCCCTCTAACCCCGGGGCGTCTCGGGGCTCTGCAGACTTCACTCAAGCCGCCGCTGCAGCCGCTGTCGCCGCCGCCGCTGCTACGGCAACAGCAACCGCCACAGCAACCGTCGCCGCGGCGATTCAGGAGAAGCAGAACCAGGAGGTGAACTACGGACCGGTGAGTACGACCGATATCACGATACTGCTAATGACGTATTTTTCAGGGTTAGAAGGCGCATTAAAGTTGAACTCCGGCACATTTGAATCTAAAGTCCGTTGCTAGAGTGGAATTCTGTCAGATGCCAAAAAATGGCACAGATCAGTGTTTCCTCTGCGGAGATCTCACTGTGTGTGAGTCTGTCAAGGCAACAAACTAGTGTAGAGATGGGGGCAAGTTCTGAACTAGTGTAGTGATGGGGGCAAGTTCTGAACTAGTGTAGTGATGGGGGCAAGTTCTGAACTAGTGTAGTGATGGGGGCAAATTCTTTACTAGTGTAGTGATGGGGGCAAGTTATGAACTAGTGTAGTGATGGGGCAAGTTCTGAACTAGTGTAGTGATGGGGGCAAGTTCTGAACTAGTGTAGTGATGGGGGCAAGTTCTTTACTAGTGTAGTGATGGGGGCAAGTTCTTTACTAGTGTAGTGATGGGGCAAGTTCTGAACTAGTGTAGTGATGGGGGCAAGTTCTGAACTAGTGTAGTGATGGGGGCAAGTTCTGAACTAGTGTAGTGATGGGGGCAAGTTCTTTACTAGTGTAGTGATGGGGGCAAGTTCTTTACTAGTGTAGTGATGGGGCAAGTTCTGAACTAGTGTAGTGATGGGGGCAAGTTCTGAACTAGTGTAGTGATGGGGGCAAGTTCTTTACTAGTGTAGTGATGGGGCAAGTTCTGAACTAGTGTAGTGATGGGGGCAAGTTCTTTACTAGTGTAGTGATGGGGGCAAGTTCTGAACTAGTGTAGTGATGGGGGCAAGTTCTTTACTAGTGTAGTGATGGGGGCAAGTTCTTTACTAGTGTAGTGATGGGGGCAAGTTCTGAACTAGTGTAGTGATGGGGGCAAGTTCTTTACTAGTGTAGTGATGGGGGCAAGTTCTTTACTAGTGTAGTGATGGGGCAAGTTCTGAACTAGTGTAGTGATGGGGGCAAGTTCTGAACTAGTGTAGTGATGGGGGCAAGTTCTGAACTAGTGTAGTGATGGGGGCAAGTTCTTTACTAGTGTAGTGATGGGGCAAGTTCTGAACTAGTGTAGTGATGGGGGCAAGTTCTGAACTAGTGTAGTGATGGGGGCAAGTTCTGAACTAGTGTAGTGATGGGGGCAAGTTCTGAACTAGTGTAGTGATGGGGGCAAGTTCTGAACTAGTGTAGTGATGGGGCAAGTTCTGAACTGGTGTAGTGATGGGGGCAAGTTCTGAACTGGTGCAGTGATGGGGCAAGTTCTGAACTGGTGCAGTGATGGGGCAAGTTCTGAACTGGTGCAGTGATGGGGCAAGTTCTGAACTGGTGCAGTGATGGGGCAAGTTCTGAACTGGTGCAGTGATGGGGCAAGTTCTGAACTAGTGTAGTGATGGGGGCAAGTTCTGAACTAGTGTAGTGATGGGGCAAGTTCTGAACTAGTGTAGTGATGGGGCAAGTTCTGAACTAGTGTAGTGATGGGGGCAAGTTCTGAACTAGTGTAGTGATGGGGCAAGTTCTTTACTAGTGTAGTGATGGAGGCAAGTTCTGAACTAGTGTAGTGATGGGGGCAAGTTCTGAACTAGTGTAGTGATGGGGGCAAGTTCTGAACTAGTGTAGTGATGGGGGCAAGTTCTGAACTGGTGTAGTGATGGGGGCAAGTTCTGAACTGGTGCAGTGATGGGGCAAGTTCTGAACTGGTGCAGTGATGGGGCAAGTTCTGAACTGGTGCAGTGATGGGGCAAGTTCTGAACTAGTGTAGTGATGGGGGCAAGTTCTGAACTAGTGTAGTGATGGGGCAAGTTCTGAACTAGTGTAGTGATGGGGGCAAGTTCTGAACTAGTGTAGTGATGGGGCAAGTTCTTTACTAGTGTAGTGATGGGGGCAAGTTCTGAACTAGTGTAGTGATGGGGCAAGTTCTTTACTAGTGTAGTGATGGGGGCAAGTTCTGAACTAGTGTAGTGATGGGGGCAAGTTCTGAACTAGTGTAGTGATGGGGGCAAGTTCTGAACTGGTGCAGTGATGGGGCAAGTTCTGAACTGGTGCAGTGATGGGGGCAAGTTCTGAACTAGTGTAGTGATGGGGGCAAGTTCTGAACTGGTGCAGTGATGGGGCAAGTTCTGAACTAGTGTAGTGATGGGGGCAAGTTCTGAACTAGTGTAGTGATGGGGGCAAGTTCTGAACTAGTGTAGTGATGGGGCAAGTTCTGAACTAGTGTAGTGATGGGGGCAAGTTCTGAACTAGTGTAGTGATGGGGGCAAGTTCTGAACTAGTGTAGTGATGGGGGCAAGTTCTTTACTAGTGTAGTGATGGGGCAAGTTCTGAACTAGTGTAGTGATGGGGGCAAGTTCTGAACTAGTGTAGTGATGGGGGCAAGTTCTGAACTAGTGTAGTGATGGGGGCAAGTTCTGAACTAGTGTAGTGATGGGGGCAAGTTCTGAACTAGTGTAGTGATGGGGGCAAGTTCTGAACTAGTGTAGTGATGGGGGCAAGTTCTTTACTAGTGTAGTGATGGGGGCAAGTTCTTTACTAGTGTAGTGATGGGGCAAGTTCTGAACTAGTGTAGTGATGGGGGCAAGTTCTGAACTAGTGTAGTGATGGGGGCAAGTTCTTTACTAGTGTAGTGATGGGGCAAGTTCTGAACTAGTGTAGTGATGGGGGCAAGTTCTTTACTAGTGTAGTGATGGGGGCAAGTTCTGAACTAGTGTAGTGATGGGGGCAAGTTCTTTACTAGTGTAGTGATGGGGGCAAGTTCTTTACTAGTGTAGTGATGGGGGCAAGTTCTGAACTAGTGTAGTGATGGGGGCAAGTTCTTTACTAGTGTAGTGATGGGGGCAAGTTCTTTACTAGTGTAGTGATGGGGCAAGTTCTGAACTAGTGTAGTGATGGGGGCAAGTTCTGAACTAGTGTAGTGATGGGGGCAAGTTCTGAACTAGTGTAGTGATGGGGGCAAGTTCTGAACTAGTGTAGTGATGGGGGCAAGTTCTTTACTAGTGTAGTGATGGGGCAAGTTCTGAACTAGTGTAGTGATGGGGGCAAGTTCTGAACTAGTGTAGTGATGGGGGCAAGTTCTGAACTAGTGTAGTGATGGGGGCAAGTTCTGAACTAGTGTAGTGATGGGGCAAGTTCTGAACTGGTGTAGTGATGGGGGCAAGTTCTGAACTGGTGCAGTGATGGGGCAAGTTCTGAACTGGTGCAGTGATGGGGCAAGTTCTGAACTGGTGCAGTGATGGGGCAAGTTCTGAACTGGTGCAGTGATGGGGCAAGTTCTGAACTGGTGCAGTGATGGGGCAAGTTCTGAACTGGTGCAGTGATGGGGCAAGTTCTGAACTAGTGTAGTGATGGGGGCAAGTTCTGAACTAGTGTAGTGATGGGGCAAGTTCTGAACTAGTGTAGTGATGGGGGCAAGTTCTGAACTAGTGTAGTGATGGGGGCAAGTTCTGAACTGGTGTAGTGATGGGGGCAAGTTCTGAACTGGTGTAGTGATGGGGCAAGTTCTGAACTGGTGTAGTGATGGGGGCAAGTTCTGAACTGGTGCAGTGATGGGGCAAGTTCTGAACTGGTGCAGTGATGGGGCAAGTTCTGAACTAGTGTAGTGATGGGGGCAAGTTCTGAACTAGTGTAGTGATGGGGCAAGTTCTGAACTAGTGTAGTGATGGGGGCAAGTTCTGAACTAGTGTAGTGATGGGGCAAGTTCTTTACTAGTGTAGTGATGGAGGCAAGTTCTGAACTAGTGTAGTGATGGGGGCAAGTTCTGAACTAGTGTAGTGATGGGGGCAAGTTCTGAACTGGTGTAGTGATGGGGGCAAGTTCTGAACTGGTGTAGTGATGGGGGCAAGTTCTGAACTGGTGCAGTGATGGGGCAAGTTCTGAACTGGTGCAGTGATGGGGCAAGTTCTGAACTGGTGCAGTGATGGGGCAAGTTCTGAACTAGTGTAGTGATGGGGGCAAGTTCTGAACTAGTGTAGTGATGGGGCAAGTTCTGAACTAGTGTAGTGATGGGGGCAAGTTCTGAACTAGTGTAGTGATGGGGCAAGTTCTTTACTAGTGTAGTGATGGGGGCAAGTTCTGAACTAGTGTAGTGATGGGGGCAAGTTCTGAACTAGTGTAGTGATGGGGGCAAGTTCTGAACTAGTGTAGTGATGGGGGCAAGTTCTGAACTAGTGTAGTGATGGGGGCAAGTTCTGAACTGGTGCAGTGATGGGGCAAGTTCTGAACTGGTGCAGTGATGGGGGCAAGTTCTGAACTAGTGTAGTGATGGGGGCAAGTTCTGAACTGGTGCAGTGATGGGGGCAAGTTCTGAACTAGTGTAGTGATGGGGCAAGTTCTGAACTAGTGTAGTGATGGGGCAAGTCATCACCACTGAAACCACGTGTGAGTTCGTTGTTGCAGGAAGAGAAACTCCAACGGCAACAAGTGAGGATCGACTACTGACTGTGAAGAAGAGGAGAAACTGAAAGTTGTTGAAAGAAAATGGTTCGGGAATGTATTTTTTTGGCGTTTTTTCAAAAAATATAATTGACTGGTAAATAAATGGGTTTAGAAACGACGTCGGCGAATCGAGTGTTTTGGGCTTAATATTTGGTCCGGCCCAAAGCGAGTGAACTGTCGGACTTTCCTGATGTGAATTCACCCTCAGACTCTTATTGTCTGTGGGGAAAATTAAACACGGGCAGGATTTCGATCATTCTCCAGTCGCAGCGCCCGGTCCTGGTCCAGTCCTGGTCTGGTCCTGGTCCTGGTGCTGATCCTGGTCCAGTCCTGGTCCTGGTCCCTCTCTGACTCTCCCGTGTTGCAGATGGGCGCTCCGGGCTACAGTCCCCAGTTCATGTCTGGTCCTCGGGGTCCGGGGATGGGTCCGGGGCCGAACCGGGGCCCTCAGTCCATGGGGCCCATGTTTGGCGGAGGCCCCCAGAGGCTCCCGAACTACGGCCCCCAGCAGCCCGGACACATGAGGCAGCAGCAGGGCCTCAAGAGGGCCTACAACGCCGAGGTCAGACCCAGTCCTGGTTCAGTCCTGGTTCAGTCCTGTTTAGTCCTGGTTTAGTCCCTGGTTTAGTCCGGGGTTTAGTCCTGGGTTTAGCCTGGTTTAGTCCCTGGTTTAGTCCTGGTTTAGTTCCTGGTTTAGTCCCTGGTTTAGTCCCTGTTTTAGTCCGGGGTTTAGTCCGGGGTTTAGTCCGGGGTTTAGCCTGGTTTAGTCCCTGGTTTAGTCCTGGTTTAGTTCTGGGTTCAGTTCCTGGTTTAGTCCTGGTTTATTCCTCTTTTAATCCTGTTTTAGTGCTGGATTAGTCCTGGATTTAGTCCTGGTTTAGTCCTGGGTTCAGTCCTGGTTTAGTCTTGGTTCAGTCCTGGTTCAGTCCTGGGTTTACTCCGGGGTTTAGTCCTGGATTTAGTCCTGGTTTAGTTCTGGGTTCAGTTCCTGGTTTAGTCCCTGGTTTAGTCCCTGGATTAGTCCTGGTTTACTTTACTTTCAGTTTCAGTTCTGACTTGTGTGTGTCCGCAGTCGTTCCCGGGGATGCCGCAGCAGTACGGAGTCCCGGTCGGGTCTGGACCTGGGTCTGGTTCAGTCCCTGGGTCTTACTCTGGACCAAACATGCCCTACCACACAGGTACTAGGTCCTGGTTTAGTCCTGGTTTAGTCCTGGTTTAGTCCTGGTTTAGTCCTGGTTTAGTCCTGGTTTAGTCCTGGTTTAGTCCTGGTCTAGTCCTGGTCCTGCAGTCTCATGCAGTTAATAGGAAATGGAAAAATGATTTACTTAAAGCAGCAGTAAAATCCTTTGTTTTACTTTTATTACCAGCTGATTTTAACCTCCTCTTTTCTCTCTCTTCCCCTCTGTCCTTGTTTTTCTTTCCTCCTTCTATTTGTTTCTGTCTCTCTCCTCCTCTCCCTTCTTTTGCTCTCTCCTCCTCTTTCCCTCCTTTTAATCTCTGTTTGTCCTCCTCTTTTCTCTCTCCTTTCTCTCTGTCTCTCTCCTTTCCCTCCTCTTTTCTCTGTCTGCGTCTCTCTCCTCCTCTTTCTCTCCCTCTCTATCTGTTTCTCCTCCTTTCTCTGTCCCTCTCCATCTCTCGCTTCACTCCTCTTTCTTTTGTTCTGTCTCTCCCTGTCCCTCTCTCCTCCCTCTTTCTATCTTCCTTTCTCTCTTTCTTTCTTCCTTTCTCTCCTCCTCTCTTTCACCTCTCCTCTTTCTTTCTTTTTTTTCTCTTCTCTTTCTCCTTCTCTCTCTTCTCTCCTCTTTCTTTCTTTCTCTCCTCCTCTCTCTTTCTCATCTTCTTTCTCCTCCTCTCTCTTTCTCCCCTCCCTCTCTCTTTCTCTCCCTTCCCTCTCTCCTCTCTCTTCCTCTTTTCTCTCTCTTCTCTCCTTTCTTTCCCTCCTCCTCTCTCTTTCTCGTCTTCTCTCTCTTCTCTGCTCTTTCTCTCCTCTCTCTCCTTCTCTCTCTTCTTTCTTTCTTACTTTCTTTCTCTCCCTCCTCCTCTCTTTCTCCTCCTCTCTTCTTTCGCTCCTCCTCTCTCTTTCTCCTCTTTTCTCTCCTCTTTCCCCCCCTCCCCTCCAGGTGCCGGGGGCCCAGGCTCCGCCCCTCAGCGCTCAGGCTCCTCCCCCTCGTATCAGACTCATAAAATGGGGCTCCCTCAGTACCCGGCCCCGGGGCCCGGCTCCCAGCAGTTCTACAAGGTACAGTGTGTCCGTCACTCCCGCCTGAGGGTCTGAACCCCGTCTGAGGAGGGGCTAGAGTCTGAGTCATCTAGAGATCTCACGACACAAAACTGGATAAACCTGAGGCGACGCAGGAGTTTCATTCGTGTGTTGTGAAGGTGCTCTGAAGGGGGAGGGGCTTAGCGCGGAGAGCAAAGGGAGGGGAGAACCTCAAAAATGAAAGCGAAACTTAGAAAATGTTAATTATGTCGTGAGTGTCGTCCTATGAACTTTAGATTTTATATTTAACACTTATTTTTCTACTTTATTTTGACTTGTATATAATTATGTCTTATTTCACACGTGTCTCTTGCTCATTTTTGCTGCTTATTTAGAAATCATCACTACCGTTTTTTTAGTCTTTGTTATATTGTGATGTGTGACCTCCTGTGTCCAAATAATTCCCCCTTGGATCAGTAAAGTTTGTCTAAATTTATATTACTGTATGTTTTGTACTATAAGTCACTTAAAAAATGCGTAACGAAGAAGAAAAAAACAAGTACAAGTCACACCGGATTATACGTTTTTATGGGGGGAAGTTTATTTTATAAAATCAGACCAATATTCACTACAAACTACGACCTACACTGTGATATACTTTATATTGTCTCTGATATATTCTGCACATTCTGTACATGTCGCACTTGCTGCTCCTCGCACTTAGATCACCATATTTTTCGGACTATAAATCGCTCCGGATTATAAATCGCACTTTTTGGGGGAAATTTATTTTATAAAATCAAACCAAGAACCGACATTTCATGTTGAACGGCGAGTTACAGAAGTTACAGTAATAAAAACAACCCAATAGAGAAAAATCCGTGTGTCATTCGTTTTTCAATATAGAACCAAAAATAAGAAAACAAAAAAAAAACAACTCTTTTCTTTATTATTTGTCTCGAAAACCAAAAGGAAAAAACGGATAACGATTTGTTTTTTCATTTTTTATTCATTTATTGGATTCATATATTTGGTCTTTGGACAAAAAATGTAAAATATAATTATATAAAAAACTCAAACCCTGAAAAACTTAGAGTCCAAAAAATACGGAAACAAACGATAACAATAATACCCCGTGGTTAAAGAGCCCACGTTAATCACAGAGTTTCTAACGTGTGTGTGTTTTTCAGCAGGAGCAGTTTAACGGACAGGGCGCGGCGCTGAACTCTCTGTCAGCAGGGGGCGCCGGAGGAGTCTACAGCTCGTTTAACCAGTCCTCAGGGGTAAGACCGACGCTCGGGCTCGGGAAACGATTTCGGTTTAACGCGTGAACCGAATCTCGAGTTAAAAACGTAAAACGCAATTCTAATCCTGCTGCCCGGTACGATGTCGTCGGGTTAAAGCCGCTCACTGTCACTTTCTCTGTCACTTCGTTGTCTGGAATGTTCCGTGATATTAACGTTAAAAGCCTGTCCTCCGGGGATGCACCGACACTTCCATAATACACTCGTACCTGTTAAACATTTGCCGATGCCACTATTACGCAGCACATTCCACAGTATAAGAATAATGCATTTTATTTATTCGGCGCCTTTCTGGACGCCCAAAGTCGCCTTAAAACAACATAAGCAAATGAAGTACGATTAAAACATACAGTTAAAAGTCCACAGTTAAAGTGGGACCGTATTGAATTGGTCGATTGTGTTTAGTGTTGTATTTAATTAGTATTTAGTCATGTATTTGAATTGATTGATTGTATTTAATTGACTTACAGTTAGTTATCAGCTACTGTATCCCGGTGATGAGAAACCAGAGCAACATAAATGAAGCGACTGTAGCGACGTCAGCGAAAGAGAAAAGTTTAAACTGAACCAACGCGACAAACGCACAGAACAGACTCCGCATCAGCAGAACATCCTCTGTCACAGGGAGAACACTCATATTCCACTGAGTCGTGTCCTTTAGTCCCACAGAAGCTGAAGCATCAGAGCTTATACTGTATGCAAATGAGATGTATGCAAATGAGCTGTATGCAAATGAGCCATGCGGTTTTAAGATTTGTTTCTGTAAAATGCTGCATTAAACACATAATCGAGATTCAAAAAGTTTATCGTCACATTTTTATATTCACAAATGAAAAAATGAAGGGACGTTTCTCACACTCGGTGAAAGCTAATTTAAATAATAATAAAATGAAAGAAAAGTTCAGAGTTCTTCTTAGGGACACAGCCTGGTGTGCAGAAGGAATATCAGAGTCGTTTGTATTTTTTTCTGGGTTTATTAAATATATATTTTTGTGCTAAGATTTGTAAAGTATCGGTATTGGTACTCGGTATTGGCAAGGACAGGAATTATTGTACTCGTATCGGTTTTCAAAAAAGCGGCGTCGGTGCCTCCCGACTGTCGTCAGATCCGACCTGTACTTTGGCCTAGTGTCTTATGTGTTTTAGTCTGAGGAGCAGAAAATAACTTAAAGCAGGGATATTATGCTAAATAGACCTTTTTTTCTCCTGGGCCCTTTTCAAACTCTACACCTGTACGAGGCTCCGCCCACAAGCCTACGTCCCCCCCTGCTCCCACACGACAAAAACATGACACAAAACTCGGCCCAGAAACATGACAAACCTGATGTGCAGGAGTTTCATTAGTGCGACGCTCGCCGAGTGTCCAGAGCATCGAAAACAAAACTGTCATTTGTTAATACGGTGTTTTCGGTGAATCTTGCGTTTTCCAAACATTAAAAGGAACATGCTGAGCTAAATACGTGATGTGTGTTAATCCCCCTGAGAAGTAAAAAACCTGTGTAAGAAATTTAAATTGTCCGTCTGTATTTTTGAGATCGTAGGAAGTTTTGGATCATTCTGAGCTCAGGGTGTCGTTCGTTCATTCGTTTTTCTATGTAAAACCACAAATAAGAAAACGAAAAAACAGTTTTCTTCATTATTTGTCTCCAAAACCAAAATGAAAAAACGGATAACGATTCGTTTTTCCAGTTTTCTATTTTGTGTTTAAATGAAAAATGGAAAAAAAAACGGATAACGGCTGTTTCCCGTTTTGTCGCGGCGTCCGGGAGGAGGCGCGTACGGTCTGTGGGTTCACGCAGCGTTCCCATCTGTACATAAACCAAAACCGGGAAAAGGACGTCTGCTACACATCGATTGTCAGACTTATGTGGCTTTTTAAAAAGAATTCAGGTCGATTTTCATGCAAAATTAAAGAAATGTGTTGGCTAATTCCGCTTCACGCTCACGATTTGCCGTTTTCCGTCGTTTTCTGCGATCGTGGAAAATCATTGGCCCTACTTACAGCAGCACTCACCTTATGCACTGATGACAGGAGCAGTTCGTCTTTTACGCCGGAGTTGGTGTTGAAAACAGGAGCTTCTCACCGACATTTCCGAGGATCTTAATACCGAAGTGTCGCAGTGTGTTTAAATCTCAGCGTGTGTTTTTCCCGTCCTCAAAAAGCTGTTTAATCGTCCGATAATGATCCTCAAGTCCAGCGGCCGTTAGGTTTGTTTTACACTCGTCTTATCCGTGTGCGTCGATGCTCCGAGTAAAGGTTCATTTCCGGTTTACGCAACTTACTCAAGGATCAAATTTGGACAAAACGGGAAACGGCCGTTATCCGTTTTTTCATTTTGATTTTGGAGACAAATAATGAAGAAAACAGTTGATTTTTTGTTTTCTTCTTTTTGGTTTTATATTGAAAAACGAGTGAACGAACGACACATGGATTTATTGACGCGATCCTGTTTGTTTACAGCCGGGTCGAGGGTTGCCCGGATACCCCAGCTCCCCGCTCCCCGGCAACCCGACTCCGCCCATCACCCCCGGCAACAGCTCCATGGCCCCGCCCTACATGTCGCCCGGCAACACCGACGTCAAGCCCGCGCCCCCCTCCTTCCTGCCGGACGTCAAACCCAACATGGCCACGCTGCCCCCGCCGCCCAGCACCGGTAACTCCCGCCTGCACCTGTCTGCACCTGTCTACACCTGTCTGCCCTCTGTCTGCCCTCTGTCTGCCCTCTGTCTGCCCTCTGTCTGCCCCTGTCTGCCCTCTGTCTGCCCCTGTCTGCACCTGTCTGCCCCTGTCTGCCCCCCGTCTGCCCCCGTCTGCCCCCCGTCTGCCCTCCGTCTGCCCTCCGTCTGCCCTCCGTCTGCCCTCCGTCTGCCCCCGTCTGCCCCCTGTCTGCCCCCTGTCTGCCCCCTGTCTGCCCCCTGTGTGCCCCGTGTCTGCCCCCTGTCTGCCCCGTGTCTGCCCCCTGTCTGCCCCTGTCTGCCCCCTGTCTGCCCCCTGTCTGCCCCCTGTCTGCCCCCTGTCTGCCCCCGTCTGCCCCCCGTCTGCCCCCCGTCTGCTCCTGTCTGCCCCTGTCTGCCCCCCCCTGTCTGCCCCCTGTCTGCCCCGTCTGCCCCTGTCTGCCCCCTGTCTGCCCCCCGTCTGCCCCCTGTCTGCCCCCTGTCTGCCCCTGTCTGCCCCTGTATATTGGTATAATCTCTCTGGTACCTTCAGGAAACCCCAGTGACGACCTGCGGCTCACGTTTCCTGTCCGGGACGGCGTGGTGCTGGAGCCGTTCAGACTGGAGCACAACCTCGCCGTGTCCAACCACGTGTTCCAGCTCCGAGAGTCTGTGTACAAAACGCTCATCATGAGGTGAGCGCCCTACTGCCATTTATGTACAACAGAGTCGCAATGTCACTTTGAACGACCTGATGACACCGATATTTACCAGTAAATTCTGATCCCGTTAAACCGTCTCACATTTTCCCGGGTTTTACGGTTTTGCTGTGACTAATTCAGAATTATTTAGTAGCTGCTCCTAAACCCTTCAGAAACAGAGTCGCAGCTTTAGATTTGAAGATGAGGCACAAGTTCTGATCAAACCAAACTTTGCAGCGCGTTCGATCGCATCAGCGTCAGCGCATGAGATGTTTAGTTTAGTCTTGGTTTAGTCTTGGTTTTAGACCTGGCTTAGACCTGGTTTTAGACTTGATTTAGACCTGGTTTTAGTCCTGATTTTAATCCTGGTCTAGTCCTAGTTTAGTCCTGGTTTTAGACTTGGTTTAGTCCTGGTTTTAGTCCCAATTTTAGTCCTGGTTTAGTCTTGGTTTTAGACTTGGTTTAGACCTGGTTTAGTCCTGGTTTTAGACTTGTTTTAGACCTGATTTTAGTCCTGATTTTAGTCCTGGTTTAGTCCTGATTTTATTTGGTTTAGACCTGGTTTTAGTCCTGGTTTAGTTCTGGTTTAGTACCCGTTTTACTTCTGGTTTAGTCTTGGTTTAGACCTGGTTTTAGTCCTGGTTTTAGTTCTGGTTTAGTCCTGATTTTATTTGGTTTAGACCTGGTTTTAGTTCTGGTTTAGTTCTGGTTTAGTACCCGTTTTACTTCTGGTTTAGACCTGGTTTTAGTCCTGGTTTAGTCCTAGTTTAGTCCTGGTTTAGTCCTGGTTTTAGTCCCGATTTACTCCTGGTTTAGTCCTAGTTTAGTCCTGGTTTTAGTTCTGTTTTAGTCCTGGTTTTAATTCTGGTTTAGTCCTGGTTTTAAACTTACATTTGCACTTCTACAAGAACGTGTGTGTTTTCAGTTTCATTTGGAAAAATAAAAACACCCATGCACTCCTTTGGGGCTTTTACATCGTTTTTACTTTTAATAAAAATTCACTTCTGCGTAACATTAAAAACTGAACAAAACCGTGTGAATCTCGTGTCCTCATATTCCAGACGGATCTAATGTAAAAAAACTGTACGCAGATGAGCCGCGCGGTTTGAAGTTTGGTTTGTGTAAAATAAACAATATAAACAAATGTGCCAAAGCTGCATTAAACACATTATTCCTCAAAGTCTCGAATGAGCGGAGGAAATGTAGAGCGGTGCAGAGGACCAATCACAGCCCTTATGTCTGCGGCGTTTTGAGGCGGTCGGACCCGAACCATAAACTGGGCTTTACCGTCTCCTCCGTGAAAGTCTGACTTCGCCCTCGGGAACTTCCTCCTCTTCAGCCTCGTCCCCTCTCGACTCTCGGCTTCAATAAAACGTCTCCATCACAAACTTTTGGGCTCAGCGTCGCACACGAAGCGTCAGTCAGGTTTTTTTCTTCTTCCTCGCTGCGTGTGGAGGGAAATCTCCGAGCGGAACCACGTTTGAAGAGCAGAGAGAGCGGAGGGAGGAAGTCCTGCTGTGGGTTTAGCTCCTTATGCAGATTTTTATAATGATGGTAAAGAAACTGATACCACTGCTACTTGTTGATACGGCGGGATACAGGATTACCGTATTACCGCCCAACCCTGTCTAGCAGTTGGAATTCTTTGGTTAATCCACCCGGAATGATCGCAGAGTGTGAGTCTCTGAACAGGGGCCATTTTGGGCTCTTCACACACACTGTAACTCCATTAGGCTCCGGACCATCCAGCGGCGCAGCTTCATAACTAACCAAAGTCGTACTAAAACATTTTGACAGATTTTTGAGCACCGCGCACCACATCAAATCGGAGTTCATTCCCTATTCCGACAACCCTCCACTCCGACACTTTACTCATGAGGTTGCGGCGAAATGAGCGCGGCGAGAGCGGCAGGAGGTGCGTTGGTTTAGACCTGCTTTTAGTCCTGATTTAGACCTGGTTTTAGTCTTGGTTTAGATCTGGTTTAGTCCTGGTTTAGACCTGGTTTAGTTCTGCTTTAGACCTGCTTTTAGTCCTGATTTAGACCTGGTTTTAGTCCTGGCGTTGAACAGCTTTTAAACCAGGACTAAACCAGGTCTATACCAGGACTCAAACCAGGTCTAAAACAGGTCCAAACCAGGACTAAACCAGGTCTGTAACAGGACTAAAACCAGGTCTAAACCAGGACTAAACCAGGTCTATAACAGGACTAAAACCAGGTCTAAACCAGGACTAAATCAGGACTCAAACCAGGTCTAAAACAGGTCCAAACCAGGACTAAACCAGGTCTATACCAGGACTAAAGCCAGGTCTAAATCAGGACTAAACCAGGACGAAACCAGATCTATACCAGGACTCAAGCCAGGTCTAAACCATGACTACAACAGGATTTAACCAGGACTAAACCAGGCTGCGCCTCCAGTCCGTGAAAATCTGGTCCTGAAAAGAGCTCAGTCCAAACTTAATAATCCCATGTCGGAACGGCGGGATGTTGGGAAAAAAAGCGAATGTGCCGCCGCTCCGACCACGGGGGGAAAATGTCGGAGTTCAGGACGTTTTGAGAACAAATGGACAAAGCGCCACTCGCACAATCAGACGTCAATGTCGGAGCGGCGCCTGTGACCATAAAATCGGCTCGACGTCAGAAAGCACAACCAGAATTAATACATGAGGCGCCCTGTCAGTTTGTGAGCAAATGAAAGGATTTAAAGTGCGCCTTATAGTCCGAAAAATACATCACTGTGGCTTTAAATGAAGAATAAAATGTGTATGTACGTGTTTGTGTGTCCTCAGGCCGGACTTGGAGCTGCAGTTCAAATGTTACCACCACGAGGACAGACAGATGAACACGAACTGGCCCGCCTCGGTGCAGGTGAGGCCCGGGCTGCACAAACCGCTCAAACCTGAAACCTGTTTTATCACTTTTATTATCGGGCTGGTCCATAAACACACAAACACTCACAGACGTAAAGCTGATCCTGCTCAGTTCTCTGTTCTGATGTCGTTTCTTCATCAAAAACGCACCTGGAGTTGTTTTGTTTCATTCACACGTGTTTCATTCGCACACAAACCCTGCACATTTAGGCTCGAATTCTTCTCTCAAACTGAAAACGCTGCAATTCTAACCTGGAGTTGAAAATCTCTACTGAATAAAAGGTAAAGAAACGGTGTGGAAAACTTACCACTTCATGACATCACAAGGTGGAAAAGAGCGTTTTGAGTTGGGCCCGAACAGTGTGGATTTTGTTGCGGCCGATATGATACCGGTAAAATGGGAGTCGGAGCTGCCGATATAATGGCAGATATATTTATGACGTAAAAATTCCCTGTAAATCTTCGGTTGTTTATAAAACTTCGGTTTGGCTCTATTGGATTTTCAGTCCGGTTTATTTAGGCGACATTTCTTGTTCTTCTGCCTCTTTACGTCATATTTAAAGAGTCGGTCGTCCTAATGGTGTTTTTGTACAATATTCTAGCCTGTAAAGAAATTGCTGTAAGTAAACTACCGTTATTCGCTTTCATGATCTGCTAAATGCGGATAATTCACACCTCTGTACACAGCTCATTTCCATATCAGTGCGTGTCCAGTAACATATATACGGCCACTATAGTCACTTTACAGTCGCTAACAGAAGAGAAAACAGCCTGTTTATGTGTGCGAGCTACAGCAGCTAATCGCTAACCAATGAGAAAGAACCAAAACGAGCTTCAAACCGACACATTTCAACACTCAGCCTCACACAGGCTCCTCTCAGATCAGCACTAAGAACTGTCCTTTAATCCAGACTCACACTGAGCGGCCACAAAAACAACAGAATCTCAGTGTTGTGCAGGTGGATCTGTGGCTGCGGCTGGAAACAAACGCACATGGTGATGCGTTCAGGGGCGGACGGACAGAGACAAATGACTCCTCAGATAAATCCTGTTCTTTCTCATTGGTTAGCGATTAGCTGCTGTAGCTCGCAGTGAATTTTTACGTCATAAATATATCGGTGATTATATCGGAAGCTCCAACTCCCATTTTACCAGTATCATATCGGCCACAACAAAATCCATATCAGTTGGGCCCTAATCTCTACTGAACAAAAGGTAAAGAAACGGCGTTGACTTGGAAGACGACTGCTTCATGACATCACAAGGTGGAACTGTGTTTTGAGCTTTGGAGACGTAAAGAGACTAATAATAAAGAGGTTCTCAAACATGTGAATGAAACAAAACACAACTCCTGGTCTGTTTTTGAGGAGGGAACAGGGATTAAAGCTCAAGTAACTGGCACCAAATCACTCATACGAATATATGTATTTGTAACTCAGATTTTGAAATGTGAAAAACACTACAGCTTGGTCACTTTTTGTGTTCATTATTTCTCATTGTAAGTTTTGTTTTTGCGTGTTTGTGTGCGTGTTTGTGTGCGTGTTTGTGTGCGTGTTTTTGTGCGTTCAGGTGAGTGTGAATGCCACGCCTCTCACCATCGAGCGCGGAGACAACAAAACGTCGCACAAACCTCTGTACCTGAAGCAAGTGTGTCAGCCCGGACGAAACACCATCCAGATCACTGTGACTGCCTGCTGCTGCGTGAGTCCCGTTTAGACCCAGTTTTGACCCGGTTTAGCCCTGGTTTAGACCTGGTTTAGTCCTGATTTAGCTCTGGTTTAGACCTGGTTCAGACCTGGTTCAGACCTGGTTTAGCTCTGTTTTAGACCTGGTTTAGCTCTGGTTTAGCTCTGGTTTAGCTCTGGTTTAGCTCTAGTTTAGACCTGGTTTAGACCTGGTTTAGACCTGGTTTAGACCTGGTTTAGTCCTGGTTTAGCTCTGGTTTAGCTCTGTTTTAGACCTGGTTCCGACCTGGTTTAGCTCTGGTTTAGCTCTGGTTTAGCTCTGGTTTAGCTCTGGTTTAGCTCTAGTTTAGACCTGGTTTAGACCTGGTTTAGACCTGGTTTAGTCCTGGTTTAGCTCTAGTTTAGACCTGGTTTAGACCTTGTTTCGTCCTGGTTTAGCTCTGGTTTAGCCCTGGTTTTGTCCTGGTTTAGCCCTGGTTCGGTCCTGGTTTAATCCTTGTTCAGTCCTGGTTTAGCCCTGGTTTAGTCCTGGTTTAGTCCTGGGTCTAGTCCTGGTTTAGTCCTGGTCTAACCCCCTCGTCTGTTTCCAGTCTCACCTGTTCGTGCTGCAGTTGGTGCACAGACCTTCAGTTCGCTCTGTGCTTCAGGGACTGATGAAGAAGAGGCTCCTGCCGGCGGAGCACTGCGTCACCAAGAGTACGACCAACGCTAACGCTAACTTGAACTTTTAATGCTAACTTTAACTATAACTATACTGCGTCACCAAGAGTACGACCAACGCTAACTTTAACTTTTAACGCTAACTTTAACTGTAACTATACTGCGTCACCAAGAGTACGACCAACGCTAACTTTAACTTTTAACGCTAACTATAACTATACTGCGTCACCAAGAGTACGACCAACGCTAACTTTAACTTTTAACGCTAACTTTAACGATAACTATACTGCGTCATCAAGAGTACGACCAACGCGAACTTTAACGCTAACTATAACTATACTGCGTCACCGAGAGTACGACCAATGCTAACTTTAACTTTTAACGCTAACTTTAACTATAACTATACTGCGTCACCAAGAGTACGACCAACGCTAACTATAACTATACTGTGTCACCAAGAGTACGGTCAACGCTAACTTTAACTTTTAACGCTAACTTCAACTATAACTGTACTGCGTCACCAAGAGTACGACCAACGCTAACTTTAACGCTAACTACAACTATACTGCGTCACAGAGAGTACGACCAACGCTAACTTTAACTTTAACGCTAACTTTAACTATAACTATAACTATACTGCGTCACCAAGAGTATGACCAACACTAACTTTAACTTTTAACGCTAACTTTAACTATAACTATACTGCGTCACCAAGAGTAATGACCAATGCTAACTTTAACGCTAACTTTAACTATAACTATACTGCGTCACTAAGAGTACGACCAACGCTAACTTTAACGCTAACTATAACTATACTGCGTCACCAAGAGTAATGACCAATGCTAACTTTAACGCTAACTTTAACTATAACTATACTGCGTCACCAAGAGTAATGACCATCGCTAACTTTAACGCTAACTTTAACTATACTGCGTCACCAAGAGTAATGACCATCGCTAACTTTAACTCTAAATTTAACTATAACTCTAACTATAATGCTAACTTTAACTATAACGCTAACTTTAACTCGAACTTTAACTATAGCTTTAACCATAACTTTAACTATAACTTTAACTGTAACTATAATTTTAACTCTAACTTTAACTCTAACTTTAACTCTAACTTTAACTCTAACTTTAACGCGAACTTTTGACGCTAACTATAACACTAATGATAACTAACTTTAACTCTAACTATAACTTTAACTATAATTCAGCTGTTTTCGGGTTAATTCTTAATGTTATTTGATTAAAATAAACAAGTTACAATAGGTAAAAGATATTGTTGTTTTACTTTAGTGTTTGGTAAATCCTAAGGCTCCAAAACTAACTGAGAATTCATTTTATGTTTGCTTCTTTCTGCTACAAACTTCTTTATAATTAGACTCAGAACCCAGAGGAGCTGCTTATACAGTTTCTCAGATCCACGGGGAGAGTCGCGTCGCCCGGAGCCTTTTTAACTCATATTTTGTTGTTTTATTCCCCACAGTAAAGCGTAACTTCAGCGCGGGTTCAGTGGCGGGGACGGCCGGGCTGAACGGGGAGGACGGGGTGGAGCAGACGGCGATCAGAGTGTCGCTCAAATGCCCCATCACCTTCCGACGAATCCAGCTGCCGGCGCGAGGGCACGACTGCAGGCACATACAGGTGAGACCGGACTGAACCAGGACTGAACCAGGACTGAACCAGGACTGAACCAGGACTGAACCAGGACTGAACCAGGACTGAACCAGGACTGAACCAGGACTGAACCAGGACTAAAACAGGACTAAAACCAACCCAGCCTGAGGGCACGACTGCAGACATATACAGGCGAGACCAGGTCCGGACCAGGACTGAACCAGGACTGAACCAGGACTGAACCAGGTCTAAACCAGGACTGGACCAGGACTGGAAGGACTAAACCAGGGCTAAAATGTTTTCTGTAACATTAATATTTGTGTTTTTCCTCAGTGCTTTGACCTGGAGTCGTACCTTCAGCTGAACTGTGAGAGAGGAACCTGGAGGTGTCCTGTCTGCAAGTGAGTACTAATACTACAGTACTACTACAGTACTACTACAGTACTACTACAATACTACTACAATACTACTACAGTACTACTACAGTACTACTACAGTACTACTACAGTACTACTACAGTACTACTACGGTACTACTACAGTACTACTACAGTACTACTACAGTACTACTACAATACTACTACAATACTACTACAGTACTACTACAGTACTACCAATACTACTACAGTACTACTACAATACTACTACAGCACTACTACAGTACTACCAATACTACTACAGTACTACTACAGTACTACTACGGTACTACTACGGTACTACTACAATACTACTACAGTACTACTACTACAGTACTGCCACCACTACTGCACTACTGCACACTACTGCAATGCTACTACAGCACTACTGCAGCACTGCAATGCTGCTACTACAGCACTACTGCACAGCACCACTCACGGCACTACCACGGTGCTACTACAATGCTACTGCAGTACTGCACTGCTACAACTACTACAACACTACCACATTACTACTGCAGTACCACCAATACTGCTACAGCACCTACCACAGTACTACTACAATGCTACTACAGCACCACCTGCAGTACTACCAATGCTACTACAGCACTACTACAGTGCTACTCACGATTGCTACTCACGGTGCTACTACAATGCTACTGCAGCTACTACAGTACTACCAATGCTACTACAGCACTACTACAGTGCTACTGCAATGCTACTACAGCACTACTGCTACAGTACCAATACTACTGCAGCTACTGCAGCTACTCACGGTGCTACTCACGGCACTACTACAATGCTACTACAGTACTACTGCACAGCACTACTGCGGTGCTACTGCACAACACTGCTACAGCACTACTGCACAGCACTACTACAATGCCACTCACGGTTGCTACTCACGGCTACTGCAGTACTACTACAGCACTACTCACGGCACTACCACGGCACTACTACAGCACTACTACAATACTACTCACGGTGCTACTACAGCACCACTCACGGTACTACTACAATGCTACTCACGGTGCTACTGCAGCACTCACGTGCTACTCACGGTGCTACTACAGCACTACTCACGGTGCACTACTGCGGCACTACCACAGCACCACTACGGTACTACTGCAATGCTACTCACGGCACTCACTACGGCTACTACGGCACCACCTACAGCTACTGCAGCACTACTGCAATACTACTGCACAGCACTGCTCACGGTGCACTCACGGGCACTACTCACGTGCTACTACAATGCTACTCACGGTGCTACTGCACAGCTACTCACGGTGCTACTCTGCTACTGCAGTGCTACTCACGGTGCTACTACAGTACTACTGCAGTACTGCTACAGCACTGCTGCCACTATAATGCCACCACAGCTACTGCAGCACTACTGCAGCTACTACAGTACTGCTGCTACTATAATACTACTACAGTACTACTACAGTACTACTACAGTACTGCTGCTACTATAATACTACTACAGTACTACTACAGTACTACTACAGTACTGCTGCTACTATAATACTACTACAGTACTACTACAGTACTACTACAGTACTGCTGCTACTACAGTACTACTACAGTACTACTACAGTACTACTACAGTACTGCTGCTACTATAATACTACTACTACTTCAGCCCAAAAACAGGCACTGTGGGTGTGAAAGTGGAGTGTGTGTGAGTGTCTGTGGCCCCATCTGTGGAAAGTGCTGTAGCTGTTTTAAGTCGACCTTGGGGCCCAGAAAGGGGCTGACACAGACTTTCTGCTGAACTCTGACCGTCCTGGTGTCCTGTGTTGCAGTAAAACGGCTCTGCTGGAGGGTCTGGAGGTCGACCAGTACATGCTCGCCATCCTCATCTACGTCCAGAAGTGAGTCTCAAGTGTCCTCGTGTCCTCTGTAGTTCAGGGTCTAACCTCTCCTTGTCTCCTTGCGTCCTCGTCTCCTCTGTAGTTCAGAGTCTGTTCTAACCTCTCCTTGCGTCCTCGTCTCCTCTGCAGTTCGGAGTGCTCTAACCTCTCCTTGTCTCCTTGTGTCCTCTGTAGTTTGGAATGTGTTCTAACCTCTCCTTGTCTCCTTACGTCCATGTTTCCTCGTGTCCTCTGTAGTTCGGAGTGCTCTAACCTCTCCTTGTCTCCTTGTGTCCTCTGTAGTTTGGAGTGTGTTCTAACCTCTCCTTGTCTCCTTACGTCCATGTTTCCTCGTGTCCTCTGTAGTTCGGAGTGTTCTAACCTCTCCTTGTCTCCTTGCGTCCTCGTCTCCTCTGTAGTTCGGAGTGTTCTAACCTCTCCTTGTCTCCTTGCGTCCTCGTGTCCTCTGTAGTTCAGAGTCTGTTCTAACCTCTCCTTGCGTCCTCGTCTCCTCTGCAGTTCGGAGTGCTCTAACCTCTCCTTGTCTCCTTGTGTCCTCTGTAGTTTGGAATGTGCTCTAACCTCTCCTTGTCTCCTTGTGTCCTCTGTAGTTTGGAATGTGTTCTAACCTCTCCTTGTCTCCTTGCGTCCTCGCCTCCTCTGTAGTTCAGAGTCTGTTCTAACCTCTCCTTGCGTCCTCGTCTCCTCTGCAGTTTGGAGTGCTCTAACCTCTCCTTGTCTCCTTGTGTCCTCTGTAGTTTGGAGTGTTCTAACCTCTCCTTGTCTCCTTGCGTCCTCGCCTCCTCTGTAGTTCAGAGTCTGTTCTAACCTCTCCTTGCGTCCTCGTCTTCTCTGTAGTTCGGAGTGCTCTAACCTCTCCTTGTCTCCTTGTGTCCTCTGTAGTTTGGAGTGTGTTCTAACCTCTCCTTGTCTCCTTACGTCCATGTTTCCTTGTGTCCTCTGTAGTTCGGAGTGCTCTGACCTCTCCTTGTCTCCTTGTGTCCTCGTGTCCTCTGTAGTTCAGAGTCTGTTCTAACCTCTCCTTGCGTCCTCGTCTCCTCTGTAGTTTGGAGTGTGTTCTAACCTCTCCTTGTCTCCTTGTGTCCTCGTGTCCTCTGTAGTTCGGAGTGTTCTAACCTCTCCTTGCGTCCTCGTCTCCTCTGTAGTTTGGCGTGCTCTAACCTCTCCTTGCCTCCTTGTCTCCTCGCCTCCTCGCCTCCTCTGCAGTTCGGAGTACGAGGAGATCAGCATAGACCCGGTGTGCAGCTGGCGCCCGGTGCCGGTGAAGCCCGACGTGCACGTGAAGGAGGAGTGCGACGGGCCCCAGCTGAAGCGCTGCCGGACGCTCAGCCCCAGCCACATGGTCCTGCCCAGCGTCATGGAGATGATCGCCTCGCTCGGCCCCGCCCCCTCCTCCGTAGGCCCCGCCCCCTCCGCCTCCTCGCCCATGCAGTTCCCCGGCCTCACCCCCGGGGGCAGCAACACGCCGGACTACAGCACGCCAGGTGAGACCCGCTTTTCTGTCCTCGTTCGGCTCGTTTCCTGTTTGGACCGAGACGAGGCGAGTTTATTTGTACCAGAAATGTAACTAAAACTGCTTTACGGGATAAGAAATAAGAAAATCAGGACTAAACCAGGGCTAAACCAGGGCTAAACCAGGACTGAACCAGGCCTGAACCAGGCCTGAACCAGGCCTAAATCAGGACTGAACCAGGAATAAACCAGGGCTAAACCAGGCCTGAACCAGGCCTGAACCAGGCCTAAATCAGGACTGAACCAGGACTGGACCAGGACTAGACCAGGACTAAACCGGATCTAAACTGAGTCTTAACAGAGTCTTAACTGGGTCCGAACCAGGTCTGAACCAGGTCTGAACCAGGTCTAAACCAGGACTGAACCAGGACTGAACCAGGACTAAACCAGGGCTAAACCAGGTCTTAACCAGGTCTAAACCAGAGCTAAACCAGTTCTAAACCAGGTCTTAACCAGGTCTAAACCAGGACTAAACCAGGACAGAACCAGGACTAAACCAGGGCTAAACCAGGACTAAACCAGGACCGAACCAGGATTAAACCAGAACTGAACCAGGACTGAACCAGGACTGAACCAGGACTAAACCAGGGCTTAAACCAGAGCTTAAACCAGGTCTGAACCAGGACTAAACCAGGACTAAACCAGGACTAAACCAGGACTAAACCAGGACTAAACCAGGACTAAACCAGAGCTAAACCAGGTCTTAACCAGGTCTTAACCAGGTCTTAACCAGGTCTAAACCAGGACTAAACCAGGACAGAACCAGGACTAAACCAGGGCTAAACCAGGACTAAACCAGAGCTTAAACCAGGTCTGAACCAGGTCTGAACCAGGGCTAAACCAGGACTGAACCAGGACTAAACCAGGACTAAACCAGGACTAAATCAGGACGAAACAAGAAAAGGGAAATAATAAACAATATAGTAAAAATATTTTTAATATACAGATATAATAAAAATGTAATAAAATATAAAAACATCCAAAGGTGCAGGTAGGATTGAATAAGTCCACCTGGTCCAGATCCTGTGATTTCTGCTGTTTTTAGATGTCGCTGATCCTCCTCCTCGTGTCTGTAAAACGCTTAATATTTGAATTTTAAAAAATCTGTGTGAAAAATGAATGGAAATTTTACTGCATAAGAGGACGGGAGGGCATCTGACACACACTCTCATCACTAAAATAAAGGTCTCTGTTCAGCTCCGTCCTACCCGACCCCGGGCCCCGGTCCTGGATCTGGACCCGGCTCCACTCCGGGATCACAGTCTGGACCAGGATTCCCCGAGTACGGCTCCGGACCAGGGACCCCGGGACCTCCGCCCCTGTCCTACCAGACCGAACTGAACCCACAGATACAGGTGAGACTGGACCTGGACCAGGACCAGACCAGGACCAGGACCAGACCAGGACCTCCCCCTGTCCTACCAGACCGAACTGAACCCACAGATACAGGTGAGACTGGACCTGGATCAGGACCAGGACCAGACCAGGACCAGGACCTCCCCCTGTCCTACCAGACCGAACTGAACCCACAGATACAGGTGAGACTGGACCTGGACTAGGACCAGGACCAGGACCAGGACCAGACCAGGACCAGGACCTCCCCCTGTCCTACCAGACCGAACTGAACCCACAGATACAGGTGAGACTGGACCTGGACCAGGACCAGACCAGGACCAGGACCAGACCAGGACCTCCCCCTGTCCTACCAGACCGAACTGAACCCACAGATACAGGTGAGACTGGACCTGGATCAGGACCAGGACCAGACCAGGACCAGGACCTCCCCCTGTCCTACCAGACCGAACTGAACCCACAGATACAGGTGAGACTGGACCTGGACTAGGACCAGGACCAGGACCAGGACCAGACCAGGACCAGGACCTCCCCCTGTCCTACCAGACCGAACTGAACCCACAGATACAGGTGAGACTGGACCTGGATCAGGACCAGGACCAGACCAGGACCAGGACCTCCCCCTGTCCTACCAGACCGAACTGAACCCACAGATACAGGTGAGACTGGACCTGGACTAGGACCAGGACCAGGACCAGACCAGGACCAGGACCAGGACCTCCCCCTGTCCTACCAGACCGAACTGAACCCACAGATACAGGTGAGACTGGACCTGGATCAGGACCAGACCCACAACTGGACTAGACCCACAACGGACCAACAAGCACTAAACCCGGACTTAAACCCAGTCTAAACCTGGACTTAAACCTGGTCTAAACCTGGTCTAAACTCGGTCTAAACCCGGTCTAAACCCGGTCTAAACCCGGTCTAAACCTGGTCTAAACTCGGTCTAAACCCGGTCTAAACCCGGTCTAAACCCGGTCTAAACCTGGATTTAAACCCGGTCTAAACCCAGACTTAAACCTAGTCTTAACCCGGTCTAAACCCGTCCTAAACCCGTCCTAAACCCGTCCTAAACCCGTCCTAAACCCGGTCTAAACCCGGTCTAAACCCGGTCTAAACCCAGACTTAAACCCGGTCTAAACCTCTCTTTTTCAGATGTCCGGTCGGTTGGACTCCACTTCCCATGGTGCACCTGTGCCGCAGCCGCCCGGTCTCCACAGTAACGGCTCTCAGGGGGGCGGGCCCATGATGCAGAGAGCGGGGCAGAACCGTCTCCACGGCGACGGAGCGTTCGGGCTCGGAGCCGACGTCCCAGAACCGTCTCTGGATGTGAGCAGAGTTTAAATAATCCCGATTTTAGGAACGAGTTTAAATAATCCATACTTTAGGAACGAGTTTAAATAATCCAGACTTTAGGAACGAGTTTAAATAATCCAGACTTTAGGAACGAGTTTAAATAATCCAGACTTTAGGAACGAGTTTAAATAATCCCGATTTTAGGAACGAGTTTAAATAATCCAGACTTTAGGAACGAGTTTAAATAATCCCGATTTTAGGAACGAGTTTAAATAATCCAGATTTTAGGAACGAGTTTAAATAATCCAGACTTTAGGAACTAGTTTAAATAATCCAGACTTTCCTTTTTCCTCTAAAAATGCTTCACAGACTTAATCCAGACTTGCTCCGTTTCGTCTGCACTGAAACGGAGCAAAGGATCATGGTCTATGTAGTTTAGCTATTTCTGCATCAGAACTGTTCATTTAAGCAAAGAGACTTGGGATTCGATATATTGTGATGGTCCCGATATTATTGTGACGCCTTTGACGATACGATATCACCAGATTTACGTTATTGTTACATCCCTAGTGTTTAAACATGTTTGCTGTGCATTTCGTGTGAAAGAGTGAATTTTATTTTCCTTTTTTCCTTTATATTTCTGGTCTTGTAGCTTTAAGCACAGCCACATGACACAACTACAGCATCAGATTATGAAATAACAGGTACTGAAGAAAAAATGATGTATAACACTTTATTAGGGGGAAAAGGGGCAGTTTTAATCGCAAAATTAAGAAAAATGTGCTCAAATTTCCGTTTTAATGACCTCTTCTCACCTGTTGCCGTTTTCTCGCAGCTGTTGCCGGAGCTGACGAACCCCGACGAGCTGCTGTCGTACCTGGGCCCCCCCGATCTGCCCAGCAACAACAACGACGACCTGCTGTCCCTGTTCGAGAACAACTGACCAATCACAGCGCTCCGATCAACCCCGCTGGCCAACCGCAGCGCTCGCTCACACACCGCGCCCATAAGCTTCTTCTGCCCGGCGACGGGGCCCCGAAACGCCTCCACCGGGCGGAAACCGACCAATCGCCTGCCTCTGTTTGACACGAACTGACCAATGAGAGGAGGCGCTGTAAAATACGAACTCTCTGTATGTATTTGTTCTTCTAAACGGACTTGTAAAAGACGGTTTTAAATCTTAAACGTGTGACGAACTGTGCGTTTCGATCTTGTATTTTTATCAGACTGTACATTTGTGTAGAGCTGTGTCCTTCACTTTAACTGAAAAGAAGCAGATTTTTACCGTTTTTGGACCGTTTTTAACACGAGGAAAAGTGAAAACTCTGAGGGAAACGGGGCAGTTTGTTTAATTCAGAAAAATGTTTTGCAAATGAATTGCAGCCTGAATATGTGCGGGTTAAACTGGTTATTAGTGTTGGGCGGTATCTGACTTTTGATCCCGTTAAACCGTCTCAGCATTTTCCCGGGTTTTACGGTTTTACTGTGACTAATTCAGAATTATTTAGTAGCTGCTCCTAAACCCTTCAGAAACAGAGTCGCAGCTTTATATCTGAAGATGAGGCACAAGTTCTGATCAAACCAAACTTTGCAGCTCGTTCGATCGCATCAGCTGTTTTTATCAGCGCTTATACTGTATGCAAATGAGCTGTATGCAAATGAGCCATGAGGTTTGAAGTTTGGTTTGTGTAAAACGTGAACAAATGTGCCAAAGCTGCATTAAACACATTATTCCTCAAAGTCTAGAGTGAGCGGAGGAAATGTAGAGCGGTGCAGAGGACCAGTCACAGGCCTTATGTCTGCGGCGTTTTGAGGCGTCGTTAGAAAGTGTCAGAGGTGCAGAACCATAAATTGTTCTTTACCGTCTCCTCCGTGAAAGTCTGACTTCGCCCTCGGGAACTTCCTCCTCTTCAGCGCCTCGTCCCCTCTCGACTCTCGGCTTCAATAAAACGTCTCCGTCACAAACTTTTGGGCTCAGCGTCGCACTCGAAGCGTCAGTCAGGTTTTTTTCTTCTTCCTCGCTGCGTGTGGAGGGAAATCTCCGAGCGGAACCACGTTTGAAGAGGAGAGAGAGCGGAGGGAGGAAGTCCTGCTGTGGGTTTAGCTCCTGATGCAGATTTTTTTAATGACGGTAAAGAAACTGATACTGATGCTACTTTCTGATACCCCGGGACACCGGATTACCGCACAACCCTAGTGATTATCCTGCGTCGCCCTCGCAGAAAAACCACAGACTTTACACGTGGCTACAGGAACAGGAAGTGAGCGTGGGCGCGCGTCCGGCTCCATCCACTTTAATTCACTTTGTGTTGAAAAACCGTCACTCCCTCCTCTCTGTAACTGCTGCCGTTTCATCATTTTGGTCTTGAATGTTCGTATTAACGCGCTCCACGTGATCCTGGAGTTTTTATTTCACTATTTTATCCCTAAATCAAGTTATGAACATGAATATCGGACCGACCGGGAGCCGCCTTTCCCGTCTGGCGTTGTGTCGGATTCTACCGAGTGTCGATAAATCAGAGTCCGTCGCAAATTCGTTCCGCTGCAGCAGTCGGGAAGGGGGAAAACGTGGAGCCCGACAAAGTTTCGTGTTTATTTTGTTGCTTATGAATCCCACAAACGGCGGATCCGCACACGAGCTGCTCCACCACTGAGGATGCGGCGATGATCTTTGCCTTTTGGTCGTTTCGATCCGTTAAGTCGTGTTTGTGTCGAGAAAGTGTCTCCTAAAAACGTATCGTTATCTCACGTTATCGCTCCTGCAAAACGGCAAAGGAGGAGTTTAATTTGTCAACTGGACAAACGTTTATTTAGGTTTGAATGAAGATGTGCGTAAAATCCCTCAGTCGTCCAGGTAGAATCCACAGAAACTCCACGGCAGAACTGAAGAAGCAGCGAAACACGTTCAACCAAAGAAACTCTTGTCCTGTTCACAAATCGAACTCTTAGGTTGAAAACAAATTTCAAACTTCTCCTTTTTTTTCCCCACATAATAAGATTTTATTGAATTCAGTTTTTATACAGCTGGAAATAATAAACTGGCCCATAAAAGTTGAAATAATTAAACTTTTACATTAATTTTCACCCAAGCAAAACAAAAGACGTACAAGAGGCACGAGCAGCGACGTAAATATGCAGGAAAAGATGGAAGAAAATTAGGGATGTCCTGATCCGGCTCTTTGACGAGTATCGGATTCAGTCACGTGATCGATCCAGTTTCACGCGTTTTTGCAGCATCGTCGCGCTTCAAAATCAAAACGCCGCCGTGTCGCTTTTTCACTCCAGCGGTCGCTCGTTTATCGCGGGCGTCACGTTCTAAAAATAACCCGCGAAGTAGAAAAACCCTGTGAAAACTGTGAAACTGCGATCTGAACTGAGGAGCGCAGGGTGAAAAACATCGTTATGGGGAGTTGTTGTTGGCGCTGATTTTTATTCTTCTAAACAGACGTGATGCGCCTCCGATAACGCAGAAATCAACGCGCGGATTCTCCCTTGGCCAATCAGAACGCAGAACACAAACCACGTTCGTACAATGTAAAAAAAAATAAAAATTGCTCTTTTAAAAAATCGGCGAAAAGTGAACCTCGTTATAATGACGGACAGTTTCTCCTGGAGGAACCAGCAGAGCCACTTTAACGGACGAAAACACCGGTATCGGAAAGAGCGCTCCTTAAAAAAGTCGGATCGGAAGCCAAAAAATCTTGATCAGGACGTCTCTAAATAAAATTGTCACAAAAAACAAAAAAGATGAACTTCTCCTTTGCCCTGGATTCTGCCTGAACGACTCATTCTGACACTTTGACTCTCACGTGTTCAGAAAAAACTCGTCTCGACTGTCAAATGATGTGAAAAAGTCTAAATGTCACGACAGAGTTTTTCGAAGACACTTTCGCTACGCAAAAGACGATTCGCCCGTTTACTCTGCGCGCCGACGTTTCCGCTGCGACGTAAATCCGAGTTTGCGTTTCGGAGCTCGGATTTCGCCGCACGCCGGTTTCCCGCGAACCCCGAGCACAAGGTTTGATCGACTTCCTCCTTAAACCGGCCTCGCTGAGCTTCGCTTGACTGGAGCCGAACGCCGAGCTCCCTCAGTCCACGTCTTTACGCAGCGAGCGAATTTTACGTGAACAAGTTCTTAGGTTTTGCGATGAATTGAACAAACTGCCTCTTCTTCTGAAAATGTGAAAATCCGAGGACGGTTTGGGTGAATTTTACGGACGGTTTTGAGATCACGCTGAGGGTTTTGTCGGCGGTCGTTTTTGTGGAAGGCCTAACTGTGGATCTTTGTGTAAAAAGCAGTTTTGTGTTGGAGAAGTGTCCGCTCTCTGTATGTTCCGTAATGACTCTATTATTATTATTATTGTTATTATTCTGAACAATAAGAATAACCTTTGTAATTTAATAAACACTCGGAAAGACCCCACGCAGCTCCACCTCTTTATTTCACACAGACTTCTGCCGAAAACAAGATTTCTGACCTCGTTTATCTGCAGATTGTATGAAAACACTGCCCCCTGCTGTCCAAACGAGAGAACACAGCCACTTTATGAGTTTAGTTTTAGTTTTATTAACGTGTTCTGCTGCAGACGTGTTTTCAGTGAGGAAACCGAGCGACTTTGGTACAAATAAATAAGGTGTTATTTATTTATTTACTTCAGGTTTATTATTCTATTTTTAACTAGTTATTTTATATGAACTAACATCAAGGACCCTGACGTCCTCCTCCTGTGGCTCCTCAGGGGGGTCAGGGGTTCAGGGGGTTCAGGGGTTCAGGGGGGTCACGGGGTCAGGGGTTCAGGGGGTCAGGGGCTGAGCACTGGGCAGATGCCCCTGTGGCCCTGCAGGATTAAGTGGGAGAAGATGGATGTTTTATATTAGATCTAGAACAAAATGATTGGAGGGAAACTCCAGTTATTTCTTTGCTTTAGAAAAATGCAATCGAAAAAAATGTGTTTATACTCCTCTCTCTCCCTCCTCGCTCTCTTTCTCTCCTCTCTCTCCCTCCTCTCTCTCTCTTCTCTTTCTCTCCCCTCTCTCTCTCTCTCTCTTCTTTCTCTCTCCTCTCTTTCTCTTCTTTCTTTCTCTCTCCTCTCTCTCTCCTCTTTCTCTCTCTCCTTTCTTCCTCTCTCTCTTCTTTCTTTCTCTCTCCTCTCCTCTCTTTCTCTCTCTCCTTTCTTCCTCTCTCTCTCTCTCTTTCTCTCTCCTCTCCTCTCTTCCTCTCTCTCTCTTCTTTCTTTCTCTCACCTCTTTCTCTCTCTCCTCTCTTCCTCTCTCTCTCTCTCTCCTCTTTCTTTCTCTCCCCTCTCTCTCTCTCTCTCTCTGCGCGCGCACGGACCGCGCCCTGGCCTCGTGAGTGCGCTCCACATTCCCGTGACCGCGCCTCTAATGCGGGTCTTTTCCACGGTCCCCTCGCGCCCCTCTCAGGCCCCGCCCCCACGCCTCGCGCTGCCGCCGTTGGTCCTCGCGCCTGTCCGTCCTCTTGGCGCGGTGCGCGTGGGGCCGGGGCGCTCGCGGGTTTGCGCACGGGGACATTCGCGCGGGGCGGTGTTTGCGGGGCTTCGGCACGCGCTCAGCCCCGGCTCAGGCCGGAGGAAAAACCAAACCCACGGAGGGAAACCAAACCCACGGCCCGCGCCGTTCCTCCACTCACGGCGCACCGTACGTGCGCGTGGGCCGGTCCACGCCGCTGATTGGCCACGCGGCGCGTCAATCAAACTCCGCTCTGCTTCTGATTGGCTCCGTCCAGCACAAAAACCGCCCCCCGGCTCTTTATATCAAATTAAGCACATTCCTCCATCTTTTTCGGTTCGCTGTGGCCCGCAGACTCCGCTCCGCCGCCGGGAAACCTTCCGTTTCAGCGCCGTAAACGCGTCAAAGCAGAAATGAGCCTCCCGAGAGTTTTCTTCGATGTGTCCGCCGATGGTGCGCCCCTGGGCCGCATCGTGATGGAGGTAAGTCCGGCGCTTTCATTCAAACTGCCCCGTGCACCGCGCGGACAATGCGGTAAACCCCAGACCCGGGCCAAGCCCCCAGACCCGGACTAAACCCGGCCAAAACCCCCAGACCCGGGCTAATCCCGGGGCCCCGGGTCTGCGGCGCGGCTGCACAGAGCTCCACACCGGGCAGAGCCTTTGCGTTCGGCCTGTTGCGGGTTTTTGTGCCGCTGTTTGCGGTAAATTCGCGGCACAGGCGCAGTGGACGCGCACGTGCTCTCCCTCCACGCGACACTGTTAAATAACGGAGCATTACATCATCGGCTCTTCCGGAGGAACCGAGGCCCGGTGCGTCCCGAGGGTCTCCCGAGGGTCTCCCGAGGGTCTCCCGAGGGTCTCCCGAGGGTCTCCCGAGGGTCTCCCGAGGGTCTCCTCCTGGTCCGGGGCCCGGGCTCCGGTTCAGGAGCTGAAATCCTCTGATTCAGGATAAAATCCACTGATTCCTGAATCTGTGATTCTTTTGTTCTGTCGCCGCTGTGCGCGCGCTCTCGGGCTTTAAAGTTAATCATTAAATCGTGACTTTGTGAAATCCTCCATTTTCTAAAGTATCGGAGTCTGTGGACAAACTGCTTTTGGCACATGTGAAGAATGAAGCTTTAGTTTGGTGCAGCGCTTAAATCTGAAGCGTTCAAACTTATTTGTGTTCAGAGTTTGTCTCCAGAGCCTCTGCAGAATCTGGAGCTTTTCTGAGCTCAAACTGACCCTGCAGAGACTCGGCTCTTTGTTCTTGGCTCCGCGTCTGTCCCCGGGTCTGTTCTGCCCCAGTCCGGGGCTTTGGGTCCGGGTTTGGACCCCCCCGGTGCCGCGTGTGTCGCTTCTGGAAGGTTCCCCGGGTCTGGGGGTTTCCTCCGTGAACCGTGCGGCTGTGGAGACTCAAACCCCGGCGCCATTTGAGGCACTGCCGGAGCCAAAGCACCACCGCGTTTATCCCGCGTTTATCCCGCGTTTATCCCGCGTTTATCCCGCGTTTACCCCGCACAGGCCCCGATCTGGGCTCAAGTTTTGCTCCTGCTTCGGCCCGGACTCTGCTGAAGCTGAACTCAAACTTGAAATTAGGTTTTTTGGCTCAGATCTCGGGTCATTTCCTCTGGACTGTGGAAACTGAACTGAGGGAAACTGGAGTTTGGAGTTTGGAGGGAGGGGCCCTTCCATTTTGTGCCGCTCTGACGCTGCAGAAACAGAATCCAGAACATGGAGCAGGTGGAAACTACAAACTCAAACTTTGTCAAGCTGCAAATTCTCATAAGAGGAAAATGTTTTTAGCATTTGCAGAGGTGGAAGTGGTAATTTAAATAAATATCACATGGATCTGTACCTTATTTAAATATTTACAAGTGTTTTTTTGCTCAAACTACAAACCTGGAGTCTTTTAGGGTTTTCTGAAACTGCATATTTAAAGCTTTGTGTTCCCTCGTGTTTCATTAACAGGACGTTTGAGGCTCTGAAGGGGGGGCTCAGCCTGGAGAGCTCAGACCTCCTGTCACCCGCTCGACGTCTGCTCCTTTTAACTTTAGCTGTAACTAAACCTTCCTGAACCAGACACGAGGCGCATGAATAATTGACCTGCCGGAGTCGGAGCATAAAAAAAACTTTGCCCGTTTAAAGTTTCGTCTTTTTAATCAGTTTGCGTTTTGACACATTAAAAGTTTATGTCCTTAAGGCCTGAATCTCCCACCTGGAGCCCGTCCTTCTCTAAACTGTTATCTGCTGTGCCCCGGGGAATTGTGGTTTGTTCTTGGCAGGAGTTTTGGCCCTGCCCCTTCGCCGCCTGTCACATGTGGTTTGGCAGGTGCGGCGGGACTCTGAACCCAGGCCAAACTCTGACGTCAGGTTAAAGCTCGTGCCACCTGCGCCCGAGGAAACTCTTACTGCAGCTTTACACTTTGAGATTCTGAAGGCTCAAACATTGCTCCAGATGCTTTTGTAAATTCTGCGCTAAAATCTCTCCGGTTTATTTTGAATTTGACGTCAAAGAGTCGAACGGTGAATCACATCAAACTCAGACCTGCACAAAAACTGTGTCAATCGTTTGTGCTGCAAAAAGTTTCGTTTGTGTGATTCTGGTTCTTCAGATATTTGCAGTTTTATTTTCGCCCTATGACGTCGTCTAGAACCTCAAAAGTTAAATAGAGCTCAAAACGGAAGAAAATTGTAGAAAACGTTGGTTAGGACGTCATTTCGGCTCAGCTGACGGCGACAAACTCCACAAAACTAGTGAAGAGAAACGACCTGAGGCTGTGGAAAAGTCTGTTTCAGTCTTTAGTCATTTGCTTTTGATTCATATTTTATAATAACAGATTTTTCCTCAGCCTCAGATCGTTTCTCTTCTCTAGTTTTGTGGAGTTTGTCTCCGTCAGCTGAGCGGAAATGACGTCCTGTAATTACCACAGAAATAATAATGAAGAATTTTAGAAATAAACTCACACAAATGAAACTGTCACAGCACAAAACAGAACAAACCAAATACAAACGTTTTCTATCATTTTCTTCTGTTTTGAGGCTGTTTCACATTCTGAGGTTCTGGACGACGTCATCGACCAAAATAAAACTGCAAATATCTGAAGAACCAGAATCGCACAAATGAAACTTTTTGCAGCACAAACGATTGACTCCATTTTGGGCGTTTTTGAGCATTTTGAAGCTTCCTGTGGGACTGACCCCAGTTTGACCTGTAAAAGAATCGTTAATTTCTCAAACTACAGAAGCACAAATGAAACTTTTTGCAGCAGAAATGCTTGACATAGTTTTTGTAGGTTTGCGTTTGATGTGGTCGACTTCACGCAGATCTGCCGCCCCAATAAAACACAACTTTTGCCTTTTCGCCTAATGACTCTGAGCAGGTCCGTGTTTTTGTCACATTTACACAAATATTTCGCGCTCCGTCGTGAATCCGCCGGTCGCTCAAAGCATCAGTGACCGACGGGAGCGAGTTTGAGCTGCTCTAAACAGAATTACACCTTTTATATTTCTGTTTTTCTGCAGAGGAATGTGCTCCACGTCTGTGCGGAAGTTTAATCGACTCAACAAATCTGAGTTGAAGCAGGGCTCTACAGTGCGCCCATTTCACTCGCATTTGCAAGTAAATATTTCGGCGTGCGACCGAGAAAAACAAAACGGGTGCATCTGTGCGAGTGCTTCTGCAGCACAATAAGAACTGCACACAGACGTAACGTGGCGAGTTAACTTCAGAACCTGCCCAAGTCTGGATCGCCCCTAAAGCGCGACACGTTTGCCCAGCGCGAGCGCAACCGAACCGAACCGAGCCCGGGCACGACCCCAGCATACGAGCTCCACGTGTGTGGCCGATATCACTGATACGAACAAACTCCGCTTCAAAACACCCCCACGCCCCCTTAAACGAGGAGCGGCCCGCAGCAGGACCCACACCTGTCCCACCACAGCAGGACCCACACCTGTCCCCCCGCAGCAGGACCCACACCTGTCCCCCCGCAGCAGGACCCACACCTGTCCCCCCGCAGCAGGACCCACACCTGTCCCACCGCAGCAGGACCCACACCTGTCCCACCGCAGCAGGACCCACACCTGTCCCACCGCATCGCTAAAGCGATGGTTTTGTCTCGGGGTCTGAATACTGAGTGCATCATATTTCTTTACTGCCGCTGCTGTCGGCAATAAACTTGTACCGGTGTGCGGGACCTGTGCGCTGGAGCCTGCGGACACTGCGGCACCACAGCGTGCGGCTCGTCCACAGCTCCACCCTCACAAAACTAATTTTATGTCCGTGTCGCGCAGAGCTACAGCACAGAGCAGGTGATATGTGGGCTGAAGTTTGCCTAAGAAAATGACAAATAAATCTGTTTGTCACAATGTGCGTTTAGTTTGGTAAATGTGCAGAGGCTAAAAACCACTAAGAGAATGTAACTCCTGTTAGGAATCTGAAAAAACGGGTTTAAAAATCCTGCACACTTTTTACACTTTGAAGCAGTTTTGTGTAAAGTGCCAGTGGAAGTTCTCTTACAGAAGAGGTTCTCAAACTGTGGGTGAGGGTCCAAAAAGGGCCACAGAGTGTTTTGTTACAGTACAGTTTGTTTGGCTTATTTTAAGTCTAAATATTAATCCGATAAAATGAAGATATTTATAAAAACATTGCGATCAGGCAGGAAAAGTACAGTCATAATTCTTTTGTTTTCTGTATTAAATGTATTCGATGTTGGTGTGTGTAAGTTCTGCACCGTAATAATCGTTCAAATGAAAACCTATTTGTGCCCTTTTTTTTTTTTTTTTTCCCTGTGCTCCTAAAATTTTTCCTGTATAGATATCGAGATATAGCAAAATATATCTAGATATATTTTTTGGTCCATATCGCCCAGCCCCAGCCTTAAACAATATTTGCATTATTGTCTTGAAAAACTAATAAACAAATAAATGAAAAAAGTATAAATTAGTCCAGGTGATTCTTGAGGAAATGGACTAAAGGAATTCTAAAAGTAAATCACTTAAAATGGGAAGCACTGGGATGTTGCTTTCATTGTCGTTTCCTCCATCAGAAGTTGCAGAGTTCACCTTCTTTAAATGATTTAAACAGATTTTTTTTGCATAAACGAGCGTCTTGGACCTGGGCCGAAGGTGAAATCGCTCCTTTTGAACTGACGTTTCCTCTTCTGCTTCCAGCTCCGCGCTGACGTGGTTCCGAAGACGGCGGAGAACTTCCGGGCCCTGTGCACCGGAGAGAAGGGTTTCGGATACAAGGGCTGCGTCTTCCACCGCGTCATCTCAGACTTCATGTGCCAGGTATGGCCACCGGGGGGCGCCGCGGTTTACAGACCCAACTTTAGTGACCCAAAGAGGAAGTTCAGAACGGGTTGGATTTGTGACGTGTGTCAGACGGTTCAACTTCAAAGCCTGTAATTGTGACTTTAAAAGCCGACACGGTGAAATCTAAAGGCCCATTTCGCTCTGTTCTGATCGGTTCCCTCGAGTTTCTCATTCACATGTTTCAGGAACTCTTTATTATTCGTCTGTTCACATCTCCAGCGCTCCAAACGCTCTGTTCCACCTCGTGATGTCATGAAGTGGTAGTTTTCAGGTGTTTAGTTCAGTCGAGATCTGCGGCTCCAGAAGAGCAGAAATGATCCAAATGATTCTCGTGAAGACGTGTGGGGTTTAAAAACGCAGTGGAGCACTTCCCGTATCACCACATGGTGACATCATGAGGTGGAACAGTGTTTTCAGTGTAAGAACTCGATCTAATCATGGCGGGTTTGTGTTAAACATGTGACTGAAACAGAACTCTGGGTTTGTTTGAGGAAACTTTAAAGCAGAAGGAAAATGGGCCTTTTAAACGTGATTCTTCTGCTCCTGAGGAAACGGAGGGACTTTAGATCCTCCTGTGCAGGACTGAACTCTGGGAGTCGGGGGTCCGTCCTCTTCGGGTCAAAATCTGCTTAAAGTAGAAACCTGCGTGAAGTCGCCCCATCAAACTCAAACCTACAAAAACTGTCAATCGTTTGTGCTGCAAAAAGTTTCGTTTGTGCGATTCTGGTTCTTCAGATATTCTGTTTTTTTTATTTTTGGCCGATGACGTCGTCCAGAACCTCAGAATGTGAAACTGCCTCAAAACGGGAAGAAAATTGTTTGTATTTATTTTGTGCTGTGACAATTTTCATTTGTGTGAGTTTATTTATAAAATTCTTCATTATTATTTCTGTGGTAATTATAGGACGTCATTTCTGCTCAGCTGACGGCGACAAACTCCACAAAACTAGTGAAGAGAAACGACCTGAGGCTGAGGAAAAGTCTTATTATAGAAAATATGAATCAAAAGCAAATGACTAAAGACTGAAACAGACTTTCTTATAATCACCGCAGAAATAATAATGAATAATTTTATAAATAAACTCTCACAAATTAAAATTGTCACAGCACAAACCAAATACAAACGTTTTGAGGCTGTTTCACATTCTGAGGTTCTGGACGACGTCATCGACCAAAATAAAACTGCAAATATCTGAAGAACCAGAATCACACAAACGAAACTTTTTGCAGCACAAACGATTGACTGTTTTTGATGGGGCGACTTCACGGAGGTAAAGTAGAAATGTGCCGCGCTGTGGCTTTAATGTAAAATCCTATTTCCAGGGCGGAGACTTCACGAACCACAACGGAACCGGAGGAAAGTCCATCTACGGGAACAAGTTCCACGACGAGAACTTCCAGCTGAAGCACACGGGCGAAGGGATCCTGTCCATGGCCAACGCCGGGCCCAACACCAACGGGTCCCAGTTCTTCATCTGCACCGTCAAGACCGCCTGGTACGAGGACCCAACGGCACGAGCCCCAACGGCACGAGCCCCAACGGCACGAGCCCCAACGGCACGAGCGCCAACGACCCGAACAAACGCTGCAGACGCTTTAAGATGCTCCGCCTTCTCCCGCTCTAACCGAACTAGAATACAACTCTTTAATCTGCCGGACTCCAGATTCCTCAGGACGTCAAACAGGAGAATAGACGATTATCGCAACAGGAAGTGTCGCGATGTTGAGTCACGCAACTTCCTGTCAAAGCTTTTCTACGGCAAAATCCCTGCGGAAAAGTGTCATATTTGTGAGCAGCTTCATAAATCTGCCCCAACACCAAATCTTCATCGAACAAGGAACAAAACAGATTCTGTCCATGAAGAATTTATCCACAACGATCGAGGGAAGAAAGACGAAAACTTAAAGGAAACGACGACGAGCATCAGTGAAACGACTGAGCAGCACTAACGTTCTGGTCCTGGAGGAAACAGAAGGAACTTTTTCACTCGGTCTGATGCTAGAATGATATTAAAAATCGATTTAGTGATGTCGATATTGGTACAGACAGAGATTTGTGCAGTTTAAATGGTCGACATTTAATCTGTGAACATCTGTAGTGTTTAAACTGCACAAATCTGTCTGCAATATATCGACATCACAAAATTGATTTAATTTAACAAGTTCCTTCTGTTTTCTTCAGGACCAGAACGTTACTGTTCAGTCGTGTCACTGATGCTCGTCATCGTATTTATTTCTAGAGTTTAAAAACAACGCAGTCGACCAAAGTGCTGCACACAAACAGATAAACAGTGACGGGTACAGATAAAATATAATACAAAACAAATGCTGGTAAAAAGTCGACCCTCAAACTGTGTTAAAAGCCAAGGAGAAGTGAGTTTTTAAAAGGGACTTAAAAACAGGATAAATTATCGTTGTGGGTAAATTCTTCATGGACAGAATCTGTTTTTTTGTTCCTTGCTGGATGAAGATTTGGTGTATGATGCAGATTGATGAAGCTGCACAAAAATGCGCCGCACTTTTCCACAGGGATTTTGCCGTAGAAAAGCACTGACGGGAAGTTGTGTGACACTTCCTGCTGCTGTGGTGATCGTCAGTCGGGTTTCGGAGGGTAAAGTCCCGGGTTTATGGCAGAACTGGGCCTTAAACTGCCCTGGCTGCGCTTCTACATCCACTCTGGAGTTTTGCGTTTCTATTGGACAAAATCCACTGAATCAAGTTTAATTTTTCAGTGTTTTTGGTCCTTTTACAGCGTTTTAACTCATTTGTTCAGAGGCTAGAATGAAAAATTTGTTCCTGTAGCAGTTCGTCAGCTGATTATTTTAACCAAGTCCGTTTGTCTGAAGCTCTATTAGACTTTAATCTCGACTTGAAGCCAACAGCGTCGCACCCACTGAACGTCAATGACCTCGAATGTAAAGTGTGATTTCAGCGCTGATGTTTGTCCTGTTGCGCCCCCTGCAGGCTGGACGGGAAGCACGTGGTGTTCGGCTCGGTGGTGGACGGCATGGACGTGGTCAAGAAGATGGAATCGTTCGGCTCCCAGTCCGGAAAAACCTCCAAGAAGCTGGTGATCGCCGACTGCGGTCAGCTCTGAACGAGCGCCCGGCCCGTCCGTCACCCCCGCCCCCGCATCCCTGTTGGACGCCCCGCCCTTGAGCCCGCCCCCCTTTTTATATTCTATGATCATGATGCATTCGTGACGCCTCGTTCGGTTCGTTCTGTCGAGTCAAACCGTTTTTGTTTGAATCAAATGAAATAAAGGAAGCGTTGCCTTGACCCGAACCCTGTGTGGACCCTCACTGCGCTTAACCTTCGGCGTTTGAGCCGCACAAGTGTCGTGTTTCCGCGTCTTTAAACATTTATTTGCGCTTCAGTTTAATCGGGAAGCGTCGGGGTTTATTGAGATGAGAAAAGAAGTTGTGCACCGTCCCATGTGACTCAAACTGTTCCAATTCTGTTTGTTTTTTATTTGGTCAATGTTTAACTCATCACAGACTCCACATGATCTTCAGTCTGATGCCCAGAAAATAAAACATTCAGTCTGTAAATCAAACACTAAATAAGTGATTGAGCAGGTGAAGCTGAAGCTTATTGTGCCGACGTTTATCTCGAACTACAGCTCGTTCATGGACGTTCAGCTACAAAATGACCTTTTACTACGTTATAATAAAACGATCGGTCATTCTAATTATAACAATTCTTGTTCCTGTCGTTCTTTCAAATATCTTAAGTTCTTTTAAACAGAAAAAGATGCTGGTTTTAGCTCACTGCAGCGACTGCTCCACAATTGAACTCTTTTGCTTGATCAACAGTTTTCCCTCTGATTAAAGACACTTAAACTGGTGATTTTTAGATTTAATGGAAATAAATCCTCCAATCAGCCGTAGGAGCTAAAAGTACAAGATACAGTCTGTAAATACAAATACACAAAAAACTCCAATGTAAATATAACTTATTTACGTTCAATTTGACACCACAAATCAACAAAGATATTTTAAGACTCACAATTATCTAAAACACATATTTACATATTTTAAATCCACTACACACTTTACCTTATGCCTCTTCAGAGCTGAACAAAGACAAAAATATGAAAATATTTGCCTAAAGCGTCTTTTGCCGTTCTCGATGTCGAGCCCATTAACCGAAAGACCTTTCAAAATAAAACCACACGTGAAAGTGAACGTCAACAGTAAATAAAATGCAGTAAAATAAATAAGAATCAAATCAGAGGTTTTAACAAACACAAATGATTCTCTGGGTTATTTACACACAGTCGTTCGTACATTTTTTTGATTTTTATTTAACCTTTGTTTTTCCAGGAAAGTCCCATTGAGATTAAAAACCTTTTTCCAGGGCTCCTTGGCCAAGAGGCGGGAAAAACACTATTAAAATGACAAAAGTTATAATAAATTAACTCAAGTACAAATTGAGGCCGTTTCAAGCGATGTCGTCCAGTCTGGATTTAGAATCGTTCAGTGAAATAAGTTCCGATAGTTTCCGGTCCTTTTGTTCGAGACAAAAGCCATTTTTTCCCAGTTCAGTTGGAACAGAGCAACAAATGATTAGAACCAAACCACAGGACTCGACACGTCTGTGTGATGAGGTTAGAAATAGAAGAGGACGACGGTCTGAGCTCAGCCTTGTAAATAAAAGCACCAGAGTCGAGCTCCTGCTGGACAAAGGCGCCTCCGTCCACACAGACAAACCGAATGTGACTCAGACCTGGAGCTGAGGCGTTCAAGTACAACACGTCTGAAACGGATCAAAACGTTGCAGAGACGAGGCGCTTTTTAACCTCAGCAGAAAAAAACAAACTTATTTTGAAATAAAAAGCTCAGTTTGGGTTTGAGTTTCTCAATGTGGCAAAAAGTGTCACTGAGCGAGACACTGAGGTCTTTGTACAAACGAACCCGTCACACATTCAGTCTGTGTGACTTTGTGCAGGAACTTTCCCCTCATAGAACTTTAGAACATTTGACTGGATGAACACAGAACAACACAGTTAAACTGACTTGAATTAAGCAGATTCATCTTAAAAGACCAAAGATTTTTTTACTTAATAAGATGAGATTTTTCTACTTGTTTCCAGATATTTCATCCTGATTTATCTTATCTCGATATTACAACTTATTCTAAGCACTTTTTATATTAACTCAGTCCAGGTTAAGCCTCTTTAACTTCCTTCTCAAACCAGAACAAGATTCATATTTCGTCTTGTTATAAGAAAAATTGGTAAGTGAAAATTTCTTACTGCACTGGCAGAAAATTTCACTTAAAATAGGCATTTTTACCTCAAAATTGGTATTTTTTATTTATTTTTATAGAGCTTTTTTGCAGTGCAGTGAGTTACAGGTTAATCAGTCTAATGCGTGTTCAAACTATGGCCCCGGGGCCAAATGTGGCCCTCAGACAAAGGGCCAGTCCCTTTTTGTAATTTCTACCCCTTTGCCCCTTGAAACTGAGCAACAAGGGGTCGGGGCTGAAAGTCGACGTCTACGAACTGGGACGAACCTCCAACAATCACAGACGACAGAAATCTGCAGCAGCTTTTCCGTAAACTTCCTGTCAGAGCAGAATGACATAAGAAAGAACAACCTGAGCTCCTCCAAGGGTTTAATGACTTGGGAAACAATATCCAAATAACAACTGTGCAGCTCGGACGCTCACAATTCCCTCACAATTTTATTTCCAGCATTGACCGATCGCTCAAGTCACAAGTAACGTGTCACTGCTCGACGTATTAGTTTTGTGTGTATTTTATGAGGGAAATGACCACTACACTTTGGAACAACGTTAAACTTAGGACAATACAGCGGTTATCACACATTTTAGACCATAAATAATGCAGAAAATACATTTGTGAACTTGTTTGGTCCCTTTGCTCGTGGCAGCAGGGATCTTACCGCTGAGTCACATCGTACGCCTCTGTTTGGAGTTTGTTGGAGTATAAAGGCCGACCCGTCCGCCATGAGGGGAACTGGGACACGCCTAAACCTGCAGGTGATCGCACGAAACGGAGGAGCAGGAGAAAGGGCAGAAATGGGATTCGGCCCAGTTGTTTTGGCCCTCCGGCTTCCAGGTGAACTGCCTCAGTGACTTTTTACTGCATGTTTTCGAATTCTGCCCCGATCAGCCAAATGCCGTGAGTCTTTTTGAGGGTCTGAGGCTGAACAAAGGTCTGAGGGCTCGTTTAAACCTGTGATAAACGCACAGATTTGAATTACTCACTGTTCTGACCCTCAGTCTGTGACCCTCGATCGGCCTCATGCTTAGAGTGACCAGAATTTCAAAATCAAACACTGGGACACTCGTGAAACAAGTGCGTAAGGAAATTGTTCTGCACTTGGTGAGTCAGTATATTCACATTTTCTTTGTGTTTTGGTCATTTTCAAGGTCAAAAATAGGGACACTGGGACATTTCTTGTGTAAAACTGGGACAGATCTCTGGTTTTGGGACAGGGGGACACGGGGCTCAGGACTGGGACTGTCCCGGGGAAACAGGGACGTCTGGTCGCTGTACTCGTGCTGCTCTGTGTTTTAATCTTGATGAAACAAGTTTGGACGCCCCTGGTCTAATGGATTTTTATTTTTTTATTTTTTATTTTTTTGCAATCGAAGGACTGGATTGGTTCTAGTTTTTTATGTGTTCCCCCACATTTCAAGGCCACATGTTCAGTGAGATGTGACGAGAAAACAATAGAGTAAATGTGATATGTATCTGTTCAGAAAAGACATTTATATAAAATTCCAATCGTTTTAGACACTTCTGTACAAGTTGTTTATGAGATTTCTGTGTAATTTTATCATCTATAAACACTCCAAGAGATGTGACGTGATTTATCCTTTCTGTTCTATGTTCCTTCATTGTAATTTTGATGATATTCTCTATTTTCTCATTTAAAGGTCATTTTTCGTGAACAGTTCAGCAGCTCCGTATTTGTGGACGTCGTTGCAGTTCACCGGACCGGACACCAGGAGGCGCCGCTTCATCCGCTCAGTAAAAACGCGTCCAAATGAGTAAAGATTAACCTTTTTGTTTGAAATAATCCATGAAATCGCCGCTTTTATCCAAAGAACCGAAGCTTCAAAGCTCATGTCATCAAGTGGAAACTCCGATTGTAGAATTTAAATTTAGGAGGTTGTAAAAAATAAAAAAATAAATAAAAAAGATTAAAAAGTACCTGCAATTATTTACTGCCCCCACCTGGAGGCGCTGTTCAGCAGAGATGAGACAAACACACGGATATTTTACATTTACAGTTTTATTTTGATGCACAAACATTTGTCAAACGTGTCAAAGCTTTGGTCTCACGCAAAACAAACGTCCAAAACAAACGTCCAAAACAAACGTCCAAAACAAACGTCCAAAACAAACGTCCAAAACAAACGTCCAAAACAAACGTCCAAAACAAACGTCCAAAACAAACCAAACGCTCCGGTCGCCTTCAGGCGCCTCATTTAGAACCTCAAACCACATCAAACTCAAACCTACAAAAACTCTGTCAATCGTTTGTGCTGCAGAAAGTTTTGTTTGTGTGATTCTGGTTCTTCAGATATTCACAGTTTTATTTTGGTCGATGACGTCGTCCAGAACCTCAGAATGTGAAACAGCCTCAAAACAGGAAGAAAATGATGTCAAACGTTTGTATTTGGTTTGTGCTGTTTTGTGCTGTGACAGTTTCATTTGTGTGAGTTTATTTCTAAAATTCTTCATTATTATTTCTGTGGTAATTATAGGACGTCATTTCTGCTCAGCTGACGGAGACAAACTCCACAAAACTAGAGAAGAGAAACGACCTGAGGCTGAGGAAAAGTCTGTGTTATTATAAAATATGAACCAAAAGCAAAAGACTAAAGACTGAAACAGACTTTCCTATAATTACCACAGAAATAATAATGAATAATTTTAGAAATAAACTCACACAAATGAAACTGTCACAGCACAAAACAGCACAAACCAAATACAAACGTTTTCTATAATTTTCTTCCTGTTTTGAGGCTGTTTCACATTCTGAGGTTCTGGACGACGTCATCGACCAAAATAAAACTGTGAATATCTGAAGAACCAGAATCGCACAAACGAAACTTTCTCCAGAACAAACGACTGACTCCATTTTGTTTTCGAGCATTTTTCTTCTTCCTGTGGGTCTGACCCCAGTTTGACCTGTAAAAGAATCGTTAATTTCTCCAAAACTAAAGAAGCACAAACAAAACTTTTTGCAGCACAAACGATGGACAGAGTTTTTGTGCAGGTTTGAGTTTGACGGGGCGACTTGACGCAGGTTCATTTAGAATCTACAAAACCCGATTAAACCTGAGCCTGAAGGGAACTACAGACCTGCAGAAACACGAGGGGCCCGACCGCAGTGTTTATGAAATAATCTGTTCAGTTTGTGGCCTGACGGTGTTTGGGGCTCACTGACAAATGCACCGAAAACATGTTCAGGGTCACGGCGTTAAGAGGAACACGCGGCTCTGCTGCAGGAAGTCTGAGGGAAACGTGAAGACGCTTCTTCAGGAGTGACAGCTCCAGTCAAATGAAGCTCATCGAGGCGACACATGGAGCTGGTTTGAAATAAAAACCTCCCGGATCAGGTACCTACTGGATCATTAAAAATATTTACCAGGTCCATACCAGATCTAAACCAGGTCTAAACCAGGACTAAACCAGGTCTAAACCAGGTCTAAACCAGGACTAAACCAGGACTAAACCAAGTCTAAACCAGATCTAAACCTGGACTAAACCAGGACTAAACCAGGTCCATACCAGATCTAAACCAGGACTAAACCAAGTCTAAACCAGGACTAAACCAGGTCCATACCAGATCTAAACCAGGTCTAAACCAGGTCTAAACCTGGACTAAACCAGGACTAAACCAGGACTAAACCAGGACTAAACCAAGTCTAAACCAAGTCTAAACCAGGTCTAAACCAGGACTAAACCAGGACTAAACCAGGACTAAACCAAGTCTAAACCAGGTCTAAACCAGGACTAAACCAGGACTAAACCAGGACTAAACCAGGACTAAACCAAGTCTAAACCAGGTCTAAACCAGGACTAAACCTGGACTAAACCAGGACTAAACCAGAGCTAAACCAGGTCTAAACCAGGACTAAACCAGGTCTAAACCAGGACTAAACCAAGTCTAAACCAAGTCTAAACCAGGTCTAAACCAGGACTAAACCCGGACTAAACCTGGTCCATAAATAGACTAAACCAGTTCTAAACAAAATTTTTCAGTGTAAAGTGAACTGGAGCCAGAATCGATGGAGTCAGAAGCGTTCATGCTCACTTCCTGTTCAGAACGCAGCAGTTAGCGGGTTAGCAGGTTAGCGGGTTAGCAGGTTAGCGAGTTAGCGGGTTAGCGGGTTAGCAGGTTAGCAGGTTAGCGAGTTAGCGGGTTAGCGGGTTAGCGGGTTAGCGGGTTAGCGGGTTAGCTTTTACTTGTATAAACCGTCTGTGGTAATCAGACCCACATTAATGCGACAACAAATAATTACAGAATTAATTTTGTTGGGTTTTTTTTTACACTATGATAAACGGAACTCAGCAGAAAAGTATTTGAATTTGTAAATATTTCTGCATCAGTGTTTGCTCGTCTTGCTTTTAACATTTTTACACGTTTATTTTTGGGTTTTTTCTGCTTTCAGGAAAGAGCCGATCCGCGGTCAGGCCCTGTGCCTGCGAATTCTCAACAGCCTCTAGAGTCAAACTTTACAGTTCCGGCGAAAACAAACACAATTTTTACGATTCCAGATTTCTGAGCCCAGGACCAAACGGTGGAATCCTTCAGTCACTTTCACGTCGTCCTCCGTGAGCAGCTTCATCCCGCCGGAACGCTGAAACTTTCCCGTTCCTAAAAACACGGTCAGGTTTGATTTTGGAGAATGGATCGAGTGGAAATGGAAATATTGTGAGCTGAACATTCACAGTTCTTGCCAGATACTCTTACATCTCCAGCCTCGCGCACAAGTCCTCAGCCGTCCGTCAAAAAGAAAAAGAAAAAAACCCAAAATCCGACTAAGATCTTCACCGTCACTCGAGTCTAGTCCCACCTGAGTCCTGGATCATGAAAAGTACAAAAAACAAACGCCAAAAACACACACGAAAGTCTAAACCTGGAATGAAAACTACAGAATTCAGTTCAAATCAGGTGAACCGAATGTCCACAGGAACGTTTCACACCAAGAACCACAAACGCAGGAAACAAACAACTTATAAAAGCCTCTTCTCCTCATCTCCCTTTACTCCCTCACTCCTCTGTCTGTCCTCCTTTTCCTCTCCTCCTCCTCCTCCTCTCCTCCTCCTCTCCTCCTCTCCTCCTCCTCTCCTTCTCTCCTCCTCCTCTCCTCCTCCCCCTCCTCCTCTCCTCCTCTCCTCTCCTCCTCCTCCTCCTCTCCCCCTCCTCCTCCTCCTCTCCTCCTCTCCCCCTCCTCCCCCTCCTCTTGTTCTTCTCCTCTCCTCCTCCTCCTCCTCCTCTCCTCCTCTTGTTCTCCTCCTCCTCTCCTCCTCTTGTTCTCCTCCTCCTCTCCTCTCCTCCTCTTGTTCTCCTCCTCTTGTTCTCCTCCTCTCCTCTCCTCCTCTTGTTCTCCTCCTCCTCCTCTCCTCCTCCTCTCCTCCTCCTCCTCCTCCTCTTGTTCTCCTCCTCTCCTCCTCTTGTTCTCCTCTCCTCCTCTTGTTCTCCTCCTCCTCTCCTCCTCTCCTCCTCCTCTCCTCCTCCTCCTCCTCTCCCCCTCCTCCCCCTCCTCTTGTTCTCCTCCTCTCCTCCTCTTGTTCTCCTCCTCTTGTTCTCCTCCTCTTGTTCTCCTCCTCTTGTTCTCCTCTCCTCCTCCTCCTCTCCTCTCCTCCTCCTCCTCAGAGTTGGCAGGAGATGGAGATCTTGGTGGTCGAGTGCGGCACAGATTCTGCAGAGACAAAAAGGATTAAAGGTGATTCCAGCGCATTCATTTATTTGCAGTAGTATTTGCAGTAGTATTTGCAGTAGTACTCTCAGTAGTACTTGCAGTATTGGCAGTAGCAGTACTCTCAGTAGTACTTGCAGTATTGGCAGTAGCAGTACTCTCAGTAGTACTTGCAGTAGTACTTGCAGTACTGGCAGTAGCAGTACTCTCAGTAGTACTCTCAGTAGTACTTGCAGTAGTACTTGCAGTAATACTTGCAGTACTGGCAGTAGCAGTACTCTCAGTAGTACTCTCAGTAGTACTCTCAGTAGTACTTGCAGTACTGGCAGTAGCAGTACTCTCAGTAGTACTCTCAGTAGTACTTGCAGTAGTACTTGCAGTAATACTTGAAGTACTGGCAGTAGCAGTACTCTCAGTAGTACTCTCAGTAGTACTCTCAGTAGTACTGGCAGTAGCAGTACTCTCAGTAGTACTCTCAGTAGTACTCTCAGTAGTACTTGCAGTACTGGCAGTAGCAGTACTCTCAGTAGTACTTGCAGTACTGGCAGTAGCAGTACTCTCAGTAGTACTCTCAGTAGTACTCTCAGTAGTACTTGCAGTACTGGCAGTAGCAGTACTCTCAGTAGTACTTGCAGTAGTACTTGCAGTAGTACTTGCAGTACTGGCAGTAGCAGTACTCTCAGTAGTACTTGCAGTAGTACTTGCAGTAGTACTTGCAGTACTGGCAGTAGCAGTACTCTCAGTAGTACTCTCAGTAGTACTTGCAGTAGTACTTGCAGTAGTACTTGCAGTAATACTTGTAGTACTGGCAGTAGCAGTACTCTCAGTAGTACTCTCAGTAGTACTTGCAGTACTGGCAGTAGCAGTACTCTCAGTAGTACTTGCAGTAGTACTTGCAGTAGTACTTGCAGTACTGGCAGTAGCAGTACTCTCAGTAGTACTTGCAGTAGTACTTGCAGTAGTACTTGCAGTAGTACTCTCAGTAGTACTGGCAGTAGCAGTACTCTCAGTACCTCGGTCGCTCAGTGTGCTGACGTAGGCCTGGAGAAACTCCTTCTCGGCGCTGTCCCTCTGCTCCTCGGCTCCTCTCCAGCTCCTCCTCTGCTCCTCCCTCCTCCTCTGCTGCTCCTCCTTCTTCTGCTTCTGCTGCAGCGTCGGAGAATCGTACAGACGGATGAACCTGGAGAGGAAAGACCAGGTCTAAACCAGGTCTAAACCAGGTCTACACCAGGTCTACACCAGGTCTAAACCAGGTCTAAACCAGGTCTAAACCAGGTCTACACCAGGTCTACACCAGGTCTGTGTATGTGTGTACGTGTATGTATATATGTATGTATGTATGTATGTATGTGTGTGTGCGTGTATGTGTGTATGTGCGTATGTGTGTGTGTGTATGTGTATGTGTGTATGTATGTATGTGTGTGTGTATGTATGTATGTATGTATGTGTGTATGTATGTATGTGTGTGTATGTATGTATGTGTGTGTGTATGTATGTATGTATGTATGTGTGTATGTATGTATGTATGTGTGTGTGCGTGTATGTGTGTATGTATGTATGTGTATGTATGTATGTATGTGTGTGTGCGTGTATGTGTGTATGTATGTATGTGTGTGTATGTATGTATGTATGTGTATGTATGTATGTATGTGTGTGTGTATGTATGTATGTGTGTGTGTGTGTATGTATGTCTGTATGTGTGTATGTATGTATGTATGTATGTGTGTGTGCGTATGTATGTATGTGTGTATGTGTGTGTATGTATGTATGTATGTATGTGTATGTATGTATGTATGTGTGTGTGTATGTATGTATGTGTGTGTGTGTGTATGTATGTCTGTATGTGTGTATGTATGTGTGTGTGTATGTATGTATGTATGTATGTATGTGTGTGTGCGTGTATGTGTGTATGTATGTATGTGTGTATGTGTGTGTATGTATGTATGTGTGTGTATGTATGTATGTAGTGCTAGTACTAGTAGTAGTAGTATTAGTAGCAGTATTTGCAGTAGTATTGCAGTATTCGCAGTAGTATTGCAGTATTCGCAGTAGTATTTGCAGTATTCGCAGTAGTATTTGCAGTAGTATTCGCAGTAGTATTCGCAGTATTTGCAGTAGTATTCGCAGTTATATTTGCAGTAGTATTCACAGTAGTATTGCAGTAGTATTGCAGTACTTGATGTCGGGGCTGCTGCACAGGCGGGTGGGGACACAGGTGAGTTCAGCAGTATTGCAGTAGTATTGCAGTATTGCAGTAGTATTGCAGTAGTATTGCAGTAGTATTGCAGTACTTGATGTCGGGGCTGCTGCACAGGCGGGTGGGGACACAGGTGAGTTCAGTAGTATTGCAGTAGTATTGCAGTAGTATTGCAGTAGTATTGCCGTAGTATAGCAGTAGTATTGCAGTATTGCAGTAGTATTGCAGTAGTATTGCAGTACTTGATGTCGGGGCTGCTGCACAGGCGGGTGGGGACACAGGTGAGTTCAGTAGTATTGCAGTAGTATTGCAGTAGTATTGCAGTAGTATTGCAGTAGTATTGCAGTAGTATAGCAGTAGTATTGCAGTACTTGATGTCGGGGCTGCTGCACAGGCGGGTGGGGACACAGGTGAGTTCAGTAGTATTGCAGTAGTATTGCAGTAGTATTGCAGTAGTATTGCAGTAGTATTGCAGTAGTATTGCAGTATTGCAGTAGTATTGCAGTACTTGATGTCGGGGCTGCTGCACAGGCGGGTGGGGACACAGGTGAGTTCAGTAGTATTGCAGTAGTATTGCAGTAGTATTGCAGTAGTATTGCAGTATTGCAGTAGTATTGCAGTAGTATAGCAGTAGTATTGCAGTATTGCAGTAGTATTGCAGTAGTATTGCACTACTTGATGTCGGGGCTGCTGCACAGGCGGGTGGGGACACAGGTGAGTTCAGTAGTATTGCAGTAGTATTGCAGTAGTATTGCAGTACTTGATGTCGGGGCTGCTGCACAGGCGGGTGGGGACACAGGTGAGTTCAGTAGTATTGCAGTAGTATTGCAGTAGTATTGCAGTACTTGATGTCGGGGCTGCTGCACAGGCGGGTGGGGACACAGGTGAGTTCAGTAGTATTGCAGTAGTATAGCAGTAGTATTGCAGTAGTATTGCAGTACTTGATGTCGGGGCTGCTGCACAGGCGGGTGGGGACACAGGTGAGTTCAGTAGTATTGCAGTAGTATTGCAGTAGTATTGCAGTACTTGATGTCGGGGCTGCTGCACAGGCGGGTGGGGACACAGGTGAGTTCAGTAGTATTGCAGTAGTATTGCAGTAGTATTGCAGTACTTGATGTCGGGCTGCTGCACAGGCGGGTGGGGACACAGGTGAGTTCAGTAGTATTGCAGTAGTATAGCAGTAGTATTGCAGTAGTATTGCAGTACTTGATGTCGGGGCTGCTGCACAGGCGGGTGGGGACACAGGTGAGTTCAGTAGTATTGCAGTAGTATTGCAGTATTGCAGTAGTATTGCAGTAGTATTGCAGTATTGCAGTAGTATTGCAGTAGTATTGCAGTAGTATTGCAGTACTTGATGTCGGGGCTGCTGCACAGGCGGGTGGGGACACAGGTGAGTTCAGTAGTATTGCAGTAGTATTGCAGTATTGCAGTAGTATTGCAGTAGTATTGCAGTAGTATTGCAGTACTTGATGTCGGGGCTGCTGCACAGGCGGGTGGGGACACAGGTGAGTTCAGTAGTATTGCAGTAGTATTGCAGTATTGCAGTAGTATAGCAGTAGTATTGCAGTAGTATTGCAGTACTTGATGTCGGGGCTGCTGCACAGGCGGGTGGGGACACAGGTGAGTTCAGTAGTATTGCAGTAGTATTGCAGTATTGCAGTAGTATAGCAGTAGTATTGCAGTAGTATTGCAGTACTTGATGTCGGGGCTGCTGCACAGGCGGGTGGGGACACAGGTGAGTTCAGTAGTATTGCAGTAGTATTGCAGTATTGCAGTAGTATTGCAGTAGTATTGCAGTACTTGATGTCGGGGCTGCTGCACAGGCGGGTGGGGACACAGGTGAGTTCGGCTCCGCTCACGATCACCATGTTCAGGCCTGGGATCAGGCCCAGGCTCTGGGGCAGGTACGACAGGTGGTTCTTATGGAGGAACAGGGACTCCAGGCTCTGCAGGCTGACAGGGGCAGACAGGGGCAGACAGGAGCAGACAGGAGCAGACGGGGCAGACAGGGGCAGACAGGAGCAGACAGGGGCGGGCAGGGGCAGACAGGAGCAGACAGGAGCAGACAGGGGCAGACAGGGGCAGACAGGGGCGGGCAGGGGCAGACAGGGGCGGGCAGGGGCAGACAGGAGCAGACAGGAGCAGACAGGGGCAGACAGGAGCAGACAGGGGCAGACAGGGGCAGACAGGAGCAGACAGGAGCAGAAAGGAGCAGAAAGGAGCAGACAGGGGCAAAAACAACACCAGTAGAGTTCAGTCCATTTCAGAAGAGGTTTAACAGCGATCTAAACCCGGTCTTGGTCTAAACCTGGTCTTGGTCTAAACCCGGTCTTGGTGTAAACCCGGTCTTGGTCTAAACCCAGTCTTGGTCTAAACCCATTGTGGGTCTAAACCCAGTGGTGGTCTGAACCCGGCCTCGGTCTGACCCCAGCCCCGGTCTGAGCCCGGCCCCGGTCTGACCCCGGCCCTGGTCTGAACCCGGCCCTGGTCTGACCCTGGTCTGAACCCGGCCCTGGTCTGACCCCGGCCCTGGTCTGACCCCGGTCTCGGTCTGACCCCAGTCTCGTTCTGACCCCGGTCACGGTCTGACCCCGGCGCTGGTCTGAACTCGGCCCCTGTCTGACCCCTGTCTTGGTCTGACCCCGGCCCTGGTCTGAACTCGGCCCCTGTCTGACCCCTGTCTTGGTCTGACCCCGGCCCTGGTCTGACCCCGGCCCTGGTCTGACCCCGGTCTCGGTCTGACCCCGGCCCTGGTCTGACCCCGGTGTCGGTCTGACCCCGGCCCTGGTCTGACCCCGGTCTCGGTCTGAACCCGGCCCTGGTCTGACCCCGGTCTCGGTCTGACCCCGGCCCTGGTCTGACCCTGGTCTCGGTCTGAACCCGGCCCTGGTCTGACCCCGGTCTCGGTCTCACCGGTCCATGTCCTGGGGCAGGTCTTTGAGGCAGTTGTTGCTCAGGTCCAGGGTCTTCAGCGAGTCCATCCTCAGGACACAGACGGGCACAGACACCAGGCAGTTCTGCGACACGTCCAGCAGGTGGAGCCGCTTCAGGGAGCTGAGCTGGAACAGAGACACACATATACACACACACATACACACACACATATACACACACACACACACACACACACACATGCATACACACATATACACACACATATATACACACACACACACACATATATACACACACACACACATACACGAACACACACACAGACGCTTTCAGAACGGTAATATTTTACTAACTTTAAGAAATTTACTCATAAAAACGGAGAAATGATATAATTTTGCCGTTAAATACCACTAATAACACCACTGAAAAGCAACACTGTCATTTTAAGTTATTTTCTGCTCTGCTAGAAAAATTACTCTTCTGATTTGATTTATTTTATTTCTTTACTTTGCTATAATTTCTTGTATTTAACTTCCTGTATCTTCTTTTGTATGAGCCCTAGTGTTAAAACCTATAAATAAATAATAAAGACTTTAGGGTCACATGAACATTCATCTTTAATTCAGAGCAGCTAAAGCGAAAACTTGTTAAACTGTAGATTTGTGTTGTTACATAAAAACGCATTTGTGAATTTAGCTTTTGGAGATTTCCACTGACGCAGTTACCTCTACCTACGACCCCAGACAGACAAACGGACGGGAGGGCATCTGACACACAGGGGCGGGAGGGCATCTGGCTCACCTCGAAGGGCAGCTCACACAGTCGGTTCCCGGCGAGCTCCAGCCTCTGCAGCTGCTCGCAGTCGCCGAGCTCCAGAGGAACCTTCATGAGGCGATTGAAGCTCAGGTTCAGGTCCTGCAGCGACGAGAGTTTCCCTGCAGAGAGGAGCAACCGACACACAACTGACGCACAACTGATACACAACCGACACACAACTGATACACAACTGACGCACAACTGACACAACCGACGCACAACTGACGCACAACTGACACACAACAGACGCACAACTGATACACAACTGACGCGCAACAGACGCACAACTGACGCACAACTGATACACAACTGATACACAACAGACACACAACCGACGCACAACCGACGCACAACTGATTCACAACTGACACACAACAGATGCACAACAGACGCACAACCGACACACAACTGACACACAACTGACGCACAACTGATACACAACAGACGCACAACCGACGCACAACTGATACACAACTGACACACAACAGATGCACAACTAACGCACAACTGATACACAACAGACGCACAACCGACGCACAACTAACACACAACTGACCCACAACTGATACACAACAGACGCACAACCGACACAAAACTGACACACAACTGACACACAACTGATGCACAACTGACCCACAACTACTGACGCACAGCTGATGCACAACCGACACACAACTGACACACAACTGACGCACAACTGACACACAACCGACGCACAACTGATGCACAACTGACACACAACTGATACACAACCGACACACAACTGATGCACAACTGATACACAACTGACACACAACTGACACACAACCGACGCACAACTGACGCACAACTGACGCACAACTGATACACAACCGACACACAACTGATGCACAACTGACGCACAACTGACACAAAACTGACACACAACTGACACACAACTGATGCACAACTGACCCACAACTGATACACAACTGATACACAACCGACACAACTAATGCACAACCGACACACAACTGACGCACAACTGACACAAAACTGACACACAGCTGACACACAGCTGATGCACAACTGACCCACAACTACTGACGCACAACTGACGCACAACTGACACAAAACTGACACACAACCGACACACAACTGATGCACAACTGACGCACAACTGACACACAACCGACACAAAACTGACACACAACTGACACATAACTGATACACAACCGACACACAACTGATGCACAACCGACACACAACTGACGCACAACTGACACAAAAATGACACACAACTGACACACAACTGATGCACAACCGATGCACAACTGACACACAACTACGGACGCACAACTGACACACAACTGATACACAACTGACCCACAACTGACACACAACCGACACACAACTGATGCACAACTGACATACAACTGATACACAACTGATGCACAACTGACACACAACTGATACACAACTGACGCACAACTGATGCACAACCGACACAAAACTGACACACAACCGATGCACAACTGACGCACAACTACGGACGCACAACTGACACACAACTGATACACAACTGACCCACAACTGACACACAACCGACGCACAACTGACGCACAACTGACACACAACCGACACACAACTGACGCACAACTGATGCACAGCCGACACACAACTGATGCACAACTGACACACAACTGATGCACAACTGACCCACAACTACTGACGCACAACTGATGCACAACCGACACACAACTGACACACAACTGACGCACAACTGATGCACAACTGACACACAAGTGATGCACAACTGATGCACAACTGATACACAACTGACACACAACCGACGCACAACTGATGCACAACCGATGCACAACTGACGCACAACTACGGGCGCACAACTGACACACAACAGATGCACAACTGATACACAACAGACACACAACCGACGCACAACTAACACACAACTGATCCACAACTGATACACAACAGACGCACAACCGACACAAAACTGACACACAACTGATGCACAACTGACCCACAACTACTGACGCACAACTGATGCACAACCGACACACAACTGACACACAACTGACGCACAACTGATGCACAACTGACACACAAGTGATGCACAACTGATGCACAACTGATACACAACTGACACACAACCGACGCACAACTGATGCACAACTGATACACAACTGACACACAACTGACACACAACTGATGCACAACCGACACACAACTGACACACAACTGATGCACAACTGGCACACAACCGACCCACAACTGATGCACAACTGACACAAAACTGACACACAACTGATGCACAACTGACCCACAACTGATACACAACCGACACAACTGATGCACAACCGACACACAACTGACGCACAACTGACACAAAACTGACACACAACTGACACACAACTGATGCACAACTGACCCACAACTACTGACGCACAACTGACGCACAACCGATGCACAACTGACACACAACTGATACACAACTGACGCACAACTGATGCACAACTGACACACAACCAAGGCACAACTGATGCACAACTGATGCACAACTGATACACAACTGACACACAACTGATGCACAACTGACCCACAACTACTGACGCACAACTGACACAAAACTGACACACAACTGACACACAACTGATGCACAACCGATGCACAACTGACACACAACTACGGACGCACAACTGACACACAACTGATACACAACTGACCCACAACTGACACACAACCGACGCACAACTGATGCACAACTGACACACAACTGACACACAACTGATGCACAACTGACACACAACTGACGCACAACTGATGCACAACCGACACACAACTGACACACAACTGACACAAAACTGACACACAACTGATGCACAACCGATGCACAACTGACGCACAACTACGGGCGCACAACTGACACACAACTGATACACAACTGACCCACAACTGACGCACAACCAACGCACAACTGACGCACAACTGACACACAACCGACACACAACTGATGCACATCTGATGCACAACCGACACACAACTGATGCACAACTGACACACAACTGACACAAAATTGACACACAACTGATGCACAACCGATGCACAACTGACGCACAACTACGGACGCACAAATTACACACAACTGATACACAACTGACACACAACTGACGCACAACCGAAGCACAACTGACACACAGCTGACACAAAACTGACACACAACTGACACACAACCGACACACAACTGACACACAACTGACGCACAACTGACACACAACCGACACACAACTGACACACACCTGATGCACAACTGACACACACCTGACGCACAACCGATGCACAACTGACACACAACCGACACACAACCGACGCACAACTGACATACAACTGATACACAACTGACACACAACTGACGCACAACCGAAGCACAACTGACACACAGCTGACACAAAACTGACACACAACTGACACACAACTGACACACAACTGACACACAACCGACACACAACTGACGCAAAACTGACACACAACTGACGCACAACTGACACACAACCGACACACAACTGACACACACCTGATGCACAACTGACACACACCTGACGCACAACCGATGCACAACTGACACACAACCGACACACAACCGACGCACAACTGACATACAACTACGGACGCACAACTGACACACAACTGACGCACAACTACGGACACACAACCGACGCACAACTGACACACAACTACGGACGCACAACTGATACACAACTGATACACAACTGACATACAACTACGGACGCACAACTGACGCAACTGACGCACAACCGATGCACAACTGACACACAACTGACACAATTGACACAAAACTGACACACAACTGACACACAACTGACACAACTGACACACAACTGACGCACAACTACGGACGCACAACTGACACACAACCGACGCACAACTGACACACAACTACGGACGCACAACTGACACAACTGACGCAACTGACGCACAACTGACACACAACTGACACAAAACTGACACACAACTGACACAACTGACACACAAGTGACGCACACCTGACACACAACTGACGCACAACTGACCTATAACCGACGCACAACAGACACAACTGATGCACACCTGACACACAACCGACACACAACTGGTCCATAACCTATGCACAATGGACACATAACTGACGCACAACTGACCCGCCCCCCGGTTCCGTCCTCAGTCAGAGGACGTCTACAGACCGTTTGTAGGTTTTTCCAGGTCGATAATCGAGCGTCGGTTGGTCTGGACTCACCGATCTCGGGCGGGACTTCACAGATCTGGTTCTTGGACAGGTCCAGGACCGTCAGTTTGGAAAACTGATGCAAGAACTCAGGAAGCCTCTGGATCCGAGTGTGGGTCACGTACCACTCCGTGAGGTACGTCATCCACTGCAGCTCCTTCGGGAAAGACTGGGGAGAGAACCAGGTCAGGACCAGGATTAAACCGGAACTAAACCAGGACCAGAACAGGTCTGAAGTCCCTCACCATCCACTGGTCTCCCTCCAGTCTGAAGACCAGGTTTTCAGGTTCTGCTTCAGTCTGAGGAATGTTCTGACCTTCTGGATCTTCTCCATCTGAAAAAGGAATCACGTCGGATAAAAAGATTGGACTAAACCAGGACTGAACCAGGACTGAACCAGGACTGAACCAGGACTGAACCAGGACTAGACCAGGACTGAACCAGGACTGAACCAGGACTGAACCAGGACTGAACCAGGACTAAACCAGGACTACATCAGGTCTAAAGCAGAACTAAACCAGGACTAAATCAGGAGTGAACCAGGACTAAATCAGGACTAAACCAGGACTGAACCAGGACTGAACCAGGACTGAACCGGGAATAAACCGGGATTGAACCGAGACTAAACTGGGACTGAACCAGGACTGAACCAGATTTGAACCAGGTCTAAACAAGGACTAGACCAGGAATAAACCAGGACTAAACCAGGACTAAACCAGGACTGAACCAGGACTGAACCAGGACTGAACCAGGACTAAATCAGGACTAAACCAGGACTGAACCATGACTGAACCGGGACTGAACCAGGACTAAACCAGGACTAAACCAGGACTAAACCAGGCCTAAATCAGGACTGAACCAGTTGTTGGGTCTGGTTGTTACGGGGGGCAGTACCTGTATGGGGCTGGTTGCTGGGCTGGTTGCCGGGCTGGTTGCCGGGCTGGTTGCCGGGCTGGTTGCCGTGGGAACGCTCCAGGTAGCGGTGCAGAGCGTTCCTCTCGTCTCTCTTCAGACTCTTGCAGTAGATCCTGAACTGCCACTGCTGATCGATCCTGGACACAGCAGCGGAACCTCAGCCTCCTCACACTCTCCTCCCCTCCTCCTCCTCCTCTCCTCCTCCTCCTGCTCCTCCTCCTCACACTCTCCTCCTCCTCTCCTCCTCCTCACACTCTCCTCCTCCTCTCCTCCTCCTCACACTCTCCTCCTCCTCTCCTCCTCCTCACACTCTCCTCCTCTCCTCCTCACAGTCTCCTCCTTTACTCCTCCTCACACTCTCCTCTCCTCCTCCTCCTCCTCCTCACACTCCCCTCTCCTCCTCTTCCTCCTGCTCCTCCTCCTCCTCACACTCTCCTCCTCCTCCTCACACTCCCCTCTCCTCCTCCTCCTCTCCTCCTCTTCATCCTGCTCCTCCTCCACCTCACACTCTCCACCTCCTCCTCACACTCCCCTCTCCTCCTCCTCATACTCCCCTCTCCTCCTCCTCCTCCTCCTCACACTCTCCTCCTCCTCCTCACACTCCCCTCTCCTCCTCCTCCTCTCCTCCTCCTCACACTCTCCTCCTCCTCCTCTCCTCCTCCTCTCCTCCTCCTTCTCCTCCTCTCCTCCTCCTCCTCTCCTCCTCCTCCTCCTCTCCTCCTCCTCTCCTCCTCCTACTCCTCTCCTCCTCCTCCTCTCCTCCTCCTCCTCCTCTCCTCCCTCTCCTCCTCCTCCTCTCCTCCTCCTCTCCTCCTCCTCCTCTCCTCCTCCTCCTCCTCTCCTCCTCCTCTTCCTCCTCCTCTCCTCCTCCTCTCCTCCTCCTCTCCTCCTCCTCTCCTCCTGCTCTCCTCCTCCTCTCCTCCTCCTCCTCTCCTCCTCCTCTCCTCCTCCTCTCCTCCTGCTCTCCTCCTCCTCTCCTCCTCCTCCTCTCCTCCTCCTCCTCCCTTGTCCGTTTTTCAGATTGGGGAATATCTTATATCCAAAGTTCTTCTGTGTTTTCAGATCACAAAACTTTTTTACTTTTTAAATATTCAAAACATTGATTAAATAAACGGGTGATAAACATGTTCAGGGTTTAAATAATTTGAGAAATAGAGTTCCACTAAAGACCCGGACTAAACCAGGACTGAACCAGGACTAAACCAGGACTGAACCAGGACTAAACCAGGACTAAACCAGGACTGAACCAGGACTGAACCAGGACTGAACCAGGACTGAACCAGGACTGAACCAGGACTAAACCAGGACTGAACCAGGACTGAACCAGGACTGAACCAGGACTAAACCAAGACTGAACCAGGACTGAACCAGGACTGAACCAGGACTGAACCAGAACTAAACCAGGACTAAACCAGGACTAAACCAGGACTGAACCAGGACTGAACCAGGACTAAACCAGGACTAAACCAGGACTGAACCAGGACTGAACCAGGACTGAACCAGGACTAAACCAAGACTGAACCAGGACTGAACCAGGACTGAACCAGAACTAAACCAGGACTAAACCAGGACTGAACCAGGACTGAACCAGGACTAAACCAGGACTAAAACAAACAGGACTGAACCAGGACTGAACCAGGACTAAACCAAGACTAAACCAGGACTAAACCAGGACTGAACCAGGACTGAACCAGAACTAAACCAGGACTAAACCAGGACTAAACCAGGACTGAACCAGGACTGAACCAGGACTAAACCAGGACTAAAACAAACAGGACTGAACCAGGACTGAACTGGGTCTGGGTCAATATAGTGAAGATACAAACTGAAGTGATTGACCCAGATCTAAACCAGGTCTAATCCAAATGTAAACAAGGACTAATTCAGGACTAACCGGTGTCTAATCCAGGACTAATCCAGGACTAACCCAGGACTAACCCGGGTGTGGGAATGCGTGGATCTGTGGGGGCAGTAGCACATGGGGCAGTAAACATTACTCATGCCCCATAAATACTTTGTGAGCGCAGTACTGAGCGCAGTACTCTGAGCCGACGCAGTATTTTTAGACCGGATCGAGTTCCTCACACGTTGCGCTGTGTCTGAGAGCCGCCGTGGACACAGACATGCCCACAGATGTGATTACAGAGGGGGCTGGGGCAGTAACGGAGGACTGCACTGCAAAACAGCTGCAGATACAAACACTGAAATCAGAAAATGACCTAAAAGTAGTGAAATAAAAAATAAAAAATAAACTTCCTCTAGACTAGAATTACACAGTCTCAGAACGAGTACGTGGAGAATAAATCTGAAAACAAGAAGAATAACCTGATATAAGTTTTAAAATCTTGGCCGGATCAGAGAAATTTGCAATGTGGATGGTACCGGGTCGTACCTGGCGAGGGCGCTGTGCTCTCTGTGGGTGCAGTACTGGGTCGTACCTGGCGAGGGCGCTGTGCTCTCTGTGGGTGCAGTACCGGGTCATACCTGGCGAGGGTGCTGTGTTCTTTGTGGGTGCAGTACCGGGTCGTACCTGGTGAGGGCGCTCTGCTCTCTGTGGGTGCAGTACCAGGTCGTACCTGGCGAGGGCGCTGTGTTCTCTGTGGGTGCAGTACCGGATCGTACCTGGTGAGGGCGCTGTGCTCTGGGTGCAGTACCGGGTCATACCTGACAAGGGCGCTGTGCTCTCTGTGGGTGAAGTACCAGGTCGTACCTGGCGAGGGCGCTCTGCTCTCTGTGGGTGCAGTACCAGGTCGTACCTGGCAAGGGTGCTGTGCTCTGGGTGCAATACCGGGTCATACCTGGCGAGGGCGCTGTGCTCTCTGTGGGTGCAGTACCGGGTCGTACCTGGCAAGGGTGCTGTGCTCTGGGTGCAGTACCGGGTCGTACCTGGCGAGGGCGCTGTGCTCTCTGTGGGTGCAGTACCGGGTCGTACCTGGCGGGGGCGCTGTGCTCTCTGTGGGTGAAGTACCAGGTCGTACCTGGCAAGGGTGCTGTGCTCTGGGTGCAGTACCGGGTCGTACCTGGCGAGGGCGCTGTGCTCTCCGTGGGTGCAGTACCGGGTCGTACCTGGCGAGGGCGCTGTGCTCTCTGTGGGTGCAGTACCGGGTCATACCTGGCGAGGGCGCTGTGCTCTCTGTGGTGCAGTACCGGGTCGTACCTGGTGAGGGCGCTGTGCTCTGGGTGCAGTACCGGGTCGTACCTGGCGAGGGCGCTGTGCTCTCTGTGGGTGCAGTACCGGGTCGTACCTGGCGAGGGCGCTGTGCTCTGGGTGCAGTACCGGGTCGTACCTGGTGAGGGCGCTGTGCTCTGGGTGCAGTACCGGGTCGTACCTGGTGAGGGCGCTGTGCTCTCTGTGGGTGCAGTACCAGGTCATACCTGGCGAGGGCGCTCTGCTCTCTGTGGGTGCAGTACCGGGTCGTACCTGGCAAGGGTGCTGTGCTCTGGGTGCAGTACCGGGTCGTACCTGGCGAGGGCGCTGTGCTCTCTCCGCTCCCTCTCTCTCTTCTCCCTCAGTCTCTGTTTCCTCGCTCGACCCTCCCACAGGCCCCTGAGGGACGACAGGTCGTACACCGGGACGTCCAGACGCCGCTCCACGCCCATGGCTCCTGCAACAACACGTCGCCATGGAGATGAGGCTGCTTTGCCTGGAATGCTCCACAGTACGGCTTTAAGAATCACTTTGTATTTTTAGCTTTCTCCCTCAAACACGAGTTTATACCATATCCTGTACATCTGAGTGTGACGTCTCCACCGCGCCGCGAAAATGAGGCTCCTGTTGCCACGGTTACAGGAGCGAATCTGGAGCCAGGTCCATATTTGGAAATCCTCCCACGAGTATCATAGCAACACAAGAGCCAATCAGGAGTGAGGAGGTTAAATGTGGCGCCTCCTCCTGGCAGAGCTGATGCATCATATATACGGACTATGGATGTGATACTCTGCACCTGCAGGACACTGGATTTACCTGATTCTGCACAAGAAGAAGAAACTTTGAGCTTTAAAGAGTTTAAGTCACTGATTTATGTTGTTTGTTCTGTTCCGTACGAACAACAATAGAGTCACAATTTAACCAAATTCACTTTACTTTCTGCTCGTTAAATTCTGCTCGTTCAGATTCTAGTCACGTTAGATATTGAAACTGTTTGAGATATTTTGTGATTTTATTTCAGAAATCGTCACTCGGGGGAAAGCGGGAAGGGAACTTACTTAGCAACGAAACGAACTGTCAATCAAACCTGTTGCTAACGCTAGGGGGAGGGGCCTCGGGGAATGAAGGCGTCTGATTGGTCCGTTATTTATGTTCAGATCTTGATTTAGGAACAAAACAGAGAAATGAAACGTTCAGGATCCTGTGTGGCGGCTTCAGACGAACAGTTTAAGTCCAGAATGACGAGGCTCAGAGCAGCAGGTACAGACAGAGGGACGAGAAGATCCTAATGTGAAGGAGCCGGAAGAGCCTCCTGGAGCACTTCCTGTTCGGCTAACGCTTTGGCTATGTCCACTCATATATACGGTCTATGGTTCTAACGTTGTTTCCTCAAATACGAGTTTAAACGAGGCACAAAGAGCGCGACCGCCGCAGCTACAGGACAGTAGATCTCGCACTTCCTCTATTGGAATGAATGAGTCAATAAAGCCGCCATCTTGGAACTGGACAGCGCTGCTTTAAATGACTGAACGTCTGATCTGACTCAGTGACAAACAGGAAATGGAGCAGTGAAGCGATCTGATTGGTCAGAATTTGCTTCATTCAAACCTCAAGCCCCGCCCACAGATGAGAACCAACAGGAAACAACCTCTGTCCTCACTCACAGGATCGATTGCTTCTGCCTTGACATCTTTGAAATTTTACACTATATTTAAATATAGTATAGAATAAATAGAAAAAATAAAAGGTGACATTTTTATTTTGAATATAAAGCATATTGAAAACATACTCAATTTCAGCAACTAAAATTCAAAGTAAAAATAATTCAAACTTCTTTTTTCAGAGTTAAAAAAGTCAAAGTGAGAAATTCAGCAGTATTTAAAATTCAAAATCTAATGGAACAAATTATCTTCCATACCCAGATCTGTCAGATCTGTGGAGAGGCGACCCCTGTAGAAGATATTGTTTAATCAAATTTAGAACTTTAAATCCCGCTGAATTTCTCACTTTGAATTTTTTAACTCTGAAAAAACATGTTTGAATTATTTTTATTCAGGATTTTAGTTGCTGAAATTTTAAGTGTTAGAAATATAAAAAAAATCACCTTTTAAATTTTTCACTGCGAATTTCACTCTGAATTTTGACTGTTGAATTTGAGGGTTTAAAAATATTTTTGCTCAATATTTAAAAGGTGATTTTTTTAGATTGAATGTCGACATCGTATATGATACAGAGGAATATGTTTCTATAACCGCAGAACTTTGTAAGTGTAAAAGACAGAAACGTCCTTTTCCCCTCTGAAAGTGCAGACATAGAGGTTTCCGTACATTTCTGCGGCTTTATCCTACGTCACACTCACGCTGTGTGATGACGGGAGCAAAACGAGTGTCCAACAGGAACTTTGTTTTCCCCAAACTCATGCGCTCCGTCCATTTTGATCGAGCCAAACTTTGCCAAAGAGTGAAGTGAGTCAAGATGGTCGACTCCTCTGACTGTGTGTGTTTATAACGAGGGAAAAAGTCGCTC